>CM029540.1:14535106-14866302 GCA_017141395.1 Laodelphax striatellus
TTTCTTTTCACTTGAGCGTGTGCTCGCATTAAATTATTTCGGGCTTTTCTCCACATTTGCACAGTGCCCTGATTCACTCGATCGGGTAGTACATCTTCAATATTCCAAGCATTGAGGAGGGGATGATTCGGACTATACCTGAACATTAAAGAAAACGGAGTACAACCAGTACTTTCATGAGAAGCTAAGTTGAAAGCTAAAGGGAGCCAAGTCAAACTTTCATTCCATTTAGTTTGACTGTCAGCATGGAATGCAATTAATGCACTCTTCAAATTGCGATTCACACGTTCGGCCACATTAGGACAAGGATAATAGGGTGTGGTCCGGATATGGGTAATGCCCAACTGAAAACAGAAGTTTGTGAACATGCTCGATGTAAAAATTGTTGCATTATCAGTGACAATCCTCTTAGGCACAGAAAAATTGACAAAGATAGACTTGAGCGCATTGATGACAGCCACAGTGTTTCCTTTCCGCAACGGTACTAACCAACAGAATTTAGTGAACGCATCCACACAAGATAGAATTTGAGTGTGACCTTGAGTGGTTTTTACAAGTGGGCCTACTAAATCACAATAAAAACGCCCTAAAGGCTCTTTTTCAACCTGAAAAGCAAGAAAACCGAAATTCTGTCTCTGAGCTGGTTTACTTTTACCCCACAAATCACATGATTTGACTAAACAAACAACATCTTTCCTAATACCAGGCCAATAAAAATTTTCTAAAATCTTATATTGGGTCTTAGCAATACCAAGATGTCCGCCTAGGGTAGACTGGTGATAATACTTGAAGACCAGGGGCACAAGAATTTTGGGAACCACAACCTTAAGATGATCAGAACCTCTCAATTTTATGACAAGTACGCCCTTACTGAGACTATAGGGAAAATGATCGATATTATTTTCAATTTTACCCAGTATTTCTTTGCAAAAGGGGTCAGTCTCCTGGTGAGATCTTATGTCTGTGAACACCAGCGGAAAATCTGTCAACTTTAAAGTGTTAAACAATGAAAACAATGGTTCAATTTCAAAATCTGTAGTTTCGACAATATCACTGGTATCTCCTTCGTCTTGATACATCCTAGACAAACAGTCGGCGACAACATTCAAACGACCAGGTACATGGCAAACCTCAAATTGAAAAGACAGAAGTCTTAAAATCCAACAACTAAGACGACCAGTTTGTTTTGGGTTATTTAAAATCCAAGTGACAGCAGAATTGTCAGTGAGAAGCTTAAATTTGGCATGTTGTAAATAAAGTCTGAATTTTTCCATACCAAAGATGGCGGCTAAACACTCGAGTTCATAAGTTGAGTATTTAAGTTCTTGTTGAGTCAACTTTTTGGACGCAAAGGCAATGGGTTGTAAGATTCCATCTGACTCTTGTGACAACACAGCGGCGATCGCGGTGGAACTCGCATCGGTCTGCAATACAAACTGTTTATTAAAATCAGCTGTTCTCAAAATCGGAGGATTAGTGATAGCCTTTTTCAAATTTTGGAAAGCCTCTTCATGCTCTTCCTTCCAAATGAACTTAATATTTTTCTTTCTGAGAGAATTTAAGGGACAAGCGATCTCGGCGAAATTTGGAATAAATTTGTGAAAGTATCCTAACATACCAATGAAACGAGCTATCCCCTTCTGGGACTTAGGGGTGGGAAACTCCCGTATACTTTTCGTTCTATTGGGGTCGATAGATATACCGTTTTCGTCAACCAAGTGACCTAAAAATGAGATTTGTTTCTTAGCAAATACGGCCTTCTCGGGATTCACTGTGAAACCGGCTTCTTTCAATTTAGACAAGACCACGTTAATGTGGGACAAATGAGAATCGAAATCTTTTGAATAAATGACAATATCATCCAAATAATGAAATACAAACTTGTATTTGACCTCTTCAAAAAGAGTGTCAAGTACAGATGACAACACTTGAGCTCCAGTGGCCAAACCGAACGGTATTCTTTTAAATTGAAAAGTTTGTTGCATAGTGCAAAACGTAGTAAGGTGACGGCTTTCCTTGGCTAGGGGAATTTGATAATATGCCTGATTTAAATCAAGTACAGAAAAATATTTCGCACCGTTGAAAAAGTGAAAGCAGTTCTCAATGTTTGGCAATGGGACTGAATCTAGACATACTTTCTTATTCAAATAGCGGTAGTCCACAACTAGACGCCAAGATTCACTATCGGGATCATCCTTATTACCTTTAGGTACCAAGAAGCAAGGACTAGAGTAATTGGAAATAGCTTTTCAATCACTCCATCTTTCAACATTTTCTTAACCTTAGTATTGACAATCGCCATCTTCATGGGATTCAACTGATAGGGAGGACGTCGAACCGGTTCTGTAGAAGTTAATCGAATTTGATATTCAATAAGGTTGGTCTTACCTAAACGTTTGGATAATACTTCATCAAACTCGGATAATACAGCATTCAAACGAGACTGCTCCTCAGACTTCAGACTGACTTCACCTTCAGATGCGGTAATAGTGTTGGCCAGATTAGAGAATAAAGCCTTCCAGTTATTCACAAATTCAAATTTAAATTTAGGTCTGAAACCGAAATAATATTGTTTATTGAAAAGATCAAGTATTAATTTAGAATAATTTATGAAATCACATCCTAAGATCACAGGGAAAGACAAATTGTCAGCTACAAAAAATTTGAAACACCAACTAAAATTTTCAATTTTAATTTTTAGAACTATGGATTCAGAAAGAATCAATTGGCTTTGGTTGGCGGTAGTACAACTGAGATGTTCTTTTAATATGCTCAAATTAGGGTTTTTCAAAAGTAACTCTTCTAAAATTGGTTTAGAAATAATCGATCTGACAGCGCCAGAGTCGATTAATGCAGGAGCACTTAGCGTCTGTACGCCTAATTTGCATACTATAATAGGAACAATATTGGTTGGCAAAGCTTTAATTTTACTGTTAGCCGGATGTCTCCTATCCAATTTTTTACGACGGTAGGACCTTCTTTGAGTTTTGGAATTAGAATTGTGAGAAATCTCATTATTTTTGGGAACTACCTTGTAAGATAGAGTATTACAACCGTTTTTAAATTTTGAAAAGGATTTATTGTTGTTTTTGGCCTTTGATCTTGTAGTATTAAATGCCTTCTTATTTATTCCGTTTTCTAGTCCACTCTTTTTGTTCCTACAATCTCTCGAAAAATGCCCAAATTTTTGACAGGTATAGCACTTAACATTTTGATCTCTTTTAGGCTGATTATTTGAAAAGGCAGGTTTAGAATTTTGATTATTAGGGAATTTTCGGTAGTCGGCACTAGATGGATTAGACCTACAATTTCTAGCTATGTGTCCTTCCTTTTTACAATGAAAACAGATTTGTCTACTATTGGAATTGTTCACTTTCTGATTAGAATTATTACTATTCCGCGAACTCTCTACACGATCTCTTTCATTATCAGCAAGCTGATGTTTTGAGCTTGTACACTTAATTCATTAATTTCTTGGAATGTATGCCTCGTATTCTGAAAGACTAAGCGGCAGCGTTCCGCAGGATTTAAACCGGAACAAATGTTGTTTACTATTTCACTTTCACTTAATTTCAGCCTCAGCAATTTAGCTGCTTCTTTAATTGAAACTATATAAGCTGACAACGGTTCACCGGACCTTTGTAGACGGTAAAACTCTTCTCGTTCAATCACGGACAGAAGTCTTTTGGGATAAAAATCTAATGCTTCACGGTGAAGGTCATCAAATGAAAAATTAGAATTTATAGCAAAACTAATTCGATCACCAAGAGGTCCAAAGCAAAAGGGTTGAAGAATATGGAATAGCTGAGTAGCAGCTAAGTTAAATTGTGATTGAATTTTCAAGGCTATGGATAAAAATTTCAATAAATCTTCAATAACCAAACCATCAGTGTGGGGTAAGTCCCTCAACAAATTTTCAATAGGATTCGGGAGACGATTATATATGTTGCTGAACATAGGTTCAGAAGTCGATCTACCCAACGAATTATGCAAATTTCTACTTGGCTGGACCACAGGCACAAAACAACTAGTACTTGTCGACGCAATAGGTGGTCTGTCATCAACAGGAATAAGATTATGAGTTGCCAAGTTAGGAAGGGTAACAGTCAAACGTGGACCGCCAGTCCGACTGGGAATCGTACCAATTGCATCACTGACCTTGGATGTTCCTGTTTTAACAACGGTATCAACCTTGGATGACTCGTCTTCACCTTCTCCCAATCCTTCTGTTTGTTCCACGACAACAGGACTCAATGCAGGTGTGGCATAGATACCAGCAACAGGCGACGTGGCACGACTCTTGACAACAGATTGCACTCCAACCAGGATATCAAAGACAGCCTTCAGCGTTTCAATATTACTCTGTAATTGTTCAATAAGATTATCATCAGGTTTTCCTTTAGCATAAATCAACAAGTGTACAATACGATTCAATATATGCAAAAATTGAGTAACACTCCTTTGGAAATGATTTTTCCTTTCTGTCTCAGTCAATACTTCGAAATGATCTAGGTAATTATCAAAGGTACTGATAGCAGATGAAATCGTCTTTAATTCTGCTTCAGCGCTAGTTTCATCATAGACCGCTCTATAGACTTTAGCATTAGGTACGGATCTTAATTCGCGGTACTTGGTTCTTAAAGCTTTGACATCCAGCTCTTGGACTGAACTACTTGGCAAGCCTAAGGCTTCAAGTTCAAAAAGAAGTGTTCCCCGAACTAAATGATTAGGATTAATATTCTGAGAAAATAACAAGGATAAGTCGAAATGTTTTTCAACTTCGGCTTTGACATCCCAGTAATTAATATTTGGACCAGGGCCGGTTGCAGGCGAGCGCACGGGTGAACCCATCATGGCAGATATTACAATACACACACAATATTCTCTTAAATTTACCTTGAGTTTGTCAATTACTCACTACAATCTCGTCCTAACCTAATGTACACCTCAATCCAAGCATAAACAATGGTCAGTCATGAAAAAAAATTAAGAATTTTTTTTTTTTTTTAAATTTTAAATTTTATATTTCAAGAGGTATGGACCAACCCTGAAGAGCAGAGTGGCGCAGCTGAAACAACCCTTCTAATTTGGAAAAGTAATTTTGATTTTAATTTTGATCTTGGGTTGAATGCTAGAAAAGAAAGTGAGCGCAGTTTTCATGTCTGACCCTGTATAAGCTTATCTAGTGGATTGAGGTGAAGTCAATAATACGACTAGATATAGTAAGACTCGGTGCTATAATATTTCAATATTAAAGTTAAATTCACATTATACAAAAATCTCAGAAACTAGAAACTAACATCCTAAATCTGTGCTTTAAAGGTCTTAATACAGTTGCATAATTTACTTTGATCTCAGAAGGAGAAAATTTTATGATTAAATTTTGAGGTTACTTAAAATCTTGAAATTGATTGAAAATTTGAAGTTGATTAAATATTGTTACCAGGCCTGGACTTTTCAAAAAACAAATATACTAAGTTTACTCGCTAGGTTACATTTACATCTTAAACTAGTCGCAGACGCTGATATGTGCGTAGATAGGTTACGACGGTCCCAATTACGAATTTAAGTAGAACTTGAAAAAGTCTGTCACTCATAACACGCACTAGATCATCGGCCGAATATAAAATTGAATTTTGGTACTTAGCGAATCCTGGTGACTTGAGACTCCTTCCCGAGGGTGGTCACTTATCCCGACGTACACCCATTGTACGCCCAAGCAGCGGTAATCACTTCTAGGTCGGTGTCACTCAAGCCAGGGACACTCCAAGTGTAGAGGAACAGATTCATTGCCGAGTCACGGTTCAGACCCGCAATTGTCGAAGTTCAAGACATCAGAGTTGATCACGAAGACTTCGGTAAATCAAGGACCGCTGTAATTTTCAAATTACAGAATAATAATCATACATTCTACTACAGACTGAATACATACAATCAATTTACTGTTCACAAAATTCATGAGCAGAAGGCCTGAATAAATATAAAATATTCCTTACAATGTTGTCTAGAAAATCTGTGCATAAATGAGCCACTAATTTAAGTAATTTGTGACATACATTGATATTCAATCCACAAGAACAACAGATCAATCTGCTAGGAACCTAGACTGGTGATTAAATAAATACAATGTTACCCAACAATATGGTAGTACAACTTTACCAACTGAATCGAACACAGAAATACTCTACTTAGTCATAAAGGTACTTTAAGAACAAGATTTAAAAACAATTATCAAAATATACTTTGCCATTGTGTAATCTAATTCGATTACACTCAGTGAATGGATCTATCTCATTACATGAAAACTAAAATTAGAAGTTTAAGTAATTCCATGACATTTTCTTTGGATTGTAATTCTTTAGCTACAGTAAAATTTAAGATTAAAAAGGTAATTGTGACATGGAAGAATTATACCTTGTGTTTTCACAATGATTAAGGTTATATTGAATGTACTCGTTTCCTATCAGAGGTTGGGTTAGGCCCAAAAAACATACTAACATCTCAGGTGAAGTTTACACTATGAACTATTGTACATAACCTTAATTGAACAATTTAAATCAGACTAAATTTTGGAACACAAGAAGTTTTTGATTTAACGCCTGTTTTTTCTTTCCTATAATATTGTATTGCTTGCTCCAATAAATGATTGTGATTATAAATGAATAAAACTTAAAACACCAATCTTAATACTAATTTCACGTACCTTACATTAGCGGAGAGATTGACCTATATCCAAGTATAAAAATATATATAGCACGAGTTCACTACATTACAAAAGGAAGCTGAGGCGTGAGGCGCCTACAGCAAGATTAATTACTTGTATAAGTGAAAATATAAAAAATCCATGGTTTAAACAACTTTAACCGCCACAAATGAAATTTGTCATCTTGGTCTCAGTTCAGATTCGAAGTGACCCTCCTGGTCGACAACTCAGATGTCAGCCTTACTATTTCCTGTTGCCTTATGGGAAACCTCGCGACTCGCCAGTAACCAGCCTCTTCATTGGCTCTTTCAAAACGCACGTTAGGGACGGCGGAAGGCGACCGACCAATCCTAGCCTTTCTTACTAACTTCGGTCAGAGTCAAATTTTTATAAACAATCACACAACTGTGAGAAACCAGAATATACAAAGTTTGCGTTCTCACGCCTAAGAAAAAAAAACGAACAGCGCCAGCTAGTCGCAGCTGACACCATCTAATATGCAAACATTGAGTCGCGACAATACTTGATAAATAGAGAGAGAAAGAGAGAGAGAAGTAGGTTCATGGTTAAAAGCGGCGGTCACTTGCCTTTTCTCACGCTACTAACACAAAGAGAAAAAATATTAATTGTACTGGTACAAAATACAATAACCCACTCAAATTCCTCCATAAAATAATTATAACAGTATTATTATAACGTTCATAACTCACATTATAATTATATGCATATTAGTTGGAGCTTAATATCATTTTTTTTATACAATTTTAAAATTCAGTTAATTAAATCTTGTATAGGCCTAATCATTGTTGATTTTCAAAATTGATGGATATTAATTTCTTCTATTCATTTCACTCCTATTGTACAGGAAATTTATAATATTTCTATTTACTAATACTTCTATTCTACTATGTATCAAAGAAAATCGACTGCTTAGAGCAAACTTATATGAGCATGAAAAATGATTAATTGTTTTGTTTGTTTGTTTTTTTTAGATTGGTTTCTACTTGTTCGCAGATTTGACATCTAGTGGGATCGGACTCCCCAAAGGTAGTAATTTCCAAGGTAGTAGAAATAATCATTTCAATTTAAATTTTCCCATTTTCTCTTCCATCCTTTCATCTCACTTTCCTCATTATCACCTATTTTTACACCCTCTCCCTCACACATTCTCTCATCATACACCCTCTCTACTTATTAACATCTCTTTATAAACCACTTCTCCACACTATTCTCCATTTCACGGCCTGAAAAAGGCTTGAGTGTTGTCCTTTCAGCTCGACTTTAGTCAAAAACAAAGTGATGCGACCTAATGCCAGCAAATTGGATAGACAAGATGACTTGCGAGGCAGCAGTTGAGTCTCGAAAACGCGCGACGTGAATCTTAAACGAGACTGACGGTCAAAATTTGTTTTCGTAGAGCTTGAAAATTGCAGTCGAGAAAATCTTGTCACTGACTTTACTCGCTGATAGAGTTGATGAAATTATTATTATCAAACTGCTTGGTCGAGCCTTCTCTATAAAATTGAACTGACAATTTTTGGCCGTCATTGTTAAATTATAATTGAAATCGGAAGAGCATCCCTTAAGAGAATAACTTGTGTTTTTACACACTGAATACCTACAAGAAAAATAAAGATTCAAACATAAGGCTAGGAGTACACCGGTTAGTCGAGACAAGACAAGATTAGTCACGTTTAGTCACAGTACTTCACATAGTTTCTTATGAAGCAACACACACCGATTAGTCATTGCATCGGTGTGTGCTGCTTCATAAGCAACTATGTGAATTACTGTGACTAAACGTGACTAATCTGGTCTTGTCTTGTCTTGTCTTGAATGACTGGTGTACGCCTAGCCTAAGATTTCAACATTATGGAATTGAACATCATGTTTGATGTTCTCAATGAGATATTAGTTTTTTTGATAGGTGAATTTCAAAAACCAAGCTTTCAAGAATGATACGTTAGGAGGAACAATCTATGATTGGAACAAAATGATCTATGATCTATGATGAGGAACAAAATATGAGAATCTAAACCAAAAAATTCTGTTTGATTCCTACCCCCTTCATTGATTTTATCAATCTTTCCTGTAATATTTTGTTGATTTTTTTAAAATATTTTGTATTCTATCCATTTTATACAAGTGGTTTGAAATAATAATTCTCACACATTACGGTCTATTTTGTAACACAATCATGATCAATATTTAATTCTTTGTAGTTCAATAAGATATTGGGTTTAATGTAAAATTTTATACTATATTAGCCTACATTTTTATCAAAGATAATTTCATTCAGTTATATCTGATTAGTGTATGTACAAATGTGTTAATTTTCGTAGGTGAAGCCTGCCGCCTATTCGTGGCTACCGGCTAGTTCAGTTGACTGTTGGCACGTTCACTAGAAAATATTAGTCCTAAAGCTTCTCGCTAGGCTGCAGCACTTACTGGGAGGCCCGTCTCCACAGCTCTACACTACAGATCTTATATTATTATTAATGGATTGACATTTTCCTCAACATTCTGATGAATTTGAATTCACCAGAATTACTATTATTGGATATTCTTTGTTTAAGAATATATTGTTATAACATTATCTTGTCATTATTTTAAGGTCTTGTTAACGACATTATTTTGTTTTCATACTTTATTATTATTATTTCAAATTTTCAACAAATTTCACCATAAAATGAAGTACATGTTTCCGTATTAGACTATAATTTCAGATATTGTCGTGAATAAGAGAGTGAGAGGCCATTATGGATCCACTGCTTCTTTTATTTATAGAAAAAAGTCATTTTAAACTATTTTCGAATAAATTAAATATAAGATTTTGTTTATTATTTGAAGCTTTTCATCAGGTTCTCAAAAAGTTGAATGATAAGAGATATAATGTTATAAATTGATAGATCAATTGTTCAGATCTGTAACTCATAAATTGAATATTGAAAATAATATTTAAAAATAATTAATAAATAGATTATTAATTCAAAAAATTGAATTAAATAATAATGATCATTGTTAACTACCCCCCTTCATTTTATCAATCTTCTGCATTTTTTTCTTTGTAATGATCCCTGCAAATATATGAGATTTATGAGTAATACATCTATATTAATAAAAGAGAGTTGGTGTCTGTACGCTCGCTTATAACTCGAGAACGGCTAAACCGATTTAGATGATTTTGGATTCGTTTGAATTTTTAAAGCACTGGTTAACATAATATGTATCAAAATATAAGAAAATCTCTTTATAATTAATAAATAATTAGTAAATTAATGACCTAACCTATCAAACACGACATCCATTTTGATCCATTCCAAACAATAATGCTCCTATGAAATCGATGTGTAGTTGAAGATGCTACTATATAGGTCTTCCCAAAGACGACCGCGGTGGTGTATTGGATAGCAACTCTGCCTTCCACGCAGACTTCTCGGGTTCGATTCCGAGACGGGTGGAATTTTTTTGGCAACTTTCAGCATTGATTAATATTGATTATTATCCACTCGCTTTATAAAAATTAGTATATTGCAGATTTCTTTTAATTTTCCATCAATAAAGCGAGTGGATATAGGTATTTTTACTTCGTGACATTTTTTTCTTGGGGGTGATATGAAGGGAGACATTTGGGGAAGTGGTGGGTGACATGAAGGGGGTTATTTGAGGGTGACATGAAGCGGGTTATTTGAGGGTGACATGAAGGGGGACATTTTGGGGGGTTACATGAAGGGGGCCAATTGGAGAAAGAGGGGGGGTGAAATTTGGTGGGAAAGAGGGGGTTGACATGAAGGGGGATTTGTGGGGGAATGAAGGGGGACATTTGGGGGATGACATTTTTTGGGGGTGGCATGGAGGGGGAACATTTGTGGGGAGAAGAGGGGGGAACATTGGGGGGGGAGAGGGTGATACGAAGTTCGCCGGGACAGCTAGTTCAGAATAAATTCGATGTTCTTATCGAAAGTTCCCTATAAAACATGTTAGAAAGCCTACATGTGTATGACCTTTCAGGAAGATTTTCATAAAATTCTTATCTACTGTAGGCTATAATTGCTTTTGTTATCATTCACTGGAACCGATTGTAATTAGAAATCAAGTCAAATATTGATTATTATTTGGTCTCTTTCAGAATGATCCAGTTATCTTATCACCCTGCTCATTGATCGCAAACATTTTCTCTCAGGCCTACTAGAAACTTCTATCTCAAGACGTCATATCTATTTTTGTAAATAACTTCTTGATTAATCCATATAAATTGACTTGAAATCACAATGCAGGTCTTAATCTTTTGCTGCAAGTCCATCAGAGCAGACCATAACATTCCCGTGTCTTCAAGTGAACCGTATCAAATCAGACAATACCAGATCAGACAGTGAAAAGCCTACGATTCGTTTGAATAATCCTGTGAAGTTAAGACTAACAAATTGTGCAAGTGAAATCTAAGATTCATTAGCAATCAAGACTTCAATTTGTTACTTCAATATGTCTCTTTTAAGTTATCACATTGGTGAAAACACCGCTATTCAATTCCATTGTGAAGAAGTGACTAAACATTTTTCAAGTAGGACATTTTCAAGAAACAAATTAAACGTTTCTTAGTATCAAATATTGAAATATTACACACTTTACGGCAGTAGTGATACTTCACGACATTCAAGAGACACATCCTGTGACTGACTTCTGAACCAGAAAGAGGTGAGCTACTGTGTTTGTCAGTTTCCATCAAGCATTTTTCGACAAAAATCATCACAATAATTGGGATTTGCCTCAAGGACGGTCGATCCCCATTTTAGTACCTCACTCTCTACTTCAACTTCAAGCTAAACATCGGTTGTGCAACTAACATACCTTTAAAAGTGCAGGAAGTGATCTATCAATCAGTTCATGGAAAGTGGAAAAATACCAACACCAACACATAACCAGTGTAAGTTCTCAATCATTCTTATCATTAATTATCGAACTGAAAGGAATTCTGTTGAAAAATGAAACATAGACAAAATTGTAACTGTTCCAGCAGGTTTAACCCACATTATAATAGTGAAATCGAATTAATTTATTTGCCTTGAATAACAGAACAAAATTAATAGGCAACTACTCCCAAGATACAAATTTGAATAGAATAGAATCAAATCAAATCATCTTTATTCCATAATATTACAGTACAATAATAATATATTAATTCCACATAATCAAACTTATTCAATTATTTACATACAAACTGAAACTATTTTCTTCTATGTACTAACTTAACTTTAAAAAAAATAGAATACAAAAACAGTTACAGTGCATATGAATTTAGGAATTTAGATAGTGAATTGAACATAGATAATCAATCCTAATTTCCCTAAGAATAATAATAATTATCATCATGAAGAACGTAAAAAGAAAGTTTTTGACAATTATTCCACTATTTATTTCAGGTACAAGAAGCATGGTTTCGAGGCCAGTAGAATTGACAGGATCCTTGTGTTTTGAATTTAATTATTATGGAACAGTTTTACAATCTCATTAGACTCTTTTAGAATATCATAACTCTGTAGAATTTTCAAGTTAAGAAGTGTTTGAAAAGTGTCAAAATGCTTTAAATCGCTTTAAATGATTTTATTCAAAATACTTGATTGTTATACATTGACTAACTTTTTGAAAACATCATATATAAATATTGCTCCATAAAACAAAATACTTCTAGATAAGGTCTATCGAATGTGTAACAATCTTGATCCATTATACTTATACAAAGTAATCTTCATAGTATTTATTGTATCACTACAACAAAAATCTAGATGAAATTGAAAGATTTTCAGAGGTATAGATTGCAAAAATTTATCTATTTGAAAAAATAACTACTGCATTAAACTATTACATGATTACACAAAACATGATTATTTAAATTTTATTAATAATATTGCAAATCACAATACGTCTTTTCATTGACGTATCTTCTAGTTATAATTGGCTGAATCTTGTCTTCAAGCGATTCTAGGCTTGGGGCTTTGGTTTCTTTTCACTCTCATCCGTTTTTTCTATGTTGGAACATTTTTTATTTTTGCCACCGCCATACTTTTGCCGAATTTTTAAATTCTGGTATGTGTTATGTGCCCTACTAAGGCTAGGAATTCCCTCGAGATAGACCACAGGTTAGCAATAACACTCGCAGATCACTTCAGTTATAGATGAATTTATTGAAGTACAATATCACTTTTACATTACAAGAGTACGTTACAAGAATTAACAGATTGAGGCAGTGCTCCTCAATCTGGATGAGTTACAGACACATGAACCGCTTAGGAACAATGCTAGGTCAGAACTAAATTGATTAGTGAAGGAATACAGTATTTATTACATTAAGTGACGTCAAGTGGATAATTCTGGAAATGAACCTTGGTCAACGGAGGACTCCGTGACCAAGAGAAAGTTCTCTGTATCATTTTTTTTTATCGTATGGCTTTTATTGGTGGGGAGACCCTTACGGGTAGGTTCCACCTCGCCTCATTGCACAATTTTTTGTGTCGGTCACCCATCCGAGAGCAGTCTCGAATGTTTGTTACTTAACCACATGAATATATAGCAACCGCTCTCACCGAGTGACCACTGATCTCACTATATCATCTCACTGATCTCTCTGTATCATCCTTATTTGCATAAGATTTGATAAAGTAATTAATTCGAGTAATTAATAATGACTAATAATTTTCGTATCGGATTGTTAAGTAAATAAGGAAAACTACTTCATTTAACTATTTGACAATTAAACAAGATAATTATGAATAATATGTGAGTTTTACTTGGGTGGTCCATGACATATGTGATAACAGGCTAACATAAACCAATTCACTCATTTTCCAGACTTGATATAAGAGAAATTTTTACTTTTTTAAGTTTAAAAGTAATCTCTCTACGCTTGGTATTATGAAAACGAACTCTGGTTAAGAAAAAATTGTAGGTGAGAAGAGAATCACTCAACATAACATTAATGATCATTTGCGTTTCTTTTCATTTCATTTTTATGGGATTTGGCAAAAGTATGGTGGATTAGTACAAGCTAAACAATTAAAAGTGTGACATCAAATGACCACTCGGCGATTATACAGTCTCTGTCTGTACTATGTATGACTAACACATTGATAATATTATTCTAATAGAAAGTATGGAGAGCTTTACTAATTATAGTCTGGCAACAGACAAAAGAACCTTCGCGCATCGTATCACTTAAATGATACAGTATCACATAGTACCACTACAACTGTAGTGAGCGAGTGAGATAAACTGCTGCATTGCATAACGTGCGCTCTCTCTGCGCAGTAGAGTTCTTATTTTGGAGGCTCTTTTGTCTGTTGTCAGACTATAGTAATAATTAGTAATATACAGTATAACTCCTCCCTCCACAAGACCTTTACGTCCCGTAAATGTATCAAAGATCCGTAACAGGTATTACTAATTGATTTGGAAAATTGTTAAGCGAGACATATTGGTGATTTTCATTTACATCATTGATCATTAAAATATCTTTTCTCCCTTGAATAAATAAGCAATAAACTTACAACAATCATTACATCTCCTTGTGGGTACTTTGGATGGAACTGGGGAGAATAGATGATTTTGTTGGTAGCCAGCAATTGTGACGGTGGAGAGTCTTGAGTCTTTGAACAATATTTTGAGTTCTTCACCAAGTTAATGTGGTTGTGGCTGGCTGCTGAGTCTCTCTTTTTCACAAGATTTTCTGACAATAAGTTGCGTAGCTCCGTGACGTTTTGCGAATTCTCAGTAAGTACTGAGAAGTTCTGGGAAAACTTCACAGTGCACGAAATTAATTAACGATTGTGGAACCATGTTGTTAGGGTGCCAGTTGAAGGTGGAAATGTGTTTTTAAAAAGACCAGTATAACCACCAACTGGGCTAGTATGATAATCTTTCAGTAACTGTTCTATCTCGCTGTCTGAAGGGGTGATAATACTCTTGTGAAAGATTTTAATATCGTTATTTTTCGATATTAGTGAATATACACCTAATTCTTGCCCATTGTATTCTTTCTAAAACTCTACCTAGTCGCGGTAGGCTAATAGGCCTACTTGTTTATTGAGATTAGTTTATTTCTCAATTCCAAAATAATTGCTTCGTAGATGTCTTTATATTCTGCTTTTCCCATGAGTTTTTCTTCACGGTTAGATAACAGACAATACGACTACTTGATTCTAATTTCGCTACATGATTGAAGCGTTTTTCGACTTCTGCTAGAAAGGGTGAAGATTTGAATCTAAATCTTCTGCAATAGTCGGAGCGATTATTTTTTCGTCAAGTACCGAGTTCTTGGTCTCGTTGAGAGGGTTATTCAAAATCGGCGTTGATAACGCGTGTTCACAAAAATCTTTGTAACTCATATCAGGCGATGATTGAGTCGTACATACTATTGGTATTCCTTTTTCATTCTTTTCTTTTTCTTATTCTTCTTTTCCATCTATTACTTCTTCTTCATCTGGTACTGAGCGGCTTAGTACGTCAGCAACAACGTTACTTTTCCCACTTCAATAAATTATTTCATAATTGTAGTCGCTTAGTTTCAGATTCCACTTCAATAATCTCGAACTCGGATCCTTCAATTTTAGGAAATAGGTTAACGGTTTGTGGTCTATATAGGCCTTGACGTGTGTACCGTACAGGTATGGTTTTGTAGTATCTGGGACCCCAATAGATCGCAAGAAGTTCTCTGTTGTAGTATAATTACACTCGGCCTTGTTGAATGTTTTACTATGGTGAGTAGATTGTTAGGTGATTCTCCCTGTGTTAAAACGGCAGATATCGCGTATCCACTTGCGTCGGTGCAAAGATTGAATGATTTGTCGAAATCGGGAAATTTTAGAATTGGTTAAGTCATCAGTGTTTGTTTTAGTTTGTCAAACGCGTTCTCTCAGTCCAGATAAAGATTCCCTTATGTGTACTTTATTCCCCAGATAAAGTACCCCTTCATGTGTGGATTCAATAGAAGCACAGAAAAAAAGGAAGGCAGAATGAAGACTTTCTTCTCTGTGGTAGAAGGTAATGAGATTTTGAAAAAATTGTTAATGACTCTACGGTATATAGCAGTCGTGGCGAGCTTAGCAGCGGTGTGTAGCGTCGCTGCCACCACCAGGTTTAGAGGGTCTGGGCCCTGTTAGTTATTGATTTAAAAGACACAAATAAATTGACTACTTTGAATTTGAAAACTTCATATATTCATCATTACTACAACACCACTATATTACTCTCTCTCCACTTCCGTCCGCACTGCCCGTTCCATGCGTTCTGACGTTCTGCCGGTAGTCATCACCCCACCCGTTCAAGAGTCCAACTCGGTGGTCAGAGTGATGACTCCGCTTTTCCTACATAATTTGACTATTCTGAGCGGGGAGGTTTGAATTGTTACATCACCCCTCCGCATGGAAAAGATGTGCCATATAAGTATGACTGGTACATCTTTAAAAATAAATTAAACATGAATTTTGAAAAAATATAAACAGATATAATTAAGTTTCATTAAAACAATTAAACAATTTTATGAATTAAAGAAGAGAGAGAGAGAGTATAGCAATTGAATAATAAATCATCTAATCTAAGTTTACAAAGAGTAATTGGTTGGCACAGAGCAGAGTCCACGTTTATAAGTAATTAAATTCAAAAAATAAAAGATTTCCACTTGAATTCCCACTGAGAGTTATTAATAATTATTTGCTTTAACCACCACCTAATCATTGTTTCTGCACTAGGCACTTCCATTGTTACTTTCGGATTGTTCAGTCGACTTGCAGGATGTGTTGGAGTTCATTGAAGTCTCTTGTATTAATTTGGCTAGTGGACTGCCTCCGTCGACTCTGATGGTCAAGTGGCTTGGTTGCTCTGTCTGCTCTGCTCTGCCCAGTTATACCTGCGACACAAAATAACTACGACAAGCATCATACTTATACAACCAATACTTATAACTAAATAGATTAATATAACATGAAAGTTTATTATTTCTATACTATATATATTTTTATCCTTATTATATGTCAGAAGATTTTTCAAATCAATGCTAACGTGATCATCAGCAAGGCTCTTCCTTATTTCTCCTAACGTGTCAAAAGTTAGATTTTTTTTATCAGTGTCTATAAGAGAAAAGTTCCTGCAATAGTATCAATTGATTGAAATCTTACACATAATAATTTGAAATTACATTCATCTACCAAATATCTTATTACATTATAATATAACAAACTTTATTTTAAACAATGTATCAAATTCATGGTTACTAAGGTGGGATTGAATTAAAGCAAGCCATAAGAATTCTTGAATACTGAATTATGTATTTCGTTTTCAATTAATTACCACTCCAATATTTATTGATATAATTACTTAGCAAATAAAAGTTTTATTGATTTGTAGATTGACATTTTTAGTTTTTGTTCTATTAGTCTCAATCACACATTCATTCATCCACAATCATCAACATTCACTGGCCGTCACTTTCGCACTCCTTACATAACGTACTCAACATACAAATCGTTCACACTTTGTTTTAGCTCTTTATTTTTATTCCTGGCTATAGTAAACTTGCTTTAATTCTTTCCGCTAAAAATTGAAATTATTATCTGAATAATTATTAATTATTATGCTCAATCCTTATATAATTACAATTAATACGCTACAAAATCATTATATCTACTGGGTTTATTTCTCTTTCTCTTGTTCGTCTTGTTCGCTTCGTGGTCGTCGTCGTCGTCTTTGTCTTCTCCTAACGCCTCTTCGTTTTCCCTATCGTCTTCTGTTTGCTCTTCTTCTTGTTCTTCATCTGGATTGTTTCCCTCCAAGACTTCATTTCCAGCTTGTTCATAGAAAAGCGCTGGTTTTATTCTGTTTACGTGTACAACTACGTTTCTTCCTTTTACTCTTAGAACGACATTCAATTTTGACTTCACTTCTACTATTCGATACGGTCCTCTCCATAGTTTCGACAATTTCTTTACTCTTTTCCTACTAATTTGTGGTACGTAGAGATATACTTTCTGTCCTACACGATATTCACTTGTTTTAGACTTTTTATCATACTGCTTCTTCTGCGTTTTCCTTGTTTTCTCTTGACATTCAACTGACATTTCTTTTATACTCTGTAATCTACTTCTTAGATCTTCTAGATAGTTTGAATAAATCTCTGTATCCTCAGTCAATGTGAAATCAGCTTCAAGCGGTGTTCTCATCTTCTTCCCGAATACCATTTCAAAAGGTGTGTATCCAATTGATTCATGCTCTTGCGAATTGTATGCCATATTAACCAGGGTTAGTAGTTCATCCCAGTCGTCTTGATTTTTGTTTACATAATGACTCAACATTTTCGGTATGGTTCTGTGAACTCTTTCTGTTCTACCATTGCTCATTGGATGATATGCTGTTGTCTGTAATTTTCTAATTCTTAGAAGTTTGCACATTGATTTCATCAAATCAGACGTGAAATTAGTTCCTTGATCAGTAATTAATTCCATTGGTACGCCTATTCTTGTTATCACTCTCTGTACTAGAGCTTGTGCAATCGTCTCAGCAGTTTGATCTGGTAGGGCGATAAACTCTCCATACCTAGTAAAATGATCAATTACTGTTAGAATATATCTGTTTCTTGACTTGGTTAACGGAAGTGGGCCTAGTATATCACAAGACAATCTGTATCCAAACTCAGCCACTTCTTTAAATTCTCCTAGAGGTGCTTTTGATTTTCCATAATCTGTTCTTTTACTACATTCTTCACATGCTCTAATGAAGTTAGTCACATCATTCTTCATTTTAGGCCAGTAAAACTTTTCTTGAATTCTCGCAATTGTTTTCTTAATACCTCCATGACCGGCAGATGGAAGATCATGGTGGAGTCGAATAACTTTTTCTCGTAGACTTTTTGGTATAACAATCAATTTCTTATCTCGTTTCTTAAAGTGGATAATCCCTTCTGGACTCAATTTGAAACTAGGATACTCTCGTAGGTGCTGACACTCTTCATCTGCTCTCTGCTTCTCTCGAATAATTTCTAAGTCTAACAATGGCAGGTTCTCGACTGTATTTTTATATATAACTCGGCTTAAACAGTCTGCATTGGTGTTTTTCACTCCAGGCTTGTGAATTACTTTATAATCGTATTGAGCTAACTTCAATGCCCATCTTGTTAATCTACTTGATGGATCTTTTAGTGATAAGAGCCACTTTATAGCACTATGATCGGTATATAAAGTGAATGATCTACCATAGAGATAACATCTGAAATATTTGACTGCCCACACAACAGCTAATAGTTCTCTCTCTGTTACACTGTAATTTTGCTCAGCTGAATTGAGTTGTCTAGATGCATATGCAATAACATGTTCAACGCCATTTATTTCTTGTCCTAAAACTGCACCAATAGCAAAGTTGCTTGCATCTGTGTTGAGAATAAATGCTTTTGAAAAATCTGGGTAAATAAGTAGCGGTTCTGTGATTAGTTTTTCCTTCAACTTTTGAAAAGCAGTTTCACACTTTTCATTCCAGTCAAAACTTTGATTCTTTTTAGTTAATTTTGTTAGAGGTTTGGCAATTTCAGCAAATTTTGAAACATGTCTCCTATAATAACTACATAAACCAACAAAACCACGAATCTCCTTCTCATTCTTGGGTCGAGGAAATTCTTTGATAGCTTGTATCTTCTTAGGACACGGCTTGATTCCATTTCTTGTGACAATGTGACCTAGGAAACTTATCTCTGGCTTAGCAATTTGACATTTTTTCAATTGAACACTCAAATTAACATCTCTGAATCTATCCAGTACTTCGGCAATATCTTTAGTGTGCTGATCGATTGTAGGGCTGAATATTAAAATATCATCCATGTACGGTAAGCATGCTTTTCCTTTTAAACCTAATAAGGTAGAGTCTACAAGCCTCTGAAACACTGCTGGCGAGTTAATAAGTCCCATTGGCAGTCTTGTATATTCATAATGTCCATCGGGAGTACTAAAGGCGGTTTTCTCTTGACTCTCAGGATGCATTTTTATTTGAAAGAATCCAGAGTTCATATCAAGTGCTGTGAAATATTTGCTTCCTCCTAATGAATCTAGTGTCTCATGGATATCAGGTAAAGGCCATACTTCTGGAACTGTAATTTTGTTAATTTCTCTAAAATCAATACACATTCTGTAGGTAACGACACCATCAGGACCTGGTTTCTTAGGAACAATGACAACGGGTGCTGACCACGGTGATGTGCTGGTTACAATTATTCCTTTATCTAGTTGTTCTTGTATCAGTTTCTTCAACACATCCCTCTGTGAATGTGGTACTCTGTAAGGCCTTTTATTAATAGGAGGGTGATCACCAGTATTAATTTTGTGTTCTACTGTTGATGTACAGCCTAGATTCTCAATGCCTCCAAGACTAAAAATGTCACTAAATTTGCAAAGTATATTTCTTATCTTTATTCTCTCTTCGTTATCTAGATGACTTAACTTCTCTTCTAATTTAGCTTCAAACTCCTCGGTTCTATCTCTAGCCAATTTAATACCTTTATATTTTCCATGCTGTGTATCGTTGCTTAAGTGAGGCTCTTCTACATTACAAATTAAAGTATTCTTATACAGTGTTAAATCTTCATTGGTTACATTTGTCACTTTAGTCCAACACATACCATTCATTATTTTGGAAAGACTTCTAGCTATTAGAATTCCATGGACTTTGACTGTTACTGGCTCTGTAATTATGATTTTATTTTCCAATTCGTTTTTCAATTCTTTATTGTTCTTTCCCAATTTGATTTGAACTATTCTCTCCGATCGAGCAGGTATTGTGAGATTGGTTCTACAATATGCATTAACATGAACTGTCGATTTTAATGGTAATTTTGAGGTTTTATTTTCATTTAACTTTGAATTTGTAGAATCTGTTTTAGTACTTTCTTTAGTTTTCATATTTGTATTATTTGATTGGGAATTATCTTCTTCAACCGTCATAAGGCCACTCAATCTGTAATCTCTATTCCAACTGTCTCTTTCGTAGAGTTGAGCAACTTGTATTCCTTCCATTAATAAGATGTTATGTTCAAGGTCTATGACTGACTTTTTTAATTTGAGAATGTCATGTCCCAGTATTGCAATATAGGAGTCTGGTAAGTCCACTACTATTAAGTCGCATTTTACCTCCATCCCTTCAAGTTTTAAAACTTCTCTCACTGTCCCATGCACTCGCATAGGGGCTCCAGTGATGCCTCTAATTTGGATATTGCTTGGAGTAATCGTGCCAGTTGATTTGCTTTTGATATGGGAAACTTGTGCCCCAGTATCAACTACAATCATTCCTTCTACTTCTTCAATACTTCCATCCACAACTAGTTCTTTTTCTCTGACATAATGCTGATACAATTTTGGGTTTTCTTCTCCTCGCCTGTCCAGACCTATCACCAAAGTGATCTGAATTTAAATATCTTTGGGGTTCCCAACGGCGGTCTTGAGGTCCCCGTTGCTGTTTAACTTCTCTCTATCTTGTTTGTCATCCCTTCTTCTTCCATTTCCCCAACAATTCTGTGTTAGATGGCCTTGCTTGTTGCAATTGTTACAAATTTTCTCTTTCAAATATTTTTTCGTTCTGCATTCAATCTCCAGATGGCCCTTTCTCTTACAAAAATTACAAACTTTAATGTCTACTTGCTGATTGTGTACACCTCTCTTTCTACAGTCTCTAGCAATGTGTCCAATCTTTCCACAACTGTAGCAAGTTTGTTGAGTTGACATACCAAATACTTTTTTATACGGTTCGTTCTCATGTTGAAAAGGTTTCCTTTCTAAGTTGAAAATTGCTATGGCTGTTGTTACTGCTTCTTTAAAAGATGATGGAAATTTTATACGTGTTTGCTTCCCTACTTCACCATATAATCCTCTTAAAAATGATTCCATTGCTCTCCTGTCAGCTTCTTCTCTCAGAATCTTATTAGCCTCTTCACTTGTTGTTACTCTAACTGTTTTTCTACTTATCTCCATAACTCGATCTGCATATCTCTCAATGGATTCTCCTTTCATCTGATGAATTGATGCTAATTGTTCGTAGTAATAGCGACTTGGTAGACTATCACCAAAACGCTCAACCAAGGCTGCCCTAATTTCATTTGCAGATTTTGCATTCCTGCACTTATCATCTGATTTAGCGAAAAGTAATGCATTTCCAGTGAGCTTTAATTTGATAATTTGAATCTTTTGAAATTCGGACCAACCACTTAGTTCAGAAATTCCATCAACTGTATCGAGAAAAGAATGAATTTGATCGGACTGCTCTCCATTGAATGTTGGAATACTACTAACTAAATCGAAATTTGGTTTTACATTCTGTTCTATGGGTGAAGCGGTAGTGAGTTCCATGTCTACTATATTTTCATCGGTTCTATTTAGATTCCTATTCAAACTTTGGTTGAAAGTAGTCTGAAGTTCATTTAATCTAGTTGCTAGAGCTTCAAACGCAACTGGAAGTTCAACTTCTTGTCCCTCAAAATTAACTTTCTCAGCCATTTCTAATTTCTATCGTAAACTTGCAATATTATAAATTATGCATTTATAGATTATGCATCTGCATTAATCAACAATAATAATAAACAACAATTCCATCAAGATACGTGACTTGAATAATTTCTATTTTAGCTGAACTATTTTCAATATCAACTTGAATGATCTTATAATAAACAATGGTATCCGACCTACTAATAGTACGAGTGTAACTAACTCAGCATTTTTAACAACAATAGTAAAATGAATGAATCTGAATTATCTGAATGAGGGCCTAATTTGTATGTTATCCTATTGTAACAATGGGGAATTTCATCTCCTTAAATTTCATAAAATATATTATTATAGTAGTAGTAGATGATGCAGCTCATTATTGCTCACCAAATTTCATTGACGTCTTCATCTGCATCCGCACCATCGTGGAAGGCCGCAATCGTTGACCCCGTTGTTCCATGTTGACAACTGTCAGTCGTCCAACAGCTGATTGATGACAGCAGCCACCGTGGAGTCGTGTCGAATGTAGAGCGATGACCCTCGTGACGTAGTCGCCAACGCCCAAAAGTTGGAGAAGGTTAACGTCCCCACTGCCGATCCATTGGAGCCGTCCGCTGTCCACGTTTTGCTGACTAGCACTTTCACTTTCAACTGCCAATTTCAAAGTTCAACAATCGCGCTCGGTTTCGTATTTCATTTGAATGATTTTCCAAACGGATTTTTCAACTGTTCTTAATTGATTTCGATAAATTAATTTCATTGGAATTTTATAGCACGAAACAACAAAAAAAAAATTAACACATTTCAACAACAAATTCAGCAACACAGTTCAACGACAAAGCTAACACATTTAAACAACAAAATTTCGCACAGTTCAACAACAAAATTAACACACATTTCAACAGCAAAATCAATTACAGTTCAACAACAAATTAAAAATCACGGCACTTTATACGTCATTCGGAGACTGAAAATATTCACTTAAAATCAGCATTTTAAGTTCTGAAAAGCTCGTATCCCACCGCGAGGTCACCACTTATAGCAGTCGTGGCGAGCTTAGCAGCGGTGTGTAGCGTCGCTGCCACCACCAGGTTTAGAGGGTCTGGGCCCTGTTAGTTATTGATTTAAAAGACACAAATAAATTGACTACTTTGAATTTGAAAACTTCATATATTCATCATTACTACAACACCACTATATTACTCTCTCTCCACTTCCGTCCGCACTGCCCGTTCCATGCGTTCTGACGTTCTGCCGGTAGTCATCACCCCACCCGTTCAAGAGTCCAACTCGGTGGTCAGAGTGATGACTCCGCTTTTCCTACATAATTTGACTATTCTGAGCGGGGAGGTTTGAATTGTTACAGGTAGTAATTTACCAATCCTAAAAATGATTGCAAAGACTTACAAGATGTTGTGGATGTTGCGTTTGGCTTACAAGAACTGCTAGATCTTTGCTCAAACCAGCAATGAATACATTTAGGGTTTGTGCCCTAACAAGTTTTACATTGGCTTTCAATTTTAGTGAGACATGTGTCAAGACCATTGGTGAGCTTGATTGAAAAGTTTTAAACTTTATTTGATTACTGATTCACTGATTCATTGTGTCCCTGTTTACAAAGGCTCAGTTCCAACTGCCATTGTACGTGATTTCTTTTATCTGAGTAAGTTTCTGTCAGGTGGGATTTCAGTATTTCCCAGTTTTTGAATTCTCTGTTGCGGTCATGAAGACCTCAATGAAGGTCAAAAGAATTGTTTTTTGGTCTTTCAAGGCCAAACTATTAGCCGAATCACAGTTGTCAATGAAATCGTGAAACATGGATCGATTTCTGTAGAATTTTGGTAAATTGTATAGAATCGCCATTGCTATTGCTCTTGGTGGATACAATACGAATACATGTAAAATGTGGCAAAGATGTTCTGATGAAAATGAAAATTAAGATTCCCAATCCTAATTCCTCATATCAAGAAATTAATTTTTGTCAAAGAAATGAATACATGTTGTATACTGAGGTTTTCAATCTTAGAAGTTGATTCAATTGAATATTGAATATTTACAAGGAGAATAAATCAAGATTCCTGATCTTATTTTGATTCAAGATTCCTCAATATTATTTGAAATTGCAAAAGATGAATTTTGTAAATAGTTCAAATAGCTCAAGGTTGATTTAAGATTCCTCAATATTATTTGAAATTGATTGGAATATTTACAAGGAGAATAAATCAAGATTCCTGATCTTAATTTGATTCAAGATTCCTCAATATTATTTGAAATTGCAAAAGATAAATTTTGTAAATAGTTCAAATAGCTCAAGGTTGGGTTTACTTTTCCATAACACTTGAAATATTTTCACAATATTAAAGAATCACTTTCATGACTGCACTGAATTTCTCACTTTTCACTTTGGAAAATCACTTTTGGGAGAAAATTTGAACTCACAAGATGGCGACTGCTACGGTAAGTACTGCTCCACCGTTCGCCATTGTAGGAAGCTCAGCCTGCTCTCAGAGTGGACGCCATGACTGCACCCGTTGTCTGAGGAAGGTCCTTTTTGAGATGATTCCGCCTCTGGCCAGGATGTCAGTATCGATCAAGTCCTTGCTGTTTCAATAGGGGGATCCCACTGCTGCCACCATTAATGTAATGTGCTCTAAGGCTAGAAGTTTCCTCGATTCAGATCACCAAGTCAGTAATGAACACTCGCAGGTTACTCAATCGAAGTTATGAATTTATTGATTGAAATATCACTTTTACATTACAATATTATAAGAAAGAATAGACAGATTGAGGCAGTGCTCTTCAAGTCTGAATAATGTACCTGACTAGTAGGTACATTAAGTAACTGACACATGAACCACACTGGAACAATACTAGGTCGATACTGTATGATTGATACAAGAATACAGTATTTATTACATTAGGTGACGTCCAGAAGATAAATCTGAAAATGAACCTTAGTCAACGGGGACTGCGTGACCAAGAGAAAGTAGCTCTGTATCATCCTCATTTGAATATGATATGATAAAGTAATTGATAATAATTTATAATCTCGTTTCGGATTGTAAAGTAAATAAGGAAAATTATTTCAATTAGCTATTTGTCAAATAAACTAGATAATTATGAGTAAGTAATACATGCGAGTCTATTTTGGTAGACCATGACATCCCTCCCCCTTCAAGATATTCCAAGTTACAATGATTGAGAAGGATTAAATAATCTTGACGTCAAATTAAAACTGATTTACTACTACACAATTAACAATGATAAGAATTTATGATAGTAATACAATCAAGTAACTATAATATTATGGAAATCTGGGGAACAATATATTTTTCTGTTCTTAGTATATTATACTAGATACAAAATTTGTGTACTAAATAATTAATATTCGGGATTTTTTAGATTTACATTCAATTCCATTAGATAGACAAAATAATAACAATAATAAAGATGATTAT
Source organism: Laodelphax striatellus (assembly GCA_017141395.1). Lineage (NCBI taxonomy): Eukaryota > Metazoa > Arthropoda > Insecta > Hemiptera > Delphacidae > Laodelphax > Laodelphax striatellus. The sequence goes on from CM029540.1 coordinate 14,560,771, forward strand.
AATAAATACAAATGTTAATTATAATAGAATAATAATATTTATTTGATTCAATTTGAAAATTCAAATTCTATCTTTAAGTCTCGCGCTCCGACGCAGAGGAGTGGAGTTTTGGTCTAAATCTGTTTAACAAGAAGAATCATTTTGGTGATTTTCATGACGTGATGATTGCAATTGTAATATTTCTTTATTAGAATCGACAGATGTGTCTGTCGGATGTACTCGTCCAAAAGGAAGGATTTGCAAACAATTTCTACTTGGGCGATTTCTAAGTTTGAACGTAAGGTACATTTTCCACATTACAAATGATATGATTACAATAATAAAAATACTCATCACATACTTGTACACAATCTTGTAATGATAAAGAATCAAGATCAAGAAACAAGAAAATCAAATTAGGTACGGTAACCAAAAGCTCCAAGCCTGGAATCTCCTAGAAACAGACACAAGTAAATTGATAGGCTATTTTTAGGCTGTATTCAAGTAATTGATAGTACTAGTTTTCTAGACAGATTGTGATTTGCAATATGATTAACATCTTGAACTTTTTTCAATCCCTTAAATATTTTATTAAATACGAATTATTAGCATATTTAATTATTCACTTCTACAAGTTCTGTGATGTATTGTGTGTATTACCGTACTTACAATTATAAATTTTAATCTTTCTGTCTTTAAAAGTTAGTTCATAAAAATTGTCTTTTAATTTTCCAGAAATTATTTGAGTCAATGCTCTTGTTTAGAATGGTAACTACAATTAAAAAACTAAGTTTAAAAATTTATTTTCATTATTATTCACTCTTAATATTATCATCTTCATTAAATCTTATCATATTTTATAATTTTTTATTTCATAATTTTTACAAACTGTAGTAAATTATTCTCTATTTTCGACATGTTCTGTAATGTATTCTTTGTATTATTTACTAGATCTGTATTCTTTGAATTATTTACTAGTCATTAATTCCCATGAATGATTCTATTGTTTATTAAATTTTGATTGTTAATTTTTTAAATATTTTTATTGTTTTGAATTTTCTTGTTTATTGTGGTATTTTCAGTCTTATATATGGAATAGGTAGAGTAATCATACAAATTTGATGTAATAACAAGACACTTTTGTACATTTTTTGGCAAATGTTGAATGTGCAAATAAACAGTATTAAAGGAATGATCTATATATATTTTTGAGTAACCTTAATTGAAAATTACTCAAGAGCCCTGTGTCATAGAACTTGAGCATTATGATACAGGAACAATAAATTTAATTGAATATCAAAATGAGAGGATTATTTTATTGATAATTGATTTTCCAGTATTATTAATAATTTTTCTAATGAGTTCTATGATACAGGTCTGTTTTAAAACACAGAAACAATTGATTCTGCTGAATCCTCCAATATTACTTTCTAGAGTAATATTATGTTGGGTTGCACTAAGCAAGATTAGTTTTGATCCAGGATTAGTTCAATGCTAATCAAATGGGATCAGCTGATTCAAAATATTTGATCCTGGTTGGTGCAACCCAACCCAAGAGAACTTTTTAATGAACAAATAAGAAAGTTACAGCAATAATCATTCAATGACAATGAACTAATAATAAATGAACAAATAAATAAGGAAAGTTTTTTTTGTGATGTCAATCACTTTGAAGACTGTAATATTAACAACAGAATTTATGCTACTTCAAGGGCCGATTGCATGAAAGCCAGTTGAGTTGAAAACCCTTTCAAAATGATGTCATTTGATGAGCTAAATAGGAACTCCGTTGTATTGGATGTCGTCATTTGAAGGCGGTTTAAATTAATATGCGTTTGTGCAATCAGCTATGAGTGTTAGAAGTTCTATCAATGGTTTTTCTGAATCTCTTGAGATTATCAGTTTTTAGTACTAATATTTTAACAGAAATCCTCTTGGAAACAACAATCAAATGGACCAATTTCAACATCAGTTGAGGGTTGTGTGAAGTAGGCTACTCAATACAGTTACTGCCTTACAGTTGAATCCACTGAATTAAAGGAGCTACCAACATGAGCGTATTAGAATAATACTCATTTGCACTTCAAAAGTGCTTCATTTAATAGCGGCCACGTAATTCAAATATTTCAATCATCATTCACATAATCAATTCACAGATCAATAATTGACAGTATTTGAATAATGTGGTGGCTGTCATTGAAAAAAATTGAACGTAAATAAAAGTAAGGAATCGCTAAGGCAACAGTGTAGTTGAAAAACAATCAATACCAGTAAGTAATTCTATTGGTATATCTTGTGATTTTTATAAGAAAGTTCTTGTTGATTGAATTTAACAATTACATTGATTTCAAGAATATTTTGAGTAGAAAACAAACATAACAACAGTAATAACTTTACTTACAAACATAACATAACTTAGCAAACAGTGACTCAGAGACTGATAAAGTCCAACACCAGGACGAAACGATCGTCATTGTAGTGTAAGTTATGTTTGTTTTGTACCGGAAAGCTTCTTAAAATCAGTGTAATTTTATCAGTGGAAAAAGAATTGATATACAACACGAATTCAACAAGTGATAACCTATATAATTAGATCGATTTAATTTGACACTTGACATTATATTATAAATTATTAGATAAATAGATATTATTTCTTAACGTTGCTGATGACCGTAGAGTACGATGGCAAAGAAACATTATCTCTCTATCTATCTATCTAATGCCAAGTGTCAAATTGAATGAATATCACTGAACTTATAACATATTTGTTGAACCAGAACAAAGATTTGGTTAACAGAATTAAATCTGGTTAACAGATTCGTATAACCTATGAACCAGAACAAAGGCTCAAGACTATTATTCATTCATCTCATCGGTCAAATGCCTGTTGAAATAATATAAACGAACGAGCGGAGGTCAATCCATCAATCTATCACTCTCCTTCTGGATTCAGAGGATTGGAGAAATAGGACCACCCCTTTCCACCTTCCAATGCAGCCAGAAAAGTCTTCCAGCACTTGTTTTATTAAGTGATTCATTCACTTCCTCTTTGACCACTTCCGCAACCCCACCAAGAACCTCCCCCCCCCCCCCCCAAGTACCCTCAACCCCCCACTAGCAAGCATCCCCTACTCCCTCAACCACCAAGTGGACTCCTCCATCCACCAGAATTTCCGTCAAGAAGGCGGCTCGTCTACTGCCTTGTGTGGCTCATAAAGATTTCAGGACGTCATATTAACGAGCCCGGAGACCCTGGATGACGAAACGTCCCAAACGTCCCCGGGGAGTAGGACTCGGTTCGTGAGTCTTCCCTTTTTCCCTCGTGACCGTCATGCTAAGGGGTCTTCTTATACTCTCTCACCCTCTCACTCGCTCTCTCTCACTCTCTCTGCGTGAGCACCGTACGCTTACGTCTCCACGTTCCACCACACAAATTGATAATTCCCTGTGCGTCCCCTCTCAACCTAAACCGCAAGCTCTAATTCGTTTCCGTCTTCTTCAGAGATGTGGACGACCGACTTCATCCAGCTCAACGTCCATCACCAACTAATACTGACTTCGTTATTAGTCTGTGAGTCACCCGAAAGTCCCCCGAAAACTTGGAAATGTTGTTACTTTCTTAGGTGGGAGTAGTTGAGGATTCTTCCAGATCCCTACAAATTCAGGGATCATTAATAAACATTCATAAATGTTTGAAACCAAATCAAATGAGAAAGCACAGTCAAAACCAACTTTTATCACACAGTTGTCCACTATTTAATAAACAGTAGTTTGATTGTCAGTAGAGTTGAATTGTCTATTGCCAATGGCACTAATTCAAGGTGCTGGGAGAAATTCCAAAGAAATTTCATCGACAGGTTTAATCAGATTAATTTATCTTGACTCTTGGCATGTGATGAATAGATAGATAGAGAGATATCATTTATCGACGTTGCTAATGACCGTAGAGTACGATGGCAGAGAAATAATACCTCTCTATCTATCTGTATATCAACACACAATAAGCTTCGGTTGTCGTGTGAGGATCTTTGAATCCTTGGATCGCTGAATCCGTCCCCTCAGAAACATCTGTCTATCTGATGCCAAGTGTCAAATTAAATGAATCTGATTATATTGTCCATGTACTCTGAAAACGAAGAAGAATAAAAACGATATTTCAATCTTCCAAAACTTTTTGCTAGGCTAGTTGACTGGCATTTTCCAATATTACAAAGTGTGAAGAAGGCATTACTCCAACTGAGAGTATTGAGAAATGATCTTGAATCTCACTGGCTGCCAATTACACTATTTTACAAGGAGAAACAAAATTTTGAACTGGAAATTTCAAACTGAAGAAGTCGTTATTGATATATTTAAAATTCTAGAGGCTTTGATTAACATAAACAGGATTTTACTATTCATCATAATTAATGACCATTTCACCAATTTGAAATACTGGAACAGACCATTCACGAATTGATTGAAATATCAAATCGCTTATTCCACTATTTTGAAATTGTATATTCAACTGTTAGAAATGCCATGTTTTCAAAGTAATGGAATAGTCAATTCAATAGAAGTGGAACTTACAGTTTGAAGTGGTGTTATCATAGGAGGTTCACATCACTGAGCTAAATTATCCATCTGGAGGTAGCGAGGTAGCACTGATTGAAGAAGCTGGGTTCCGCCTATTTTTTTTTTTTTTTTTAATAGCATACTGTTCTTGAGAAAAAAATTTCAATCCTCACTTAATTGCCAACTTAATTTTTTTGGTATTACATACAGTATTAGAAAAAAAATATTTCATCCTCACTTTATTACCAACCTAACGAAATTAGGTGGAATACGGGTCCTAGCAGCCCTAGCTTGTGCTACCTCCAGATGGATATATTTAGCTCAGTGGTTCACATTGTTCAGAACATCTTTTCTTAGTTAATCATGAGAATCAAGATTGGTTGATATTTTGTTGTTCAGCCGCGTGCCCTCTAAAAATAATTGTTCCTTACCACCAAGTGGTACGTGTACCACAGTTAGAGAACCACAGATGAATTATTTGAAAACTCGAACACATTCTTCACAAAGGGTTGTTTGATTACTAACTATGAATAATAACGTCAATGAGACTTTAAAATATTGTGTTCAAACTAGGTTTTATCAAAATACTGATAATGGTATTACACCTACTATCTTAGTTATTCAATAATTGTCTGGTTATTGCTATTTTCAAGTCTTATCATTTGGAATTCGATAAGAATATCTCAATAATAAGCACAGTTACTAGATTACTAGTCTAGCGTTTTACACTGAAATCACGCTCAACTGAAATAAAGATGAGATAGATAGACAGATTTTATCTCATCTTTATTTGGGCAGAAATAAAGATGAGATACAATTTTTATTTTACTACAAGCGCTTTATTTCACTGATCAAAGAATCAAGTTCTTCTTCTCTGGAAACCTTCACAATTTCAGTAAGATGAATCAACAACATAACCTCTGGTCTATTTATCAAAATTTGGGAAAGAAGCAGTTTTGGACAAATGTCTGTTGATTCTTTCCACATTGTAATGTATCTTGTCAATAATTTTTTTTTCTGAGTATGATGCCCACATGAGCTCTAGGCTTGTGCGTGGGTAATGAGTGGGGTGATGATGAGATATGACGACTACTTTTTAGGCAGTCGGGATGAAATGAATGAATAAATGAATATACAATCCGTATTTCAAACCTACAGTATAACAAATTCCATCACTGAGAATCAGAAAAAATGAGTAAGATATTTCCATACTTCACACCTATAACAAACTACATCAGTTAGAACCAGAACAAAGATTTGGAGGGACATTGGCCGCGAAGCCCGTTTGGAAAAGTCCCCATGCAATCAAAACCTTTATAAAACGTTGACTACGGTTCGGCCTCATTTTCCATCTGGCAAATGATGTTACGAAAAACGATTGCGTGCTGCGGTTTAGGAACGTGCCAGCGTGTGTGCGTGCGTGTATGTGGAGAGGTTTTTTTCACGAATGTTTCCGCTATTCGAGATTTCGAGACTCGACAAAACGAGAGCATCGAAAGAGCGATGAGCGAAACGAGGTCTCAGAGGCCATTGTAAAATATGAATTCGAAACCAACTCAGCCGCAGGTTTATTGCACCCCGACGGCCAGTTTTAATTTCTCCATTCTGCGATTGCTGCGAGCGAAAGAGAGACAAATATAAAAACGCCAGAATCGATTAGAGAAATAATGCAGCGCGACGCCATAAACCCTGCGAAGAAAAATGCCACTTGGCCAAACGACGTTTCCCGAGTTTTTACAACGGGGCAATAATTTGGAACTCGAAAAGTAATTATACAATCCGTGTGATGACTTGGACAGAAAAAGAGTATGGGAGAGGTTTTGGAATCTAGAAGAATAGGAAGTCCTTGAAGGGGTCTGAGACTGCAGCATCGATCTCAAGTACAAGAATTCAAAACTAGTCAAAAATCAAATTTATTCTATCTGAATACAAGTTTTCACAATACAATTGGGAATATCATATCATCATAATAGAATGTATTTTTTTCATCAAATTTATTCCATCTGAATACTAGTTTTCACAATACAAGTGTGGATATTATGCAACCATAATAAAATGTAACCTATACTATACACTGACCATACCTTAATGAAATTTACAAATCACCAAATTAATGAAAATTACAAATTTAATTAAATTTTGAAAAATACCAAATTAATGAAATTTGCCCTTAAAAAAAAAATTATTCCATCATTATAGAATGTAACCTATACTATACACTGACTACACCTTAATGAAATTTACAAATCAAATAATTATATTCTAGTTAATTATCTAGTTAACTGCTCACATTTTCTCAACTCAGAATGGAAAAAGCTTACATACGCAACAAAGGGCTGTGCTTAAGCTTGAAGGCTTACGTATGTTAAGCTGTTTCCACTACATCACAAGAATTTGATTATCTACATCACAAAGGTTTAAACTTTGATTACATAGTTTTTCTAAACATTTCTTAAATTTTGATCAGGAAGTTCTACTTTTAAAAATCTGTTTTAAATATTATGTACTTCACTTCTACTACCAAATAAGTGATCATGGTAATATCGTACATGCATGATAAGTTTGAAATGGAGTACAATTGAAAGAAAAAGAATTTCAAATATGAGAAAAATACTATTTCCAACAAACCCTTTTTTATGCATTTGAAAGGATTGATATGATCTAGCAATTCTTTTTAAGCATACAGCAGTTCTTTAAAAAATATTTTTCTCATATTCGAAATTCTTTTTTTTTTTAATTGTACTCCATTTCAAACTTATCAATACATGTACGATATTCATGTACAAACTTATAATGCATGTAGGATATTACCATGATAACTTATCCCAAGTAATTTATCTATTTATTCAGTTATTTACAAATAATACTTAATAGTAAGGTACAGTAATTTCAAACTCAGGCGACATTTCCCCCAGGGTTGGAAAAATGATTTCCAGTTTTGAGTAGAAGTAGAAGCAATATTATTATCGTGTGTTCTCAAGCCCATTCTACCTTTTCCACCGCAGGTGTTTTGCTCGTAAGACCTAGGCCCATTGTGATAGAAGCCAGAGAAACGTCTGTTTTCCCTCAGTAAGTCCTGGACAAAGGCGAAAACTGCTTTTTAAAGGCGCTCAGTTCTTCTTTATGATAGCGACAATCTTCCACCTTCGAAAGCCCATTCCAAATCCGGGAGAGTCGTATTTTTATTTTATTTTGCACGCGAAAAGCAATTGCAGAGAGATATAAAGAAAAAGAGAGTGAGAGAGTTGAAGAGAGAAAGAAGAAATAGTGAGAGAAAGAGAGAGAGAGAGAGAGAGAGTTGAAGAGAGAAAAGAGATGGATAGAGAGAGAGAAAGAGTGTGTGAGAGGGAAAGAGAAATGTAGAAAAAGAGAGTTAGAGAAAGAGAAATAGTTAGAAGGAGAGAGTTGGAGAGGGAGAGAGAGTGAGTGATAAAGAGAATGAGAAGGAATGACACCATAAACGGCAAGTTACGTATTACGAGTCCCGTATTACACGGTAATAAAAATTGGCCCCATAAAAGCTTGTTAAGTTGGTGTGCAGTGTAATGTCCTAATGCGACTTCAGCTTCCTATCAACAAAGTATACCTCGCATTAAACGAAAACCAAACACATTAATACTCTTTCTACCTCGAATATTCAATTCCAGTGATTCGAAATTTCAAGTACGGCTTTTCCGTAAATTGATATCCGATTAGATTCCAGGTACAATAATCTGATTAGCAATTGAATATGATTAGAACGGAAATGTATGATCTCGTATGCGTTCACAGGAATAAAATTATTAATATTTTCAGGGTTCTCTGAAAGGGGATCGAGTACTTACTTCTCATAATATCCTTGATCAATTTCACTAGCTTTCAATCGGAAATTTCAACTTTATTGCAATATTTTAATCGTCCTACAGTGAAATACTCGTCCAGTGAGAACCACGATCAATGAATGTTTACAACAATTGTCAATGATTTTATTTTGAATGAGGCCTACTCTTATTTTCTGATGTATAGTATTAAACAAATTTATTCGAAGATAATTGAAAGAAAACACTGTTATGAATGTTCAAAGATAATTGTATATTTTTAGCTTGGCTCTAGACTTTTTCTTCCTGTGTGATGGTGTCTCAACACAATATTTTTAATGAGGATAACTAACTATTATTGACCTCTTGTATTTTTGTCACGATACAAATTCTGGCAACCAAATAAAGCCTCAATAAAATATTGTCAATGACCACTAAGTGCTGGTATTATAATAGATAGCATAATTAACGGTAAGCTGACCTAATTTAGCAGTACTCAATATTGATAAAATAAAGATAACAAGGAAGCAAGCTCCGACTCACCACCAAAAATCTCTGACTCATATCACATTGTATATTTATTTATATTCCTTGATGTTAATTTATGTAATTGAAAAATCCAAATATTGAAGATGGCCATAACCTTCATCCAAAAATATCAAAACACACCACTGCCTATATGGATCATCTACTGAAAGATGTCAATGCCAATAAAATCATTGGAAAAATTATGATTCATCAATTATTTATAAAATGTATAAATACTTAATCCTCATATGTTAACTTGCTATTAAATAATGCATATTATTATTTGTACTCACCAAAAGTATCATCCCAAGCCGGTGAAATGATGTATATACAGGTCTCATGTCTTCGATGGTTTCACGAACAGAGAAATATATTTTGGAAATATTTGTTGTATATGAGATTATGCTATTTTAGGAGTCAGTTATTTTATGGCATATAATATTTGGATGTATATTAATTTAGCAATAAATTTTCAGTTCACCTTGAATTTGGCAGTGGAGTTGAGAAGTAAAGAATATTTTTAAAGGCATCTTCCAAAAATAAAATAAAATTGAAAGGATTTTAACGTCCTATATGTTATTTTGTATTATATATAATATATCGCATATTATTTAAATGGTTATTGTAGCTAAATGTTGGAACTACTTTGTGCATTGTACTGACGTCAAAACACGATATTAAATTGACCAATCACAGCCCAGCATTTCATTTAAAAGTTCTAGAATGTTCTATTGAAAATTCTGTTTCCTTGAATTCTAGCAAGGGTAACTCTTCCGTTTGAGACTCCTTAGAGAGCAGTTGCTTTTGAGCACATGAGTGCAGTTTAATTATTTTTAAATGTAATCAGTTTCAATTTCAATTTAAATGTTTTCTAACTGTGATATATTGAGCTGCGACAATATATAATTGATTTAAATTCCTGTAAAATCGTGGAAATATTATAACCCATGGTCCAGAGCCAAGCAGTATCGTGAGATGTCACACGGAATCCAATCTACCCCTGAGATGGCTGCCTAAACCAGGATACGGTAACCGACGTCAAAGCATCGCCAATACTGTGAGTGATCCGTTTTATTAATCCTTTGGCCAAAGGCGCGAAAAGCCTCTTTTAAAGTGAAATAGTGGGGAGAAATTATCATACTGCGTGAAACATAAAACATGAGCTCATGGTCTAGTAGTTAAGACATTCATAAATTTAGAGATTCTGTATTATCTCATTTGCCAGGCCAACTACCCACCCCACGCTCTACCGAAAATATATATTTTGTAACTAGCCACTTATTATTATTAACGATAGTTAATGAAATTTGTAACAATTCATTTAACTGATCGAGTCACTGCTTAAAATATTCAGTTGTATGTTCTAAATGAACAGGTGAATATATTCCGAATTTTTCACCTAAATACTGGGTTTTCTAGTTGTCCTTACACCTGTCTTGGCAATCCCAATTGATACATTAAATTTATTTAATTTATGAAAATATCAGTATCCTGGATGAGCCCTTGCAAGGCCAAATTTTGACATGCCCAGTCACGTAAGGAGTATGCTTAGCCAAGTGTGTTACGTAAGTGGATTGAGATCTTGTCTTTGATGCGTGACTATAGTCCATCACATAGCTCTCCCTTATCTTGTGACACATTTGACTATACTTGCTTGATCCTGACGTCACGGGACGTATACAACATAAAAGCAGTGTTACAATTTTGTATTGAATCTTATATTTTTCTGGGAATAGTATAACCTATATTAAAAAAATCAGGAATCTTTTATTTATTGCATTATTTCTATTACTTTTGAATACGTCTATGATGAAAGATCTCGATAGACCTACCTACCCAGAAATACCAGCTACCACCCTACGGTTACAGTAATTGAGAAATGATTCATTCTACAACAATTTGCTATGTAATCCATCAACGTTGAGGTCAATTCAAAGCAAGTCATGTCATACTGAAAACAATGCAGTATGTTCACTTCACTCAAACTAATTAAATAGCATTACACGTAAAAAGCAGTTGGAGTGTTATTAAAACCTTTGACAAGGGTTGGAAATGCTAAACATTAATTGAAGGGTTGAAAATGAGATGGAAAATTGATGAAGATACGAGTGGAAGGATAGGGTTGATGACGTGATAGTAAACTACTTGCGTGATCTGTAGAAAGGGAGTATTTCTACAGAAAGGGTAGATTTCCTGATAAGGTGATTGATATGAAAATGACACATCAAAAAGGGTATGCCTGGTTGATGTAAAAAATCTGTAGCTTAAGAAGATAACACATATCAAGTTCCAAATTACTTATACATTATTGCGAGTGGCAAGAAGAAAGTATAATTAGATTTATTTAATTTGACGCTTTACATCAGATAGATAGAAGAATATTATTCATTTGCCTTCATACTCTACGGTCATCAGCAACGTCAATAAATAATATCTATCTATCTAATGCCAAGCGCCAAATTAAATGAATATCACTGTACAGAATAACGTGGAAGGATTGATGATTATTTCAGGGAAGAGGATTAAATCTCCTTTCAAAAACATCTGACAATTTTGAAGACAATTTTTTGTTCATCATTGAAGGATAAGAACAATGTAGGCCTACATATCCCCAAATCTTTCCTCAGTGACATCAAGTGACTAATGTCTTATCATCCGATAACCACGATAACCTTATAACGGACTAAAAGAATTAGGTAAGAATTAAATAAAACTCACTCTGATAAATCATATTTTCTATTATAGAGTTTATCGAGTAAAGGCTGTATTAATTATTCTCAATTTTTCCTCCTTCACCTCCTTCTCCTCCTTTTCCTTCTGTTCCTCCTCTTCCTTCTCCTCCTTCTCCTCCTCCGCCTTCTTCTCTTCCTTCACCTCCTTCTCCTCCTTTTCCTCCTTCTCCTCCTTCTCCTCCTTCTCTTTCTCCTCCTACTCCTAATCCTCCTCATCTTTCTTCTCCTGTTCCTCCTCTTTCTCCTCCTTCACCTCACTCTCCTACTTCTCCTTTTAATCCTTCTCCTGCATTTCTGCTCCTACTCCTACTCCTCCTCCGCCTCCTTCTCTTCCTTCTCTTCCGTCTCTTCCTGCTCTTCCTTCTCCTCCTCCTCCTTCTCCTTCCCCTTCTCCTCCTCCTCCTCCTCCTCCTTCTCCTCCTCCTTCTCTTCCTTCAATTCATTCTCTTCCTGCTCCTTCTTTTCCTCCTTCTCCTCATTCTCCTCCTCCTTCTCCTCTACTTTCACTTCACCCCCTCTACTTTCTCATCCAAAACCTCTTTCTCTCCTTTCTGCTCCTTCGCATTCTCCTATCCATCCTCCTTACCACCCTTCATCCACCGCTTCGCATCTCCTATATTTCCATCTCCTATATCCCTTCATTCTCTTTTCTCCTTCACCACACCCTCTTCCTTATCCTCCACCTCCTCCTACACCTTCTACCCCTCCACCTCCTCCTACCTCCTCCTACCTCCTCCTCCTCCTCCTCCTCCTAGTCCCCCATCACCCCCACCTACACCATCTCTACCACCTATCCCTCATCATTATCATCATTCCATCTAATTCCAGTTACCCCTCTGACGCCGTCTCTGCTTAGATGCTGATGACCCTTATGCAAAGTAAGACGGCGGTAAATGGTTCAATCATTCGAAATAAACACACACGCACACCCCTCCTTAATGAAGGGCCAGGTCACGTGACTGTCACACTCACAAGGGTGGTCAATTGGCTAGAGGGAGTACAAAGACCTCTTTGCAGTTCACTTTTTTAAAATTTCCCAACCATTTTGTGACGTATTTCGAAAGTTTTGTTCTGCTTCCATTACAGAACTGTGTATGAGTATGACAACGCATGAACAAAATATCATTCTCATTTGGTTCAAACAATGGACTACAAACCCGGAAAGTTTATACTGCCTGGAGTCGTAAAATAATGATGGTGCTTCTAGGAAATTGGATGAGGAAAATTATTAGGAAACGCTTCTCATATTTTTTTTACATTTGCAAAGTAATAATCACGAATTTTAATATTATATTTATAAATAATAATTATCTTTAATGAATACGGATTACATCATTTTCATTATTAGGTTAATAATTAATATATTTTTCTATTATGAATATTTTAATAATGAGGGAAAATGAATAACTTTCATACCATTAAAATCGAAATTTAAATATCATATTGATTATCACGATTTTCCAGGAATGATCCAACAGTTAATACAATATAATAGCTATTGCAATAGGTTCATAATCAATATCTTATATGGTCATAATAAACATAAATATTAGTAACTTTATTAATTTATTTTATCTATGTATGTCTTGTAATATTCCAATGAATACTCGTACGTACTTGATCATTAACCAACAATATTTGAAAGACATTATTGATTAAAACATAAGCTGTAACCCTCAATGATTTAAAATGAATAAAAAATACGGGATTTTCAACTATTTCAGTTCAATGGGAGTCAAACTTGAAAATTCTCATTCGTATGTAATTTTATATGTTCCTCTTTGTCCTCATTTGCGATACTCGAGGATCGAGATTCATCTGGGCGACTTCAATGTTTTTTGCAAAGCTTGTAATAGGGAAGTTCAAAAGCGATTATTTCCTTGAAAAGTTGTAAAAACCAAAACATGCAAAAACAAATTGAGAGTAAGTTATGGTATCCGCCATTAATATGCATGGAGTACATCGTATCTGTTTCCAATGACAGATCTACATTTATAGTGCCGTACCTTTTATTGCAATGTTCTATGGGGCAAAAAATAGGCAGACGATCGTGTTTTGCCCACGCTTTTTATAGACTTTGCAAGCCAACAGATGAACACATGTCTCGTACATGCAGATCTTTCTACTGGGAACTTATGGGACAAATAATGACGATTGTTTTCTACGATCGAAGTCCTGTGCCAAGATAAATATATGATGGTGCAATCACGATTGCCTCTAAAACAGCTGGAGATTGCTTTCTGAGTGATTTTTTGTATTGGGAATAATATCAGTGTAGGCGATTTTATAGCGTTTTATTGTTGATATTGGCCATTTATCAAGTATTTAAGGTTTTATAGGATCTCGATAAGTCACTTTTTTAGTTAACAGTTAAAACTGCTTATGTAATTTGTAATATTATTCGTATTTATATTCATGCTGAGGCTGAGGTGTACAAGATGAAATAAGCATTATCTTATCGACGGTATCCTGACTACCTAACTATTTAACTAATCTGTACAACAAAAGCTCCGTGAACTTGTAGTGGACAATGTCAGCATGTCTCATATAATTTAGGAAAAAATAAAAGGAGCTTTCCACGTCAGCTGTACTTTAATCAGTAGATAAAAGAAGGGTTTATAGATACTTCTTACAGTCAATATAATGGCAGGGCACCTTAATGACTCTTCTAGGTAACATTAACAGAATTTCTAAAATTTCATTGATTCTTGACTAAGGTGAATAGAATATTCTATAATTTTATTATAACATAGAATAGAGTAGATGAAAGAGATATTATTTTATGTTATTGATTTTTCTCACTCCTATTATCGATGAATTCAATTTATCAAATTGGCAATGTCAATGATAATTTATTATCTTCTGAATTGAATTCTTAAAGTTCACATCTCTTTGCCATTTGACAGTAGGCAGAGTTAAAAAAAAAGCTATACAACCCCTTGAACCCCTCGAAATATAACATTTCTATTTTCAAGATCTATCTAATGAAAGTTATCCGCCATCCGCCAAATTAAATGAATACACCTATAACATCAAAGACATGTTCATCATGTTAAAATATCTATCAAAATCTGAGATGAGAGTCTTACATTATTTTCTTGATCTAATAGTAACAGAAAATCTGAAACCCTATCTTAGCTGTTTCGAGGGTGATGCCCACATCAGCTATAGGCTTGTGCGTGGGTAATGGGAGGGGTGATCAATGCTTTTCAGGCAGACGGGACCGTAGGTATAATGGCTCCTCTGATAGACAGAAATAAATTCATTAGGACGAATAAAATAAACAGGGTAGTTGGACACCAAATTATCAACACTCTTAGTACTTTCTTAATGAAAGAAAATTAGCTCAGAAAGTTAGTAGAGTTGATAAAAATTTCTGCTCGTCCGATTGAGGAAATGAAGTCTACTTGGAATCGTTGGGGGTTGAAGAACGAATATTGTCACGTAGGGGTGCGTCCTTCTTTCAGCCATGAAAAGCCATTCCCTCGTGATTCCATTGCTTTTAAAACTTCTGACACGATGATGAATCACGTGACTCAGCATATAATATGCAATGATATTTCTTCATTTTGGGAAGCGTGTGCCGAGTTTTTATTCTGTTATTACTGGCCATTTCCATGAAATATAAGTTGGAAAAAGTTGTGGATTCTTGTGCCCAGCGCTCATTATGCTCTCCCAACCTCTCTGTGAGTCATTATTTTGCTCGTTCTTTGTTCTGTTATGATAGCATTTTATCATATGAACAATATAATTTTTATTTTGTAGCCATCTCATTTTTTGGTCCCGGAAACTGCTTTGTAACATTTGAAACGAAATAATCATTCTTCTTTTTGAATTACTGTACTTGATACTTTATTGTATACTTCGTGCTTGATGCATTATATAATTTTTTTGCTAGGGATGATGCCCACATAAGCTCTAAGCTTCTGCGTGGGTAATGGGAAGGATGATGATAAGAGATGAATGGACCTACAGTTTCACGTGGGTTCCGAACCACCGGGAAGCTATTCTGAAGCTCATAAATTTTTGTATTTAAAGGAGCCGGTCACCGTTACAAACGGAGTGGTAGGCGCTCTCTTATGGATCTCCTATCTAATCTCACCGATTAGACTCGCCTCTGCCACTGGGACCAACCGCTTCCCTATATAATATGGAATAGATGTTTGGAAAGAAAAAAAATATATTTTTTTGCTATGGTGATGCCCACATTAGCGTAAGTACTGGGGGGGATAATGATGAGAGATGATGAGTGGTAGTAGAATATTTATTTTAATCTCTACCAATATGTCTCTAGACGTCACAGAACTTTATTAATTTTCAAGAGACTATTAAAATTCGTACTACTACTAAGGCTAGGCGTACACCGGATGGTCAAGACAAGACAAGACGAGATAAGTCACGTTTAGTCACTGTACTTCACATAGTTGCTTATGAAGCAACACACACCGATTAGTCATTGCATCAGTGTGTGCTGCTTCATAAGGAACCATGTGAATTACTGTGACTAAACGTGACTAATCTCGTCTTGTCTTGTCTTGACTAACCGGTGTACGCCTAGCCTAAGACTACCAAATTTTTACCTGAGTATCGTGAGCAGATCTTCATAAATAATAATTATTACTTTCGGAAAATATTACTTTTGATTTCCTCAATCGTACAACCTATTAATTAAAATATTATTTCACATCAGAGACAACAGAAATTTGTAAGCTGATGAACCTGAACTACTCTAGTACCCTAATCAGATCTTCATACATATTAATTACTCTCAAACAATATTTCTATAAAATAAACTTTTCAATACTAGGGAAACTCGTAATACCTGTTTTCAAAGTGATTTCATAAACCAAAATTTCCCCACTACCGTAAGCAGATCTAATTACATAATTATCATTCACGACAAATATTTTTCTACATTTCCCACTAACAATTCCATTGAAATAAAACACTTTTCAATGAGGACTTGTGAAACAAATTCGTATAACTGCATTTGAGAGTAATTCCATCACTAAAACTTCTCCACTACCGTGAGCAGATAACGGTCGTTTAATTCCCCGGCTATCAACTACTCTTGTTTGCAGTCCTGTTCAGTATTTTCGTAGTTTGATAGCGGCAGCAGTCACCGTTGTCTAGGAATCATCACTCAGCAACAGGAGCAAACAAAAAGGGTGAAGAATACGTCTGGAAATGTTTGCCCAAATATCGAGTGGGTCCAGCCAGCACAGCTCTGTACAACCGCAAATAGGAAAGGAATTTTGTTTGCCAAGGAGAGGACATCAGTTGACATAGGTTCGACGTTCCTGTCGACTCCACTTGTCTCTTTTCTTCCTACTGTCTTCCTCGGTTTCTCTCTATTTTAGTCTTTTTTCTTCCTACTTTCCTCTTTTTTCCTTTTCTCCCTTCTTCCTGATGTGAATCGTTGAAGAAATCAATGCTGGGTATCTGTCAAGTGCCTTTTCTTCCATGTACTCGACAATTCTGAGCTCGACCACAGACAGAACGGAAACAGACTGCACTCAGTCTCCATGTGTTGCAGTGTGTTTGCATTGGTTTCTGCAGTCACTGGGTCTTTTTTGCTGTGGGGAAGCCCACATAAAATCTCGCCTTGTGCATTGGAGAGGGGAAGGGTGATGATCAGAGATGAGTGGAGCTTTAGTTGGTTGCAATCCAGCAGGGAGCGATTTTCAGTTCTCATAATTATCGTATTTAGCGGGGAATTATAGCTCATAATAATTTTATAATTATTCAAGAACAGTATTGCATTTAGCGATTTTTAGTTCTTATAATTATCGTATTTAGCGGAGAATTATTGCTTATAATAATTCTAGAATTATTTAGCAAACAATTGTATTTAGCACTCAGCTTACGTGTGTGCAACGTTGGGGTTGATGCTGAAAGATGATTCAACCAAAAACTAGAACTTCAGGTGGGTTCTGAGCCACCAGGAAGCAGCTTTTGGTACTCATAATTACTGTATTCAGCGGAGAAGGCCTCAAGTGCTCATCCTCACAACGGGAGTAGCAGTAGAATGTCTCTTAGCTATTAGATGTCTGTCCATTTATAGAGGAATATATTTCCTTTCATATCTCATAAGCTCATTAAGAGCTTATATGAGCATAAACCGCAAAATAAATGAATCGTATGGATTTTTGATTAATATAGTTTTATCATAAGTGTAAGACGCATTATACTAAACCTTTCAAAAATTATTATACATGACACACGCACAATTATCATGAATCTTTCGAAAGCTAATGCTGGGTTGCACCAAGCAAGATGAATTTCAAACCAGGACAAGCACAATGCTGAGTAGGTACAATCAGCTAATTCATAATTGTTTTTCCCGATTGGTGAAAACTAGGTATCCAAATTTGCACAGCCTACTGAAGATACTATCTATCTATAGTAGGCTGAGATATTTGACAGAATTATGCACTAAATATTTTTCCGCGACTTCTGTTAAGTTCAATATTTTAAGTTGAGTATACTTTTTCGAGTATCAAAAAAATTTCAGCAGCCAAATATTCTTTACTTCATCCTATTAACCTTACTCAGTATAGCAGGATTCTTTTAACTTGTCAGAAAACAGCTGATTTAACGTTAGTAAACGAGCGTACATCAATCAGCTGTTTTCTGACAATTTAAAAGAATCCTGCTATACGTTGAAGCAAAACTGTCGCTCGTTCTCACCGAGTGTCGCCAGGGAGAAAGTGCGGTTGAGTCAAAGTCACCCCAAGCAACGCAGCTTTGCAGCATCGATTAAGGGTGAGCTTAGTTTTTACGTGGCCAGGGATGGCTGAGCGTCAGAGGGACGCGACAACATGTTAGCTGACGGCATTCGTAAAAAAATAGCTCGCTCATTGTGGCTGAGCAGCCAGCGTCAAATTAGACGGTACCCTGTTTAGTTCCCTTTTCTTCTTTTCCCATTTTCTTTTGCTTCTCCTTCACGTCAGATCGAGCAAACAAACGCTGGAAGGAATTCGCTTTCTCTCGGTTAGCTGACTTTGAACGCCTCTCTTAAATTCCGTCTTCCCTCTCTCTCTTCCTCTCTCTCTCTCCCCCTCTCACTCTCTTTCGTTATCCTCTTTCACTTTTCGATCACTTACCCTTTGCAATCGAAGTCTTCGTGCCCCTCCCCCTCACTCTTCTCTAAACCACCGTTATTTCCCTCTCCCCTTCCCACCACCCCCTAACGTCGATCTTTTCATCTTGAGCCCCGATTTTTAATTTAAACCCAGACGCGTTGAGGCTGGAAATTTCTTTTCGCCGCTTGGAAGCCCAAATTTAAAAGAACTTCACCCTGCGCTGCGTTCCTTACCGCGTTTTTCTTTTCGCTTACGTCTAAACTTCCCTCGCTCTACACTGCCTCACCCCTCTTCACCATTTTTCTTTTTTCTTACTACCCTTCATACTCTCTCATTCTCTCTCCCTGTCCTGTTTTATTCTATTTTCTCTCTCTACTTTTCTTCACCTCTCTTCTTCAATTTTCATTAACGCTCTTAATCATTTTTCATTCTTCTTTCTAATCTTCACACTTCATTCTCTCCTCTTTCCATCCATTTCTCCTATGTCAACTTTTCATCATCCTCTTCATAATTTTTCTGCCTTCTTCCATGCTTCGTCATTATATTTGTCCTGTTTTCTCTTATTTTCCCTCTCAATTCTTTTTATCACCCCTCTTCACAATTCATAATTTTCCTCATATTCTTCCTCTTTATCTTCTTCTCCTCACTCTTCATATCATTCTCTTTCTTCTTTTTGTTTTCCACCATCTTCCTCTTATAATCCAACTTCCCCTTCTGCTTCTTCTTCCTCTTTTTCATTGCCTTTTTCCTTCGTCTTCATCTCCTCTTCTCTTCTGTTTCTTCTTTCTCTTCATTATCTTCTTATTTCCCTCCTTCTTCATCCTTTTTTCTCTTGCCTTGTTCTCTTGCCTTTATTATAAAGCTCCTCATTCTCTGCTTCCTTTAGTCCTCACTTCTTCCCCATGCGATGTGTCACCGTTCCTAGCTTCTATTCACTGAGTCGCTTCTTTCAAAATTAACTTTATAATTTACCAACTTGGATGATTTTCATCGATTAGAAGCACTATAATTCTAATCTCCACTCACCAAAAATACAGCGGTTATCAAATACTTTCTTATCTATACTGCTATCCTGTGATAGAAATACGTATAATTTTCAATATAAAAAGTAGCGAATTCTAACCTTATTGGGAACGCTTGTAATAGAATCGTACACCACAAATTACGGAGAAACAAAATATACTTCTATACTTACAATGTCCCCACAATGTCACTCACAATGTCCCAAAAAATAATACGACCAAAACCTAGACAAGTCTCAAACGTGGGAAGATGATTCTCGAATCACACAAATCGTATCCTGGTAACAAATAAGAGACAAACGTGATGAATTAACGATTCTGCAACAAGAAACCGACAATCTCTAGGCAAGTTGCATTATAAATCAGATCGCGGCTCGGCTTAGGAGATACGAGTTAGAGGCCTGGCCTACTTGTAGATTCAGACTTTGCTTTCGTATACTTGATGAGTTTAGTAGTCACCTAGACAGGCACGGGCAAACACGTTGAGCTAACTCAGTTAAAACTGTTTCTGTATCTGTGGGTTTGCAGGCAATGAAGTTACTTTCTGTTTGTGTATCAATAAGATCTTTGTCTGAAGACTCAATTCGAGACGGACCTATTTTGAATCCTGATGAGGCAGGTTGAGATGGGTGAAGATGACTAATTTTATATTCTTGTCTCGCATATGTTACATGGGTTTTGTGGATAGTACAGCTCAAGTTAATCAAGTTTAAAATGTCTGAAAGTATTTTCAATCATGAATAATTGAAAAAAATATTAATAATGCCATCAAACAATCTGTAAACTTCTGTAACTGCGACAACATAATGAAAAAGTTGAAATTTCATTCATTTCATTTATTCACACACAATTTCCAAAACAATACAATAATACAACATGTAAATACAATACAAAATTGGAAAAATTAATGAAAATATAATCGAATGTCCGCTTGCTCAGTTACTCATTAGAGGAATGAGTTAATAACTCAAGGAAAACTTTTGAATGAAAACTTGAAGTGAAAAATTCAATGAAAACTCCATTTAAATCTAGCTGTCGAAAAATTACGTCATCTAATGGAACCAATGCAATGAGAACCAATGAGCAAATCTAACGTCAATGTCGACTTCATTCTTTTGTATTCCACTTCAATTAAATCTTTAAGCTGTAGGCCTACAACAAAGAGTTCGACTTACTAGAATCAGAAATAATTCAAATCTAACCAAATATTTGTTCAATGTTAGTCCATGAACTAACTTCTAGATCTAGAATGTCTGTCTACTTTGGAAAACGAGATATTCCTGCACTGTTTATCAATTTGCTGATACAAGCTGGTGAGCTTGTTTTCTAGAAGTCTTCACAAATCATGTAAATATTCCTCCAGAATCAGTTTCAAAGAGCAAAAAAGTTGAAAGTTATATAAGAAGCTGCAACAAATGTTGTCAAGAAAACAAGTTACGTTTCTATTGTGCTTATAACATTTCACCTTTTTCATTTATTATTGTTAAAACTTCGTAACATTTCACTCACATCTATTTATTTTCCTTCAAACTTCGTTATCGAAACAGCACTTTTCCACTTCAAATCACATCAGAACGAAATCAAACTGTTCTAGATTTCAAACTGCGCTCAGCAAAACACACTTAACTCGCGTTCTATTCTACTTTTCTCGAGATCTTGTCTATGAAACGTGTTCAATTTTGTTTTCAATCTAACTGAGCAACGAAGCAAATCTTAGCTCAACTCGCTAAGAACTAGAAAATAGCTTTCAAATCCACTCTGCTGCTGTGGGAGTCTGAGACAAACTCTGTAGGTGACGGGTCTCGAAATAAATCAGTCCGATTCTTACACTCGACTTGGCTACTGGCTTCACAATCGGCAAATTTATCGGCAAAGTTTCACATTTTCAGTACAATTCTTTCCTACCGTGGCGCCAAATTCAATTCATTCCCATTGACTCAGCGACTCAATGCAAAACTTTTGAACGATTCACTGAAAACTCTCTGCCATTTGATTAGGGATCATTCCACAACCTGAATCAACCCTCTAAAAATAATCCATTTAAGATGGATTTCTGATCATCCTATTTTTCAACTTCATCATTTCAAAATTAGAAGATGACTCTGAGTCTAATCATAAAAATACTCAATAATAATGAATTACACCCTCTCAGTTAAAGTCAAATTATTCTGCTTCAAAACTGTAATCATTCGCTCTAAATTCATAAATTTAATGACCTAATCTCAGAACGCTTGATAAGACTTCTCATAATATTGAAATTAAGCAGATTAGCACTAATCCTGGATTACCAATCTGGAATAATTATTCGTTGTAATTTCCATGTCAAAAGCTATCGAATTGGAAACTTCAAATCACAAAGCAACTCATCGCTAGAATCAACTAGGCGATTCCAGAACCGAAAAGTCGATCGCAGCGCAACTGAGTTGCTCTGCGATCCGACATGCTGGTTGCCGAGTGATCGGTGATCGATTTGCATGATTGCTAAGCAATTGTAGGTAATGTTGACAGTTTTTTCTCATTAATAAGTGGGGTTAGGTGATATTCTAACCGGAACAAACTGGAAAAGTAGGATTATTTGCTTAAAAAAGTAGTATTACATCGTTTTTCAGTTACTTCAACTTATAGCTCATAAAATAACAAAGATAAATTATAAAACTCTCAAAATATTTACTTTTTGAGGATAAAGTGATATCAGTCGATCGGCAACTGGCAACTAGAGTCGCGGAAGTGTGAGCATGAGAACTGAAGTCTCCCGGTTCCGGTCTTTCCGAAACTCGGCAACTCTGATCGTACGATTTCATTTTCCAGGTTTGAGTAGAGCCTAACGAAGAGATAAAAACACACATCAAGAGATCTTTGTAGCAAAATGCCTATCATACAAAAAACTGACGAGATTTTACAGCTCCTTGCAATGTTGACACTTTGTGTACATCATTTAAGTTAGTAGCCCATATGCTCAAAATGTTTGCATGGAGGATGGCAACATATCTAAGTATGTTTACATTGCTGGATATAATGTGGTGATGTTTATGGCCGCCTATGCATAAATTTTGCAAAGTTGACCGAGCTTGAACTTGCTAATTACTTGGAGGCGCGCTTCTTTGAGTGCCAAGCACTATATGTTCGCTCCCTGAAGGCGTTAACATGTTGAAAGCTGCTTATAATATTCGAGCTAAAGCCATGAACCAGCTACAAATCCACCCAGATTAAACCTTGGCTAATGCACACGAATTCCCAGAACAGATTATGGGGTCGTCAAACTCACGTGGTAATGTTCAGGGACTGGAGATTTGAAAAATAAATTCAGAATAATTGAAATGAAAAACACACTGATTTTGTTAATTCAAAAATTTGATTAGTGGAAGAAGGATTTGTGGTAGGAAATCAAGCTGCAGCCTCTTTCAAGCTGATGATGAAAGTCAAGCTGATGATGTAGCCTGTGTGGCCATGAAACCATGGTCCTTGTACCACAAATTAAAGTGTAGAATTGACCAAATCAGTGTGTTTTTCATTTCAACTATCATGGAACGGTTCTACAATCTCAATAGTGACTCTTTAGAATTTTTATTAATTCAGAATATTATTCATAGTAAATGCATGAAGTGTAGGATACTTTAAGGCTCTGAACTATCTCCACTTTGGAGTGGTCCGTAGCCGAGGGCGATAAGCGCCTGTCTGATAATCCAAAGGTTCCAAGATCGAATACAGTAAGGTTGCCGGAACGGATTTTGCCAAAAACAGCCATTCCCGTCTTTCGGAGGAGACGAAAAGCCGTCGGTCCCGACTGCCTAAAAACAGTCGTCATCTCTCATCATCAACTCTCTCATTACCCACGCACAAGCCTAGAGCTCATGTGGGCATCACTCTCAAAAAAAATTGTTTTTTACAAATAAAAACAAATAATACTATAGACTCCTCAGCAAAAGCAATCTTTGACACCAGAGCAAATAGCTTGATTTTCGTTTAACTATTTAGACTTCCGTTCAATTACTTTTATTATGTACATGTATTCCATATCATTCAGAAAATGAGACTACTATAAAAATAAACTTGGTGAAAAGTTTTTAGAGCAAGCAATAAGCATTGCTGTTTCGAGTGCTTTGCACTATATCACCGAATTCGCTTGTTAATATTTCAACATGTACATAACTGGAACCGATTTCAAGACTGTATTGAGAATGACTATGATGATCTAGATATCTAGAATCATAGAATGTATCTAGATGATAGAAGTACAATGTAATGTCTACACCAAAATTTATAAGATCCTATATTCAACTCACTTTAACAATGGACGTCTTTAACGTCACAATGAACAACGTAACAATGACTGGAGGCCACGGTCACAAAAATTATGTTTTTCGAATAGGCTGCAACTTCAATCTTGGCAAAAACAGGTTCATTTATAAGCAAGTTAAATCATTACACAACAAATGCGGGATTGTAGTGCAAAAGACCCGCTGTCTCAATCATAATCCTTTCCCAATATTCTAAGCTTGAAAAACGCACAAATCCTATTCGATATTGTTTGGAACATGAAAACGAATTCAATATACACGCCAGTGACATCCTTCACATTCCACTGGACGCGTGACAATATCGAGTATCGAATATTGAGGAGTTATACAGAGTGTTCCAAAAAATAGTGACGCCAGTACTACCACGGTATTGTACAAGTCAAAACAAACAGAAAATGTCGTGGAAAAATGCTGATTTCTCCTTAGTTTACCTGTAATCCTGTATAGTTTACCTGTATAGTATCCGAATTTAAGTGATGTTGAGATCTTGAGCAATGTTCCAATGGACGCGTGGCCATATCGAGTATCGAGTATTGAGGAGTGATTTAGTATCGAAATTTGAGTGATATTGAGAAGCAGCGGCTATCCTATGCTGATTAACGGATCGAATTCAATTGACTAGACATTAATCCGCTGGCTGGCTGGTCAAAGGACGCATCCAGCTGACCGTGAAATCTCATTTGACAGGTGCCACACTGGCCACACACCACCAGCAACCAGCCACTGCCACTGCCACTATCATCAAGATGGAGGAGGATGGAGAGTGAGAAAGATCCGAGAGAGAGAGAGAGAGAAAGAATAGAATTGGACAGAATATTCACTTTATTCATGTAGATTACAAAGTATGCCGCTTAAATTTTAAGTCATGATAGTTATTACAATGAACGTCATTTAAATATAGTAATTACAGTATCGGATTCACTGAACAAAACATGAGAAAAAAGAGATTTTAAATGAAAATATATAGGTGTGAGTTTAATTCTAGATTGTTGAAGTCGACTTGAGTTCTAGTTTATGATATATTTTATGCTGAAATGAACGTCATTGAAAATAAAACTAATTGCAACATGGTTTTGCATCTACAAGAAATGACGGAGTTTGGACATATGAATGTCCATTCTTGGAGAAGGATATGCAAGGACATCCTTCCCATCAACACTCAACCGTAAGAATGAGAGAGAGAGATGGAGAAGAGAAGAAAGAAATACCATCAAAAAGGAGAAAGAAAGACGTGTGATACGATGATGAAAATAATGTGAGACCAGTTGATAGGAAGAGCAGAAGAAGAAAGTGAAAGAGGAGTGGAATGGGAGAAGTACGAGAATACTGTAAAGGAAGAGAGAAAAAGACGATATTACGTTGTTGATGCAATGATAAAGTTTTCAGTTTATCGATAGATAACTATTATCTATCGATAAACTGAAAAAAACTTCAATAAATAACAACCAAACTTCGATACAATGATGAAAGAATAGGAAAGACGTAAGACTAAATGAAAGAAAGAGGAGAAAATGAGAAAGAGCAGAAGAAGAGATAGAAAGAGCTGGTGAAGGAAGATCCATGCTCAAAATGGGGTAGGGTGGAGAGTGAGAACAATTTAAGAGGAAAATCAAAGAGAGAGAATTGAAAATACGATGAAGAGTGAAGAGGGAAGACTATATAAAAGCAAGGATATGAAGAAGCAGAAAGAGAGAAGTGTGATACTATGATGGAGGGAAAGGAAAGACGTAAAACCAGTTGAAAGAAAGAAAGATTTCCCCGAAAGTCAATCTTATGTTTGTCAATATTGAACATTACAGATTCCAGAAAGCTTGAATTGCGTATGAGAAATCACAAAATTTCCCCGAAACTCAATCTGCTGTTTATTTATATTGAACATTGCAGATACCAGAAAGCTTGAATTGCGTATGAAAAAATCACAAAATTTCCCCGAAACTCAATCCATGCTATATTAACCTATCAAGGCGAAAATACAGGTAATCAATTATTATGATTGAAAAAAGGATCAATATCTGAAATTCCAGATTCCAGAAAGTGTGAATGATGCATGAAAAAACTCACAAAACCCTCTCGAAAACAAGTTGTGAACTTTTTCAATCAGCAATTATTGTTTCAACGTGATCCAAAACAAACCGAACTCAGAGCTCAACAAGGCAATATTTGCACAGCACGCAAAGCAGAATCGCAACTTTATCGTCGTCACTGCACTTTGGCCCCGAATAAATTCCATTTCGCGTCAAATTCAGCGTTCAGTCACTTGTTTTTTCAAGTTCAATGGAACAGCTTGTTTTCCACTCTGCGCGTCGAAATCCCAATCAAAGTAAGCAATTCCCTCTACTCCATTACAACTGATTAATTGAAATATTGGAAACAAACGAATTGACCCCTGGGGCTGTTGATATGCTGGCCGCAATTATCCTACAAAACGTACTCAACCACTTTTGATGAGTTTGACCCCTCCTTTTGATGATTTTGTCTCCTCTACCCACACTCTCTCACCCTCTCTCTTCCTCTTTCTCACTCTCTCACTTTCTCTAGCGCGCGCGCTCTCTCTCCCAATCTCTCTCTATCTACCTTTCTCTGAATTTCGTTCCATATCCACTACTATTATCCACTACGTATCTATTTTTCTTTGAATCTCATTTTCCTTTGAATTCCACTCTCTTCCTCTTATTCTCCCTCCCACTCTAATTTTGCTCCCTTCTCCTTCTCAACAAAAGTTTTCTCTCAACCTTGTCAATCCTCCTTGAAGATTGAGAAAAATATAAACGTTTTTATATGTGAAATCCTAATTCCTTTCTCAATCACTAACTTCACCTATACCTCTCTTTATCTCTTTCTCTTCTCACCTCTCTTCCAATATCATCTTCCTATTTGAAAAATATGTTCCGTTGAGGAATCGAAGAGTAACCAGAGACCCTGCTCCTTGGATAACGGGCGAAATACGTCAGTTAATGCGTGACAGGGATCATTGGTGTAAAAGAGCAAGACAGTCTAAGAATCCTAATGATTACAACCGCTACAAGCGTTTGAGAAACTCTTGTAAACAGATGATTAGAAATGCTAAGTCTAGGTTCTACAAGAATTTGATCTCCTCAAAGAGGTCATCATCATCGTCTCTGTGGCGTGCTCTGAGGGGGATTGGTGTGGACAAAGAGAGGCAGCCACCGACTGTGTCTCATTCGCTAGATGCTCTCAATGACTTTTTCACTGACATCCCTGTTGGTTTGGACCGTGCCCGTGCCCACTTCAATTCATTACCTAACTGTCATCAACAAGAATCCTTTTATTTCTCTGCAGTATCTGAACAAGATGTTTTCCTTGCCATTACTAGAATAAAAAGTAACGCCATTGGTTCAGATTGTATACCAATCAAATTTGTAAAAATTATTCTGCCCTTAATTCTTCCCTTCCTCACTCATGTTATCAATACCTCGCTCCTGACATCCGTTTTCCCTGATGTTTGGAAACACTCAATAGTAATCCCTCTCAATAAAGTCCCTCATCCTCTATCCCCATCTGATTACAGGCCCATTAGCCTATTAAGTGTCCTATCCAAAGTTTTAGAGATTATTGTGCACTCTCAGTTGAGTGAACATATATTCAGGGAAGGTCTGATCAGTGACTTTCAATCAGGATTTCGGGGTGGGCATAGTACCACCTCTGCTCTTTTGAGGGTCACTGATGACATTCGTAGGGCAATGGATGTTAGGCAGTTGACTATCCTAGTGTTGATAGATTTTAGTAAGGCCTTTGATTGTATCTTTCACCCCCTTCTCCTTTACAAACTCCGTTCCTTGGGCTTATCCCACTCCACTGTGGCATGGGTGCGGTCCTACTTGCAGAATAGGTGTCAGTGTGTGAGGGTTGGGGGTGCCTCTTCACAGTGGCGAGAAGTGAATAGAGGTGTTCCTCAAGGATCAGTCTTAGGTCCTCTACTATTCAGCATTTACATAAATGACGTTTCCAGTACCTTGCACTTTACTAGATATCACCTGTATGCAGATGATCTGCAAATATACAAACACTGCAAGAAAAGTGACTTTGACTCAGCAATAGAAGAGGTAAATAATGACTTGTCTCGACTGCTTGAATGGACTGACAATAATGGACTAAAAATAAATGAGAACAAATCTAAAGCAATAGTTATTGGATATTCTAGACTTCTTAACACTATCGACATATCAAACGGACCATTCATCACTATAAATAATGTTCAATTAGAGTATAGCTCAGATATTAAAAATCTTGGACTGACTATGACAAAAACCCTTGACTGGACTAATCAAGTGAACCTTACCTGTAACAGGGTTATTGCGGGTGTAATGTCTTTGAAAAGGATTGCTCACTGCATTCCTTTTTCCACTAGGGTTTTGTTAGTGAAGACTTTGATCTTCCCTATCTTTAACTACTGCGACATAGTAACACTTGACATGACTGTTCAACTTCTACAGAGAATGCAGCGAGCACAGAATTACTGTGTTCGCTTCATATTCAACCTTAGACGTGACGACCATGTGACAGAGTACTTTAACAGACTCATGAAGCTGCATGAGTGTAGGTCATTCCATGCTGTTCTATTTCTTCACAAGCTCCTGACAACTAAATCTCCTAAGTATCTGGCAGCAGAGTTTCGGTATCTGAGTGATGTCGGCCGTGGTGGAACCAGGCATGGTTCTCATCTGCTGGCTGTCCCAATTCACCGAACAGTTATGTTCAATAAATCTTTTCTGGTGACAGCCTGTGGACTGTGGAACGCTTTGCCTGTCCATTTGAAGCGCATTGAGGGGCATCGTCGGTTCGGCGCGGCTGTCTTCAGGTGGATTAGGGATGGTGGACTCGGCTAGTAGGTTAGGGATGAAAGTGTCCTGTTTCTTTGAGTTCTTTGAGTATGCACCTAGACTTGTGTGTGTGTGTGTGTGTGTGTGTGTGTGTGTGTGTGTGTGTGTGTGTGTGTGTGTGTGTGTGTGTGTGTGTGTGTGTGTGTGTGTGTGTGTGTGTGTGTGTGTGTGTGTGTCTCTCTTTTCAAACATCAAGTTCAAATTTCAGTTTAATGATTTTTATTTCATCTGTATCATTATTATTTATTTTCCTGAGCTATTTTTATTCTGATCAGTCTTTTCATTTTGTACTGTTTTTATTTATTTTTTCTATATTTATTTGTATATTATATTTATTTTTCTTTTACTTCCAATGTCATGTAGAATTAACTTAGTATCTAACTTAGAAATGTAGCGGAGGGTTGAGTGTAAGAGAGGGCCGGCTGCGCCCTAACTTCGCCCTCCCAGGTAACAAATAAAGGCAGCTATTCTATTCTATTCTATTCTCTCTTCTCTGAATATCTCCTTCCTTACCCTTTCTCAATCTCTCGTCTGAATCTCTTCCTTTTTCTTTATTTCTCTTTTCTCCCTATCACTTTCTCCTTTTCTCCTTCTTCTTCTACTCTTTCTTCCATCTCTCAACGTATCTCTCTCTCTCTCTCTTCTTCTTCTCCTGCTATCTCTTCAATCACCCTATACCTCTCTCTTCTCTCTTACTTTTAATGTCTTTCTCTTCCTTACACTCTTTTCTATGTTTTTCATTTTCCTCTTCTTCTTCTTCTTCTTCTTCTTCTTCTTCTTCTTCTTCTTCTTCTTCTTCTTCTTCTTCTTCTTCTTCTTCTTCTTCTTCTTCTTCTCCTTTTTCTCACTCTCCTCTTTATTTTCTTCTTCTTCTTCTTTCGCTTCTCTTCCTTTCCTTCACCTTCTTCTTTTTCTTCTTCTCCTTTTCCTCCTCTCCGACTATCTCTTTCCTTCCCCTACCTTCTTCTCCATTAATCTCTCTCCACCTCATCACAGTCATCTTCTTTTTCCCTTATCTATTATTCTTTTTCTCTCCCACTCCTCCTTTTCTTCATTCTCACCTCATCTTTCTCATCTTGCTCCAACCTCTCTTTTTCACCCATTTTTTTCTTCTCTTCTCATCTGTGTCTTCTCCCTCTTTTTCTCTTTTTTGTCTTTGAATCCTCTTTCTTCTCCCCCTATCACTTTTTCCCCTCTAAATTCTAAATTCTCACTCTTTTCCTCTGTCTCATTTCTCATCTCATTTCTTTCCTCTCCTCCTATTTCATTTTCTCCTCTTTCTTATTCACCTCTTCATCACTTCATCTTTCTCTATCTCCGACTATCGGTCCATATCCACCATTATTATCCACTATATATCTCTCTTTTCCGCTCTCGTCCCCTATCCACTATTATTCACTATACATCTCGTTCCTATTAAATCCACTATCTTCCGTCTCGTTCTACACAAAGTAATGTCATCAACACGAGTGACAGTTTGGTTTGATGTTGTTTAGAACGATATTAATGGTAATGGACCAGTAATGGAAATGAACAATCAAACAGAACTACTGCTTTTGCTACGAATCTATGTGTGATTGAGATCCATGTGTGACATGCAGAAATGCATGCATACAGAAATGTGCAGACTCAAAGTGGAGAAGTATGGAGGTCAACCTAGATAATGGCTGAGCTGATTCACAAAGGGAGAAATTCTAGTTGTAAATGATCAGTTTTTCATCTACTGGAGTGAGATACGGATTGAACCTCTCACTTCCCAGAATCACATAACGTTTTCAATTCTACAAAATCACATAACGTTTAGGATCACATAACGTGATCCTGAAAATCACATAACGTTTTTAATTCTACAAAATAAGTATAGTATATTCAAGACTTCAAATAAAATCACATAACGTTTTTAATTCTACAAAATAAGTATAGTATATTCAAGACTTTCTTGGTCCTAAAAGTTATTGGATGATGAATCGAAGGGAGATCTTCGAAAGAAGAAGAAAAGATACTAATGATAGAAAACAGACTTCTAGATTCATCACAAATTATTGTTTGTTCACAGAGATAGGCTCTCAATTGTACAATAGTGTGCATGAGGAAAGATTGGATGCTACATCCGTATCTTATCAATTAATAGACAAGCAGATTACAGGGAACTCGGACGATTGCAAATTTCATTAAATTTGATCGTTTGCTACAAAACCGACAATGGATGGAGCAAGCGCGAACGTGAACATGCGACTACCGATCACGGCCAATTGTTGTTCGCTGCCGCTCGTTTGCCGGTCACACCAAAGTGAATTTCGCATTCGTTACTGCTCGTTCGCTACTGCTGGCTCTGGTGTAACCGTACCTTAAGATTTGTGAGCAATACACCTCGTTTTGCTGAGTTGATACTGTGTAATTGTACCCCCATCCACACAATAGTCAATAATATAACATTCGATCGTTCCTGACAGACATTGAGTCTCCAATATTATTTGTCCACACGGACACCCGTGGCAATATTGCAGGAGCCCTGAAACCAGGGGGAAAACGTGACAAACCCCTTACCAACCCCCATCTCGGATACATGGAAGGTGAGGGGGGTTGAGGGACTTTGGTAATTAATTGAGGTGCCTTTGGATCGACCATAGCTCTCATTGGGACCTTTAAGTCACGCACATTTATGCAAAGGTGGACATGCGAGAGATATTCATGTGTTGTCACAAACTCAAATACACTTCTCTCTCTCCCCACACTCGCTCTGTCTCTCTTGAGCGTGTTGACTGTCACTTAGCGCACTGTCCAATTACAGTTGGTCCCCTAGTTCAGTAGTGACAAATAAGGGTGTATTGCGACCAACTGGAAATTGCGCATAGATTGGATGTAAACGTGTTTATAGGTGGAATCCTACTCATTCCTTCTTCTCTCATCACTCTCTCACCATTTTCTCTCTCACTCTCTCTCTCTTCTCCTGTCCGTCTTTCCTCTCTCGTTTATCTTTTCACTTATTCTCTTTTTCCCTTTTCATTCCACTCTCTTCCTCTATTACTCATTCTCTCACTCTAATTTCGCTCCTTTCCTAATCTCTCTGGTCCTCCAAAGTCGCCTCACAATCTTGTCAATTCTCCTTGAAGATTGAGCGAAATGTAAAACGTTCCTTCTTCTTCTTCCTCATCTTCTTCTATCTCTCACCCTATCTCTCTTTTCTTCTCCTCCAGCTATCTCTTTCATCACCCTATACCTCTCTCTTCTCCTTCCTTACACTCTATTCTCTGTTTTTCTTCTTTTTCTCTTCCTTCTTTTCCTTCCCCCTCTTCTTATTCCTCCTCTTCTTCTCCCCTCTCTCCTTCTTCTTCTTCTATTTTTTCTCCTCCTCCTCCTCTCCTACTATCCTCTAGTTTCCTCCTAGTTTCCCTCTAGTTTCTCTCCTATCCTCCTCTCCTTTCCCTCTACCTTCTCTTCTCCATCTATCTCTCAGAAAGAACCCATCTCAATCTTCTCATCTCTTCTCATCCCAAATGTCTTCTCTCTTATTACACTCTCTAATTATCCTATCTCTCTCTTTCTCATTCATCTCTTTATTCTCACCTCATCTCTCTCTTCTTCCTTCAACTATTCTACTCCACCCATCTCTTTCTTTCCTTCTCATCTTCGTCTTCTCCCTGTATTTCTCATTTTTCTCTTGAATCCTCTCTCTTCTACCTCTCTAAATCCTCTCTCTTTTTCTCTCTCTTATCTTCTTTTACTATTCTCTCCACTTCTCTTTTCTCGATTTCTCTTCTATCCTCCTATCTAACTTTTTCCTCTCTCTTTTACCTCTCTCCATCTCTCCCTTCTCTCCCATCTCTTTCTTGCTCTCTTTCTCTCTCCTCCATCTCTCCATCATCCTCTCCCAATGCCTTTCACCCTTCCTGTAGACTGAGCCCTGCCCGTTGTGTACAGTGCGCCATATTAAATTCAATGAGCAGAACAAACATAGTCCAGTTCCAGCATATTGCACTCCAAAGTACGTCCCTGAAATGCACCCTCCACCCTCCAGACAGTGTAATATGTAGATAGTGTACACATATCGTCCGCATTTGATTATGTGTCCGATGTGTTTATAATATTCAGCAGCTCATGGAGAAACTGGACTCTGTATGGGCACATTTGCATGTGTTAATGATAGATTGGTGGCTTGAAACAACAGTCATCAAGAAACAAATTGATAATTCGGTTGTTAAAACATCATTATTATTTCTTGAAAAACACGAATTATAACTCAATAATTCAAAGGATGACAATTTGTTGAGAATGTCTTGTTCATCACTAACTTTTATAGTATAAACACAAAAGAATTTTATAAGTTTACGAGTTCACCCCGTGCAGCGCAAAGCACCGCTCACTTGAATTTTCTTAAATTCTTAGTTTTAAATAGTTGCTATTTTGACTATCTGCAGCTGACAGCAGCTTAGTCATACCAATGAAATCCCACCTAATACAGTGTTTACTGGTCACTGTACTACCAAACTTTCAGAAATACTTTCCTAACCTCTATCTATGTTTCATTTCACAAACTAACACTCAAGGGATTTAATAATTTAGTATAGGCCTATTCTATGCCAACAGGAAACTATTTTACGTTTTTAACAAAGTTCTCAAATTTAAAATTATTATTTTTGTTAATCGTTCATTATTTTGATCGTTTATCAAACGATCAACGTTGAGGATAAAACAAGAATCAACTATCAACGTTGAGGATAAAACAAGAATCAATAATCAATGTTGATGATAAAGCAATAATCAACGTTCAACGTTGAGGATAAAACAAGAATCAACTATCAACGTTGAGGATAAAACAAGAATCAATTATCAATGTTGATGATAAAGCAATAATCAACGTTCAACGTTGATAATAAAACAAGAATGTCGGGTAATGTTGATCAGTAGCTGCGTTGATTTAAATCATTCTGCGCGTGACTGCTGGAGTCGTGGAGCGGTGCGAAGCAATAAATCACAGGTGAGACTTCTTACGTCCGACGCTTTTGCATTATTTTACAGCTGTAAGACATTATGTGCATTAGTTACACCTGTCAACAACGGCCAGATCATTCCATTTCCGAATGGCTCCGAACGTTCTGTTTTTCCAGCTTCAATTCCACCCTCGCCATATGCAATAAAATACCGTCATTAGGGCAGCGTTTATGCAAGTTTGGCTAATTGCATTCGCTGAAACTTGTGAGAAGAATGAGAAACGCTAGCCATTTGAACTTAATTAGTAATATCCGTTTTAATAGGGTTTGAAACTTGTTATTAGTTACTAGTTGAAAAAATTGTTATTTTCTTATCAAAATGTTACACTTATTGTATTTATTTGGAACCGCTAGTCATTAAATGAAATAGCCAAAAAAATTTTGAGGGTGATGCCCACATGACCTATAGGCTTGTGCGTGGGTAATGAGAGAGGTGATGATGAGAGATGACGACCGACGAAAGACAAGAGTGGCCGTTTCTGTCAAAATTGCATTTTACATGGGCGAATTTAAGAGAGGCTTGGGGGCTACCCCCAACCCCAACACCAAACCCCCCCCCCCCCAATTATTGTAGCTATAGTTTGTAGCAAAAACGTTATGCCAGTAGCCTCCCCCACCCCCAGGAAATATTCTTCCACTCCGCCAATGAATTTTCATCAAATTTAACTTTCATTTCATCTCTATGTACCTTTGGACCAATTGATGCATTGGAACCAATCAATTTAATCAATCTATCAGTAAAATTACCATCTTCACACCCACTGCAACATCAGAGTATCAATCGAAGGCAAGTGCTCTCAAGCTAGTGAGGTGTGTTTCTGTCGAGTGAAGTATCATCATCAGCCGCACTGATAAGGCGCTTAAAGACGGATACGGCAGAGCAGGGTCTTGTCACACGGTGTTAATTACTCTCCTGGAACGCTTCACCGACTAATTTGATTGGACATTAATTCATCCGCAACACCCCAACCCCCTACAACTTCTACCCCCTTCCACCCAATCACAAATAATTACCGAACTATTGACATGGTCACCCATATTACTCGTTTCTGAGAGGTGATTTGGGTATTTCTCCTTATCATACTCATACTGTAGTGCTTCTTACTGTGAAGATGGAAGATCTGTATTCAAATCGATTATTTCTGTGAAATTCCACAGAAACATCAATAAAATATTACTAAATACTTTATTAGTAAATATTACTAAATATTTACTTTATTATTTTTAAAAACATTTAGAAGAGACATTTCAAGGAAAATCAACTTTCATTGAACCTTAAGAACAATCTTTCATATCCTTGTATCAGAACTTGATTACTCAATTACCATGGCTACATTCATTTCTCCGCACTCCAAACCACACATAAATTATCCCGGTACCTACCACTCATAGGTGAAGTACGATTGAGATAGAATATGACACCACCAGAATCCTGTTCAGCTACAGATCTGGATGTTCACAATGCAACAGTCAAACTCCAATGGTAAGAGAAACAAACAGAGAGAATGTGAGAGCGAGTGAGAGAGAGAGAAAACATAAACCAACAGCAAGAAAATATATCAGTTGGCTCTCTCTTCCGGAATTAGGTGGCTGTTTCTACCTTCATCACCTTGCCTGGGAAATTGTACTGCAGGGAATTATACATCGTCTGTATAGCCGAGTATAAATAAATCTCCCCTTCGAGCCCCTTCTCCCCCATTCAACCCCCTCTCCGCCCCACTCCTCCCCCCCAAACCCAGACCGTGATAAGTGGCTTAGAGACACACTCCGGCATCATATAGGTCCACCCCGCACACCCCATCATATCATGGCAGCGAAATTATTTGTATCTCCCATTGTTTCCTAGGACGCATTGCACCGCTCCTGTGTGTACACCTATACCTGAAAGCGTGTGCGAAATAAAACAAAAGGCGCTCCGCCACCGCGCGGCTCTGTTTAATCTTCTGCCACCGCTTCGTGTGAATAACTGCTGCCGCTGCTGCTGCTCAAACTGCCACGTAGCCGAAACTGAATCGGAAAAGTGCTGTGTTCGAATTACGTGCCCGGGATCTAGATTTTTTCATTCATTTGAAAAAGAAAACAAATAGTTATTTTCGGTAGGCTCACATGTGTGGTTCGCATTGCAATTCTTCAATAATAAATATTAGGCCAACTACCTTCGGGTCTCCCCACCAACCAAAGCCGTACGCTAGATAGATAGATTAGGCCTACACAGAAAGTGATATTTTTTGTGTGTGGAAGGTCTTCATCCTTTTTATTCCACATTCATTTTCTTATAAATGACTTTTAATATACATTACGATAATATTTAATATTCCCTCTGATTTTATAAAATATAAATGATATTAATATTATTTTCTAATTCATATGTGTCCTATCCAGAGAGTATTGGATAGTAACTTCTTCTGTTCTTCAAGAATTTACTTCTGTTCCCTCTGGTCCTATCGCGATAAAAATCATCTCACGAGCCTTACAGCGAAGTACAGATGGATCAAATTGTTAAAAAATGTTGTATTTATGAGTAACTCACAATAGAGACGAATTTACGAATGAAGTCTGCAGGTAAGAAGGATCTGATTCAGATGGGATGTTCCAAAAGAAGCAGTTTTTTTGTGAGGGGTGTAATATTTAGACGGCTCGCACACCGGAGCAATAAGCAACAAACAACTAGCAACATGCAATAAGCAATATATAATATATACGATAATGTATTGTATTGTATATGTATAATGTATCGTAATGTATTGCTATATTGCATATTGCGTGTTGCTAGTTGCTTTTTGCTTATTGCTACGGTTCGCGAGCCGCCTTATATTTAGCAAGACATTGATGAAATAATAATAATAAAAAAACCTATGCTGAGTATTGAAGTATTAAAAATAGAGGAAAATTCATGAAATTGGAATTTCGATAAACTTGACAATGGTGACATATTGAAAATTGAACATTTGGGTCTGAATATATTCAATGATGAGAATTATAATAAATTATATTGGAGAGAGCACTCAAAATGTTCAATTCAAATTAAATTCAAAATGCTTCCCAAGTTATCCTGATTTATATTTTAATGATTATGATCATGATGTTTCATTAATTAAAGGTTGATCAGATTTACTTTGATTGTCTCCCAAACTATTACTACGAGATAGATGTGGACATAGATTAATCAATAATCATGCCTATCTAGTTTACAGAAGGCTCGCAGGTTTATTTGAAGAGATAAGGCTGAAGAAAGGAGAAATTGAAATAAAACCAGAAAGATGAGGAGATCTATTGTAACTACTGGAAGTAATTCAAAGTAGAAAAAAAAATAGGATACTCATTCAATAGGAAATCATTTTTTTATACATTCAGATGGAAGGACAACACAATGTTCAATACTTCAATCGAAACTTTATTGGCGAATCACATATTTTCCCGAAACCCTTTTCCTTTTACACCCCTGTAGAAGATTCTAAGTCCACTAGTGAACTATTAACTTTTAAAAGTCCAACTTCAATTTGGATCCCACTTATTCCACGAGTACTTAGCTGAAAACTGATAATAAGCTTTATTAATACGCAGAAATTGTACTTCATTGTTAATAGTCTACTCAAACGGCAGACTTAGCAAAGACTTACAGCATCTGACTTAAAACTTTGCCATGTTCGAAAGCCTGCATTAAGTTACAGTGATTAATGGATATTAATTTAGAGATTAGCATCTTAGTTCACCCACGACAGAAAGCGTGTTAAAAGCAATTCACGTCACCAGTGAGTCTGATAACATCGGTCTAATGTCTCTCTTAATTTCGTTCAAAAAGCACTTCGGAGATTTCAATCGCGATAGCAACTCGGCTGTTATGGGAATATGATTTTGTAAACGAAAGCTGTTACAAGTATTTTTCGAAATAATTGAGAGACTTGTTTCAGCTAGAGGTCAATATTATGATTGGAGCACAATTTTATCCAAAAACTAGTTAATTGAGATAAGTTGTAGTAGTAAACAAGTTGTAGTAAATAAAAGCTCGTTTTCAGATGAAGATCTAAGGATTGATTAGAGCTCTTTATTTCGATGTTGATAAAATTATTATTTTCTGGAATCTTTTTAATTGAGATTGAGATTGTTATGGTAAAATAACCAACGGTTTAAGATGAAGATAAAATTTTGAGCTAAGAGTTGATAAGGTACTTGTACTTTGATTGTAATAAAATTTTTGACCATGTTAAAGAATAGAAGGTTAATACGCATTAAGTACCGTATAAATAAATGTTCAATTGTACACTGTTGCTTGCAGCCTATTCACTTTTAGAATAGTGACTGTATTTTATTTATTACATTCAATTTCCCAACATCAATCTCCTACAATATACAGAGTGGTCCAAGAAAATGTATCCACTGTTTAAAAGTCCATAACTTGCAAACTAATTGATGGA
The DNA here is from genome assembly GCA_017141395.1 of Laodelphax striatellus. Taxonomy (NCBI): domain Eukaryota; kingdom Metazoa; phylum Arthropoda; class Insecta; order Hemiptera; family Delphacidae; genus Laodelphax; species Laodelphax striatellus. The sequence continues at coordinate 14,599,013 of CM029540.1, forward strand.
GTTGTCTCATCTTTGGTGAAAGTGTAGCTTCAAGTATAGCAGGATTCTTTTAAATTGTCAGAACAGCTGATTTAACGTTTGTAAACGAGCGTACATCAATCAGTTGTTTTCTGACAATTTAAAAGAATTCTGCTATACAACTTAAAAATATCTCTTTCGATGTTCGATATGGCCATCATTCACATCCACACACGCTACGTGTGTGAAAAACAAACATAGTTTGTTTACAATTGAACTTGTACTTCTACAGTACAATTGAACTTGTACAATATTGAATTGTACTTGTAATTGTCCACATTCATTAGCTAATAAAAACCATAAGCATAATAATAATTCATTCAAAGTCTGATTCACATTGAATTTACATTTAATCCACGTTGGTGTTACCAGTGAGACACCTTCTTTGTAGGCAATTTTCGAGTTAATTTGGGGGCCACCACTGAGTCGAGTCGAATCACACTGTGATGGGGTAATATTCAGATTGTGAAATTGGATTTTTAATTTTATTTTGGGATTTATTTGAAACTAATGACAAGACAATTTAAAGGAGGACTCTAGCATAGATGGACTTTGGAATTGCCAATGAACTCTATTTCATTTTATGGCGTGAGAAATGAGTTTTCTCATGAGGTTGAGAAATTAAAAACCTTCCTCGTGGACTCTAGCTATGTAAAAATTGAAATGTAATATTTTTTAATCTTTAGAATGCGTATTGCGTAGTTTGAACGAAGATTCCTATGGGAATAGTTCTGCTGATGGACGGGTGGCGGAGATGACATCGCTGATTGTAGAAAAATTATTGATACAGTTCCATTTTTGCTAAGGTGTCTTCTCTGTCCTGCTCGGCACTGTCTCTGTCTCTCCTACCCTGGGAAAATTATTAACTCCACGTGGAGTCATCAGGGCTTCCGTAGTGGGGACATTTTCCCAGTGTGAGGAGACGACACTCTTGTTCTGAATTCGCGAGAGAGCGGTTGAAACGGGTCCGCGACGAGCGTGAAGTCGTGTGGTTGTATTTGGTCTATTAAATTCGGAAATCGTTCAGAATTGTATAATTATTGTAACTGAAAATGCGTTAAAGTCGAGACAATTCGGTTAATTTAATTAAAGTCGGATATTGTGTCGAACCATATTATATATTGTGCAGTTAATGTTGTATTGAACTGCAAACTATTCGTGTAGTGAGTTGTTGCGATTTCGGTCGAATTCTTAATTGAATAATTACAATCAGATTGTAGATTCTACAAACGTTGAGCTGTAGAGTGCTAGTGAAATTTTCGGTGTTGGATCAAACCCCAAGACTGTGGACCAGAGATGTATCGAGGATTATTCACGGACTTGTGTTGTTGGCCGTCGGTGAGTCGAACTAAATATTCTAAGTCCACATAATATTCTAAGTCCAGACCGAACCTTCCCAATTTAATGATTTTGTTGCTAGAGTTTAACTTGAAATTATCGAGATAACAAGCTTCGTTCAGACTGCGCAGGCAGATTGCATAATGATAAATTATTGAGTAAATTGTCTATGAATATTGTTAAGTGATTGATTTTGAATTCATATTGTTGGAAATGTGCAAGCCGCACCCCTTTGTATTAGCTGTTATAGGAATAATATTTTTGACAAATTGAATTAATTGAAGGGTAATGAAATATTATTGGACGATTCTCGAATCGATATAATTCATTGAATAGTATTTTGCCAATTTTCTGTTAGTTATTGTAGGAATAATGTTTTGACAACTTGAGTTATGAATTGAAAGATAATCAAATTGGTCGATCCTCGAGTCGACATAATTTTATCGAAAGTGTTATTGCCAATTTTGAGTTAATCATAGAGAGAATACTTTTGTCATGTATTTAATAATATATTGTTGAGTAATTGTTTGAAGTACGTTTAGAGGATGAATTTATTCCATTTGTTTTGTAGTAGGATGATAATTGTAATGTTTAAATTTGGTATTTGATGATCTAAAACTTTGCAGTTTGGATTCTGCTATTTATTGCTGCCGCAGTTGCGTCAGGTTAACTGATTAAAAACTTGGAATTATAATTTTGTTAAATTCTAATGTAAGATCGTTACACTAGAGTTGGTTTAGTTTAGATTTTCATTTGTTTTTGCCAGTGTTAGAATAATATTCTCTTTTGACTTAGTGTCTTTCGAATCAAAAGTTGGAAATCTTGAACGAAAATGTTGTATTGCTTGTTGATCTTTTGGGAAATCGCCTTTGGCGAAATTATATTTCCATCATATTACCCAAAACTCAGTCGTCGCCAACATCAAGTCTCCCGTTCCTCTAATCTAAGGCACGTTAGTTTTAAGAGGAAGGTCGAACAGGGTTGTCGTGGTCTGCTGGGCTAGAGTGGTATTGAGCCTCTTTCTTCACGTACTGATTGGTACTGGCAGTACTCCTTCAGGGTACTGCCGAAATTACGAGGGCACCTCTAGGCCAGTATAGACAGCCCTGGGGTCGGCTTCCTGTGGCCTCTCCTGACGAGGAGTTCGATAGATTAGAGAATACATTTACATTATTAACTGGACTGGTGGCACGCTAAATATTCGCCCAGTCCGGTTACATAAATTGGTGGCAGCGGTGGGATCTGGCTGCAACAATGCCAAACCGACTAACAACGTAACGCAATTTATTGTTGAACTTGTCGCTATTATCATCGACCTCATGCCACGGATCAATTATTATGCACACAATGTTCTGTCCATCCTAATTGAAATGATCGATATACTATTAGGATTGTTGTAATTTTTTTTTTCTCGTAATTCATCAAAATTTAAAATCGAGTTGTAATTGTTCAAAAAAAAAAAAAATTGTCAGTAATTAATTCAAAATAACGATTGGGAAGAATAACGGAAATTCGTAGTAAAAAACCGCAATCATGTCCGACTACGGAGAACAGGAGGTTACCACGGATAGGGAGGAGATAGAGAGGCTGAGACGGGAAAACGAAGAGTTACAGGCAAGGATCGATCGCCAGGAACAAGCAACATCGAATGCTGTGAACACAAGACCCGCAGGGAGGCGCAAGGACCTGGGGCTACAGTCACTCATCAAGAGCTTCTCTGGTGACGAGGGGACACAGCCCGTCAGAGAGTTCCTCCAGAACCTTGACCTGGTCGCGAAGACCGGCAACTGGGACGAGCAGGACAAACAGTTCATCTGTAGACTGAAGTCTACTGGCCCCGCAGCTTGTTGCCTAGAGGCCCACCCTGAACTCGCCAGAACAACGGCTACCTTTGACGACTTCAAGCGAGTCCTTTTACAAAGATTCGAGCGTACTATCGACCCGGAACGTTGGCTACTATCGCTGAGCACGGTGAAGCAGGATGCTGGCGAGAGCGCTCGCGCCTTCGCCGACCGGTGCCGAGAGCTGGGGTTGAAAGCGATGCCCATGCCGAGTAACCAGCAGGAAGCCGAGTGGACGCGCGCCCAGCTGCAACGTACTCTCCTGGCCGCCTTCGTACGAGGAATCAGAGGCCCAGCGGCGACCACGCTACAGGTCTTCCCACCCAAGGACCTCGAAGAAGCGATCAGGATAGCAGAGCGAACAGCCGAGGCTCAAGCAACCCACTTGACCAATAATAATAATATTTTCCCAATAACGACCGAACGCTCGAGTAAGGAGGTCAATGCCATACAAGGCCGATTCGAACGCAGGGATGAATCCACCCCAAAACGAGGCAACCAGAAGGAAACCTGTTACGAGTGTGGAGGAGTCGGGCACTATGGGAGAGAGTGCGCCACAAGGAGGAAGAGAGCGAATCAGAGCGAGCCAAACCGGACACTGAGAGGTGGACGCCGAGACGGAGGGCAACCAAGGCCGAAATTCTGCTTTTCATGCGGAGCACCCGATCATCTTTCGTTCAACTGTCCGACTCAAAGGAGTACAAGCATTCAAGACCAAATGACAGACGAAATTAAATGGGAACGGCCGGGTACCAGAGGTCCAGGTGCCGGCCACAACTGGAATGGACCAGTAAACTGGATTCCGTGTGTCGAAACAAGCAGGACGAACAACATCTACGTCAATTGTCTAATAGAAGGGGCGACGAGAACCCTGCTCGTCGATACTGGAGCCGAGATTTCCATCCTAAAAAGACCCATAGACAGCGTGAAAATTTCGGAAGTAAACACCAAATCTCGTGGGGTGACCGGCGCTACTTTAGGAGTAGTCGGCATACAATATCTAAATTGTCAAGTAGCGAGCATAAATAGAATTCATCCCTTCACCATAGCCGAAATCGCCATACAAGCTGATGGTATTTTAGGGGGCGATTTCCTGAGTAGAGCTGAAGCCGTAATCGACGTACGAAGAAAGAGAATTACGTTTTGTGGAGCCGAGCCGGCCAAAGACAATTGTTACGAAAAGGTAGAAGGTGAGAATAAGTCAAGAGTGCAGACGGAGAGAGCAGTGCGTTACGTATCGCCAAGCGAAGCGGACAGCGAGAAGAGAGAGAGACCGATTGATGATACCGATAACAACAATCAGAGAGTAGATATTACGAACAATGGATGGAAAGGAAATATGATTGATAGTGAGCAACGGAACACCGCACGAAAGAGAGAGACTGGTAAGAAGAAGAACAAGAAGAAGGAGAACGGGAACGCTGAGAGATGGAAGGAGGGTCACAGGCTGATGGCAAGGGAGGAGGGGATCGACTCCGCTAGCTCACGCTGCGCGCGCATCCAGGTTAGCCAACAGCCGAGACAAAATATCCCGCCAGCTGGAAATTATTCCCGTTTGCGGGAAAACACACCATCACCGCCGCCAGGCAATGAGGAGGAAATTCCCTGTCAGGTAGCCAGAGTAAAGAAAACTCCAAGCTGTGACGTCACTGTTCGGCCCGTAGCCACGGACAAATGTGCGAGTGACGAGTTTACATACGAGTTGAGGAATTCCAAATTTCTATTGATACCACCACATTCGGAACGATTAATTAAATTGACCATCGATGGTGAATTAAACGGTAAACAAATATTAATTGAACCTCGCCAACAGACGCCAGGCTTGTATGTAAGCCGGACAATAACAGTACCGAAAAAGGGCTTGGTAACAACTTCCATAGTTAATGTGACGGAAAACGCAATTAAATTACAGAAGAAGACAGTGGTCGGAAAAGGTGAATTATTAGATGATGAAAATATTGGACCTTTTATAGCAACAGTATTGTCGGATGACGGAGATAGTCAGGAAATACGACAAAAGATTATAGAAAAACTGGCACACCTCTCAGAGAAGGAGAGAGCAATTTTGGAACCTGTCCTAATCAAATCAGTATTCGGAGAACCAGGAACGGAGGGGTGTAACGTCCCAGTTGAGCATACAATTCCAACTACTGACGATCGACCCATAAGGAAGAGGCCATACCGAGTCCCATACCATTTAAGGCCAGTGGTGGAGGAACACCTTTCGGATATGCTCAACAAGGGGTGATTTCTATAAGTCCATATAGCGCTCCAGTGGTATTAGTAAAGAAAGAAATCAACCGACGGAACAGTAAAGTACCGATTTTGTACGGATTGTGCCCTGAACGAGGTTACGAAAACAGACGCCTATCCACCACCTCTAATTAACGAAACCTTAGAACATCTACCCTGGACTTGACGGCCGGATACCATCAGATTCGAATTGCAAAGAAGACCAGGAGAAGACCGCCTTCACTACTGTGGCGGGCATTTCCAGCGTATGGCATTTGGGCTATGTGGGGCACCAGCAACATTTCAAAGATTAATGGATAATATCCTTGCTTCTGTGAAGGGGCCGGATGTTTCGTATACTTAGATGACGTAGTAGTTCGATTGAAGAGCATGCCAAACGAATAGATCAAGTACTTGGAATTTTGGAGAATGCTAATTTGAAAGCCAATTTAGAAAAATGTCATTTTGGAAAGGAGGAGGTCCAATATTTGGGACATGTAGTATCGGCAGAAGGGGTAAAGCCTGATCCCTCTAAAATAGAAGCGGAAGAAGGCAGTACAGAAGTGGAAGAGCCCTCTTCACCGGACGACGTATTTGATGAAGATCCGCGAGACCTCACCTTTGAACCAACTGGACGCGTACAACAGGAGCTGAGGTCCCCTTACCCTCTTCGATCGAGAGAACGCACACTAACGTAAGGAAATAATTGACCCGAGCATGTCAGAAAACTGCGTTCGAAGTAGAGTGGATGCTTATTACGGTTATTATGCTTATTATAGTGGATGCTTACGGTTTAGAGTAGAAGAGTATTTTTAGTAGAAATAGAGAAGAAAATTGTCGACCAGCAAGTCGAAAAACTGCGGAAGACGAGATACATAAGAACGTACAAGGAGTTAGGAGATTTATTGTCGACCAGCACGTCGAAAAACTGCGGGAGCGTAGAAGTAGAATAGAAGAGGATGAAAGAAGAAGAGACAACTGAACATAATAATATCACTAATATGTGAATTAACGATAAAGGGACGACTTAATTGGAATTCCGAATAGAAATCGAAAGTGCATCGAGATGGATGTACAAACGTAAATAATATTAAATTTCATAATATTATTGTTAATTGTTCTTGAATCAGTGTGATGGAAGAACGCACTTGTGAGTCGAAATCCTATTCAACGAGTTGACAATGGGATAAAAGGAAGAAGACGAACAGCCGCCTATTGTTACTTTACAATGACCAGTCATTCACAATGGCTCGCTAATCGCTTCGGAATGAGATGAAAAGTGAAAACGATATATTTATGAAACTAATTGTAATGTGATAGGTGAATAAACGAAGGTAGAAAGACAAACGTCTGACGGTTATCGATGACGATTATGATGATTATTTTATGATGATGATTACGATGACGATTATGATGATTGACTTTTGTATACGAGTATTATGCTTTTATTGTGTTAATGAATGTTACGACGATTATAGCGAAGAAACGCTACGTTAATGAATTCGATTTAATTAGGAATAAGATGCCATTGAATTAGACAACGAATTGAGATGATTCTAGATAAGATAGGATTGCTGATTAAATATTGTTTACGGATTTACTGTATTGTTACTATGAAATATGTTAATTGCTGCGTATAATTTTCGGTAGTATGTTGAAACATAATTGTAGTTGTATTATTAATTGCGAAATATTAATGAGTTTTGATGATATTATTGTGATTGTGAATTAATTTTAAATTGTATGTTGTATTTTGACTGATGTTGTTGATTGTGAATTACTCTTAATTTGTACGTTGTATTTTGAACACTCCCTAACTGTTCATGACTATGTAATTATCGAATTTCAATGGATGACGATAAGCTAATTTTGATTGAAGATGAGAATTTTATTTACTTGAGGTAGGAACGATTGTATAATGTATTATGTTTTATTTTATGATTCATGATTTAGGGTAGATGATTGTGCTATGATTATGTGACTATTTGGAATTTAATTGAATTGATGAGGATTAATTATGTATTGTTGAAAAGTTGTACCTTGTATTTTGACAACTAATCTAGTAGAATATTTAGGACGGTGTAATCTTACTTTGAATTGTTACCTGGATTTTCGAAATTAAATTACGAAAATTATGTCTTATCTGAGAACGTTGTAATGTCAACAAGGGTGACCAGTTGGTTAGTTAGAAAACCATACGGGGTAAGGGCTACCGTTGAACTGAGTAGGCGGTAGTATTTAAACCAAACCTCGGTTGAAACTACCATCTGGAACAAGTCTGATGCTCTAGAAGAGAGCGAAAGGTTCAAATTTACTGAAATAGAAGAGTGAACCTTATTGGATTGTGAGAAACTTTAAAATGTACGACGAATGTAGTAATTGTTATTACTTAAACAATACGGCTCTGGATAAGAGAACGGTAACATTGTAATTAAATAGGTAAATGAACGGTAACCGTGGGAAAGATAGCCCAGAAAAATCATGACAAGTGACATAGCAGCATACGCGATCTAACGGCGCAAGACGTAACTACGATCCTAGCAACTACTGTTTACATCTTGGGTCAATGATGCCAACTATAGACAGCCTTGCCGACTCAGCGTTCACCCTGGACAATAATTGCAGTGAGCTGTAAATTCCTACTACCTCGCGCACAACAGCTGATTGGAGAAAATGCTGACTATATGACAACAGACTTCTACTGTCACTTGGTACAATGGAATTTTAATTTCCATTGTTAGATTTAAACTTTTAAACATTGTTAGATTAAACTTTGTTAGATTTAAGAAAGATTGTACAATGTCTGAACGATGCTGCTAATGATAAACTAAGTATGAATTTGATATCGCCCTTAGAGTTAAGAAAAATTTTGTTAAAGGTTCGGTCTAGCTTACCTAGTGGCTTAGAGTTAGTGTTCGGCACGGACATTTCTACAGTGTTAAAGTTCTACCAGTTGATAAAAACTTGTGCAGTAACCAGTGGCGAAGTGATAAAAATATTGTTGACTGTGCCCCTCTCTTCAATTGGACGTAGATTTGATATGTTTCAGGCACTGGCACTTCCCGTCAAAAACTTTCACACCAATGTTACTGTACGTTATCATCTCGACTCCTCCATTTTGTTATTTAGCAAGGATCGAGACCGTTATTCAACTCTTCAAGAAGCAATGCTTGATCAGTGCAACCAAGTAGGGTCACTGACTCTATGTCCAGCCTTTTCACCACTCTATGCCAGACACGAACCATCCTGCTTGAGCTCCTTGTTCTTGGGAGAAGTGAGACTTGCACAACAACATTGCACACGACTTGTGCTGACCAAGGACCCTCCTGATGCCTGGGTTTGGCGTCAGAGCGACAACAGCTGGATCTACAGTCTCTCAGCTGAGAGACGGTTTGTTTCCCAATGCAAGGCAGCCGATCGAACGACAGTGGAAGAACTCACCCTGTATGGCACTGGAGTCATGCAAGCGATAAGGGGGTGCACACTCAGCCACCCCTCTTACCAGATTCCAGCACCGACTAGCCTTGGTGGTCGAACCAAGGTGCGACTCAGGCCAGTTGCAATCGACCTCCCAGCGGCCCTGTCATTGGCCGGAGGCCGATTTTCAAGCTCGCAGATCCGTCTGGAATTGGCGAGACGACAACATCAAGGTCATGTTTGGCCTGGGACAAGCGGAGTGGAGGAGATTACAATTGACAATCTCTTCCGATCCCTGCAAGCCATGGAAGCAGCGGAGCCAACTGATGAGCTGATGAACCACTGGTACTACGCCACCGCGGCCGTGCTGGTCATGGCCTTGGCTGGCAGCGCCGTGGCCTGGAAGCTGTATTGGAAGAAGGCGGCATCTACCCCAAGTGACGACGCTGAGAAGGAGAGTGTACCCGATCCAGAGGTGAAGACCGCCCAAACAGTGAGTGTTAGTGATAAGGCTAATAAGAAAGTGAAAGTTCCAACAGTGATTATAAAAGAGAGCACAAATAAAGATAAGGGAGGGGATGCTCGCCCTTCCCCGAAGGGGGGAGTAGTGTGATGGGGTAATATTCAGATTGTGAAATTGGATTTTAATTTTATTTTGGGATTTATTTGAAACTAATGACAAGACAATTTAAAGGAGGACTCTAGCATAGATGGACTTTGGAATTGCCAATGAACTCTATTTCATTTTATGGCGTGAGAAATGAGTTTTCTCATGAGGTTGAGAAATTAAAAACCTTCCTCGTGGACTCTAGCTATGTAAAAATTGAAATGTAATATTTTTTAATCTTTAGAATGCGTATTGCGTAGTTTGAACGAAGATTCCTATGGGAATAGGCCTGCTGATGGACGGGGGGCGGAGAGGACATCGCTGATTGTAGAAAAAATTATTGATACAGTTCCATTTTTTTTGCTAAGGTGTCTTCTCTGTCCTTCTCGCTCGGCACTGTCTCTGTCTCTCCTACCCTGGGAAAATTATTAACTCCACGTGGAGTCATCAGGGCTTCCGTAGTGGGGACATTTTCCCAGTGTTAGAAGACGACACTCTTGTTCTGAATTCGCGAGAGAGCGGTTGAAACGGGTCCGCGACGAGCGTGAAGTCGTGTGGTTGTATTTGGTCTATTAAATTCGGAAATCGTTCAGAATTGTATAATTATTGTAACTGAAAATGCGTTAAAGTCGAGACAATTCGGTTAATTTAATTAAAGTCGGATATTGTGTCGAACCATATTATATATTGTGCAGTTAATGTTGTATTGAACTGCAAACTATTCGTGTAGTGAGTTGTTGCGATTTCGGTCGAATTCTTAATTGAATAATTACAATCAGATTGTAGATTCTACAAACGTTGAGCTGTGTAGAGTGCTAGTGAAATTTTCGGTGTTGGATCAAACCCCCAAGACTGTGGACCAGAGATGTATCGAGGGATTATTCACGGACTTGTGTTGTTGGCCGTCGGTGAGTCGAACTAAATATTCTAAGTCCACATAATATTCTAAGTCCAGACCGAACCTTCCCAATTTAATGATTTTGTTGCTAGAGTTTAACTTGAAATTATCGAGATAACAAGCTTCGTTCAGACTGCGCAGGCAGATTGCATAATGATAAATTATTGAGTAAATTGTCTATGAATATTGTTAAGTGATTGATTTTGAATTCATATTGTTGGAAATGTGCAAGCCGCACCCCTTTGTATTAGCTGTTATAGGAATAATATTTTTGACAAATTGAATTAATTGAAGGGTAATGAAATATTATTGGACGATTCTCGAATCGATATAATTCATTGAATAGTATTTTGCCAATTTTCTGTTAGTTATTGTAGGAATAATGTTTTGACAACTTGAGTTATGAATTGAAAGATAATCAAATTGGTCGATCCTCGAGTCGACATAATTTTATCGAAAGTGTTATTGCCAATTTTGAGTTAATCATAGAGAGAATACTTTTGTCATGTATTTAATAATATATTGTTGAGTAATTGTTTGAAGTACGTTTAGAGGATGAATTTATTCCATTTGTTTTGTAGTAGGATGATAATTGTAATGTTTAAATTTGGTATTTGATGATCTAAAACTTTGCAGTTTGGATTCTGCTATTTATTGCTGCCGCAGTTGCGTCAGGTTAACTGATTAAAAAACTTGGAATTATAATTTTGTTAAATTCTAATGTAAGATCGTTACACTAGAGTTGGTTTAGTTTAGATTTTCATTTGTTTGCGGCTTGCCAGTGTTAGAATAATATTCTCTTTTGACTTAGTGTCTTTCGAATCAAAAGTTGGAAATCTTGAACGAAAATTTTGTATTGCTTGTTGATCTTTTGGGAAATCGCCTTTGGCGAAATTATATTTCCATCATATTACCCAAAACTCAGTCGTCGCCAACATCAATTCTCCCGTTCCCTCTAATCTAAGGCACGTTAGTTTTAAGAGGAAGGTCGAACGGGGTTGTCGTGGTCTGCTGGGCTAGAGTGGTATTGAGCCTCTTTCTTCACGTACTGATTGGTACTGGCAGTACTCCTTCAGGGTACTGCCGAAATTACGAGGGCACCTCTAGGCCAGTATAGACAGCCCTGGGGTCGGCTTCCTGTGGCCTCTCCTGACGAGGAGTTCGATAGATTAGAGAATACATTTACATTATTAACTGGACTGGTGGCACGCTACCAAATATTCGCCCAGTCCGGTTACAACACTGTAATGATGACCGAGTTGACTGAGTTGATGACTCTCTGAGGGAAGGGGCTGCTCATCACGAAATGTCGCTTTGCAACGGTCTGATGTCGGCTGATGTCGGTGACATCACACAGCGTTTGAAAACAAAATTGGTGCCGCATTGTAGTTTAATATGCCGTTTGAACCGGGACCGACAAATAATAAATGGACAATTGAAGAGGGCAGGTGAGGGGGAGAATTCAATTGCGTCCAATGTTTCAAAACTGTGTACCATATGGACTGGATTTTTTGGAGAAGAATTTTGTGAGTAATTGGATGCCAATTTGGAGTAATTTGTAGAATTATTGTGGAGTTGAATGATTGCAGAACCGAATTTTAGCAGTTGGGACCGGTCAGATATGGCATCTTCTTGAGTTGAAAAAGCTGTAGAGCATCTCCTTGATGATAACTTTGGGTGAATTGAGTGAAAACTCTAGAAATAAAAGCATTATTTTATACCATATATGGAATAATTAACAGTTTAGAGCATTGAAGAAAAGAATTTAGTAGAGCACACAAACTCAGTGCAAACTAGCATTCAATTCCAAACATTTCATTGCCAAAAAAAAGAAAAACAAAAAATTCACATAGACGTGCAAAAATTAAAATGAATGGATATAATATAGGCTAATAAATAATATATTATAATAATTTTAATATTTATTTTAAATATTATAATACATAAATATTGAAGAAGAAAAACAGAACTAATCTAAAATTCTAGGCATCACCAGCAAAAATATAACTCTTTGCCCGCTGGTGAGAGTTGCTTAAAAAATCCTTAAAATAACAAAAGTAGAGACAAAAAATTTATTCAGTCTCTATAGAACTCATAGAATAACCATTTAATTTTCGAGCAGTTTGATGATTATTTTCTACATTATATGAAACAATTTTGAGCATTCAAGACAATAATTTAGTAGAGCATCCAAACTTGAGGACCAACAACAATTCAGTTCCTAAGAAACACATAGAATAGCTATTTAAAGCAATGTACAAGAATTTGTACATTGTAAGAAATAATTTAGGAATTGTAAGGAATTTGAACACTATATGAAATAATTTAGGAATTGTAAGGAATTTGTACACTATATGAAATAATTTATACTTAAGTGCATTAAAGGAAATAATTCAGTAGAGCTTTCATTCAAACTCAGGACAAACAACAATTCAGTTTATGTAGAAGTTGTATTATAGAACTCATATTATAGCCATTTAATTTTCGAGCAATTAGATGATTATTTTGTACATTATATGAGACGTGCGTGTCGACTGTTGGAAATGGTCAGCTTAGGCCTGAGGCTAGTACCTAACCGCGGGTCAATATAAGAGTCGTTGGTTTGTGAGGGGGAGGGAAAGGCGTCATCAGCGTTCGTCTTATTGGGGGGGAAGGGGGTTCCAAAGGGAGCGCGATAATGCCCTGCAAAGGGCTCCTAAACACGCAAACACACTTCACACGGCCATCTAATGTCTTACTTCACACTGCTGTGCCACCACTATTATTATGCCATTATTAGGAAGAAATGCCACACTAGACTAGAGGAGACCGACAATAAGAGCTGAGTCGAATGTGGCCGCCTTTTATGTTACTTCCAGAATTCTGAGGTCCCGTTCCTCGTTTATTGAGGAAAAAGCAAGTCATGGAAGTGCTGGAGATTGTCTTGATTGTTGTTAGAGTTGTGAGGGGCCTGGTGTTAACGTGTTCCTAAAATTTGAGGTGTTGAATGCCATTACAACTTGATGGAGTTTATGGTTCTCGAGTAGGTGCTAGCCAAGAAGTGAAGAAAATGTAGAGGAAAAAGTAGTTGTAAATATAATAATAGTAGTGAAAAATATTGGAATCATTAACAACTCAATTCAATTATAAATAAGATCAAATAGACATTAGTTTAGGATACTGCTAGCAGAACTGATTTGAATATTTTATAATTTTAAGTTTCTTTTTTATTTTTAGTTTTCTTTTGTCTCATGCTTGCCTTCAATTTATTTTTGCCATCATTTGTTTGATTTTTCATAATTCTGTCGAGTTGTAAGTGGCCTTATTGATTGTTTTGCTCTTATACTGTTTGTTTGCTCTTATACTTATATTGTTCATACTGTTTCACTCATACTCCTACTGGCGAACAAGGTTTGTCTTATGCCAGTGGTTTCACCTGAATTATGTTTTTGCTTTTTATGTATTTTAGAATCTTGTGTGTGTGAAATAAATTTGATTTGATCTGAATTCAATATCTTGCAATATTTGTAATTGAGATAATTCATTTGAGTATTTGATATACGTTACTGATAAATTCTATGTTAGTAATTATTTCAATTGAAAATTGAGAAAGATTTATTTATACACTGAAAAAAAACAAGGATAAATAGTGGCATTACCACTGTTTAAAAGCCAATTGATCAAATAACCAAAATAAAATAAAGCAAGAAAAAAATGACTGCAACAAATGGACGAGAGACAGAGCAATACTGTTTGGATCGGATATCTTATTTGCGATTAGATATAGGCCTAATCATTGTTTTCAGTGTCATACTGTATTTTAACTATTACTTAAAATATTTTTGAATATTCAAACAAAAGTAGTTATTTAAAAATAGTTTATTAGTGTAGCCTATATTTGTAGGTATGTTAGCTGACAAAATTCTTAAATTATTAGTGAATTTTCCAACAGAAGCAGTACCTAACAGTGTAACAGAGTATTAATAAATAATTATTTATGTGACTGTTATTATTTTTATTATTTACTAGCTGTCCCGGCGAACTTCATATCACCCTCTTCCCCCCCCAAATGTCCCCCCTCTTCTCCCCACAAATGTCCCCCTTCATGCCACACCCCAAAAAATTTCATCCCCCAAATGTCCCCCCTTCATTCCCCCCCAAATGTCATCCCTACAAATCCCCCTTCATGTCAATTCCCTCTTTCCCACCAAATGTCACCCCCCTCTTCCCCCCATTGGCCATTCCTTCACGTAACCCCCCTCTTTCCCCCAAATGTCCCCCTTCATGTTCCCCCCCCCCAAAAAAAATGTCACGAAGTAAAAATATATTTAATATAATCAATGTATTTTTTTATTTTATATAATCAATAATTTTTTTATTTCAATTTATTTTTCCCCTTCTTAGAAACAATAAAACATATATGATACGACCGATAACTCATTCTTAATTGATGATTCTAGCGTAAAAAATAATTTGAGTAGAAAACCTAGTGCAAAAAAATTTGTCCGAAGTGGGGATTGAACCCGCGTTGTTTAGGTTGACACGCAGACGCTCTTACCACTACGCTACGGCGGCCTGGACAATACAGCTCATAAGTTCAAAACATGGGTCTGTCGTCTGTAAAATGTTTGATAGGTTAGGTCATTAATTTACTAATTATTTATTAATTATTTTTCTAATCCAAAATCAGAGAAGAAAGATATGAGCCCCAAATATGATGCAATACACTGTAGGTACCAAACCGCACTATATTTCATTTTCACGTAAAATCTTTTCATTTTATAATTCGAATATTTATAAAATATCAAAGTATTTGTAATTCATACTTAGATAATAACCGACCTCCGCTTTTTTTGAAAGATGTATTTTTACAAAGTAAACAATTACGATAATGACAATATGGAAATAACAACCTCAGGTCACGTTGTAATGAACAGCAGAATATAGTCGAAATCAGTGCAAACACTGGCATTCAATCCAAAGATAACAAGTGTCACTCCAATTATGTTGACTAGGTTTAATGACAGAGCACCTGTCATTCAAATTTCATCTGTTAATACTAATTATTTTCATGCATTGGATATTGCCTGGAGTGAATGCACCAATAATGTTACATTGCACTAATAGTATAACAACGGATAAGTTGGTGCTTGAGGCACACTTTTATTGAAATGTTAACTATCGAATGTTTCTATGTTCTATTATTATTTTGCTTAATTCGTCTTCTTTGGAGAGAGGTGAAATTATTTGAGAAATTTTTTTTAGATTTTGTTTAATAACGTTCAATGTATGAACTGAACAATAATATTTTCCTTGTTTTTCATCATTGCACCCAATTAAAAGACTGGGAAGCAACAGATCATTCTAATATTTTTGAATTATCATTAGGCTACCATATAAATAATTTTTATAGAATATCTGATAACTAACTCTGTTGTATGGATCTCATTTGAATTATTTGCTATATTAGAAGCTATCATTTGGTGAAATCGGGCCTAGAGCTTCTAGTTTATTATTTTCCACACAATATTAATTTAAAGATGATGGAGGTTTTGGGATATCACCATCATAATAAATGTTAATAATTTGAATATTTAAATTAGTGATACAAATTTACTTTCCAAGGTTATGTTGAGAGAACTCAACGAAAGAGTTCATGAATTTCTTGAAAACATTACGATGATGTCCAATTTCAATTGAGGAAAACGTTTTTCACTCAGCAGTGAATTTTTATATTCAAAGATTTTTTCATATTTTTTACAAATCAAAAGTGCCCATTCAGATTGAACTGAAAGCTTCGGGACGGTGATTTTTTACATTTCAGATCACCATTACAATTCAATAATTGCCAATTGATAACCGTTGTCACTAACAATTCAAGAAAAAAATTCAACTGAAAAATTCCAGATCATGGAAATCTCTCTCTCTCTCGCTCTCTCTCTCTGCCCTCTTGTTTCATTCCATCTTGATCATTCTATCTTCTTTTTCTTTACAATACTAATACTCTTTCTGCTTTCAATTTGGAACAGTTTTAAGCGGGGAAAATCAGGAAGGGGTTTGCTTTCAGCGATTATATTATGAATAGTTCGGAAAAGCGGTGACACACTTTTTCCATTAGCAACGCTACTGGGCCGCTTTATACGTCATCATCATCATCATCGGCATCGCTGTCATCATCGTCATCATCATCATCATCATCATCATCATCATCATCATCATCATCATCATCATCATCATCATCATCATCATCATCACCATCATCATCATCATCATCATCATCATCATCGAAGTGCTATCAATGTAATTGTGCCGGGATGAAATTCAGGGTGGGATGGATGAATCATAGTCGGTTGAACGCCTTTTGCAACAAGTCCGGATGCAGCACAAACCTCGGTTTTCTGGGAGGGATGGGGTGGGTTCTGAGTGCATGCGTGAACCCCGCAGGCATCCCATTTTGAAATGGGGCGCGCGCACCAAATAAGGTGTCATGATGCAGAAAGGGCTTAATGGAAATAAGCCTAATACAGAGACGAAATTAACGCCGAAGAAAGTGATATTGCACATTAGAAGGGGTCGCACTGAGTAATGGCTTGTAGGCTCAAGATGTAGGCCTACTTGTATTGCTCTGATACTCAGTGTGCAAGTGAGGGCACGGATTGCTCCTAGAGGGTTGGTGAAGGCTTGCCATGAATCATGCACACGTGATACCGTGTATGAAGTAGAGAATTAATTAACATCTGCTTGTTCAAGTGGTGACTAGTAATTTAATTTTTGGGATTATGCGGATTCTTCTCCACTGTATGACTTGCATTAAATCCGTCAGTTTCAATTACATCCAACTTCCCAAAATCCATCATCTGACTGAAAATTACTAGCATTATACTTTTTTATATTGTATACAGGGGCGGATCCACGTATGGACAAACCGGACATTTGTCCGGGGCCCCGCGGCGATGGCAAATGTAAACAATCAAATTTTCTTACAATAAAATAAAATAAAAAAGTAAAAGAGCTTCAAATCTTGTCCAATATTTGGCTAGAGATTGAATCGGGGCCCCGCAGCAACCTAAAAGCATATTTACACAATGAAAGGTTTCAAATGATAAATATTAAAATGAAAAAATGTCATTGAAGAGTTCAGCCAAAGGAAAAGTCGTAAAGTTTTAAAATATTTCAAAATGTCTTAAACAAAGAGTAAAATGTTCTGTTTTTGTCAATCGATTGAGTTAATGAGTGGGATTATGTTGTTAATTTCAAATCTACAAAGTTTTTAGGCATATTTGGCTTTGTTAATCTCAAATCAAAAATATTACCTTGAATAATTGACTTGGACTTGTGTGCCTTTGATAGTGCGCCTGTATATTGGGTGAACATATTTTTTCACTTGAATTTTGAAAATAAATGTGAAAAATTCAATTTTTAAATTTACTTTTGATTGGTTAACAATTTTTTAAAAACCCTCATTCCACAAGCACAAGTTATTCCCAAGCACTTTTAAGATAAATAAATTATTCATGGATTAAATTCATTAGACTATTTGTCTTTTTTTTGCATACCGGTAATATTGGACTTTTAATTGTCTTCAATGGATTATATTCAAACAGGTTTGTATTTTGAAACCCTTTTCTTCTAAATCATTATTATTTGGTTGACTTGTTCAATCATTGTCATTTCATTGCAAAATATTTTCGGTACCGTACTCACTTGTCTATTTCAATTTTTCCTATCATAGCTCCTGATAATGAGTTTTGGCTAGTGTTGGATTTTTCAGAATTCTAAATTTTAAATGAATACAATATATTTTAACTATGTTACAAATTTACTAATGTTCAACTGAGAGAGAACGCATGAATTTTAAACTGAGGTACATTATTTACATCAAAATTGGGAAGAAACAGTTTTGCGCTCAGTCTGTTTTTTTCACAAACACTTATTCGTGTTTTTATTTTTATCAATGGATAAATGAATAGAAATGTGAATTATGATGTAATTTGAATGGGACTATATAATTTATGGGGCTTTCTGAAACACTGAACGTGATGGTGTTGATGATGCTGATTTGTTGGAAAATATATTCAAGCTACCCTGAATTATTTTATAATTTATCGGTTTATAATGGTCAACTAATATTTCAATAGTTTAATATATTGGAATATTTTGTACATGTAGCTTACTATCACTCATTCAATTTCTGGTTATGATATTATAAGAGCTCCCACTTTGTATCTTCACAATATTATTATGAATATTCTGATATTGTACCAGAATATTTATTTCAGTTACAAGTTATCAAACTATATTACAACCAACCACCGGCTTTTACCGCTTGCTCAATTGAGCCAAATTCTTTGTTTTAAGTTGTGGGCTAAAAAAGTAAGATCTTTTTGCAAAAGTTGTTTTTAAATTAGGCCTTCTCTATCTCAAGTTTTTATTGGGCCAGTTAAACATTAATGTTACATTCAAGTTATAATTCACAATGAAAATAGTTTAGTAAAGCACAATGGAAGTATAATTGAGTTGTGTATCCATACTTTTTTCTACTGGTAATTAACACTATTTTAAAACACTAAGGGCCGGTTCATGAGCTTGGGATTCAGCCAAGTCCTAGACTAAAACGGGTGGCTACCGTAGCATCGACAAACGTTTGTCTCGACAGGTTAGTGGGTTAGCAGCATAGAGTACATAGTGTCGAGGCTAACGTTTGTCGATGTAAAGGTGGCCACCCGTTTTAGTCAAGGACTTGGCTAAATCCCGAGCTCATGAACCGGCCCTTATTAAGTTATTCGACACTTACCTTGTTATTCAGAGTAGATAGCAATGTGCGCATCCTATAGTGCTGGAAACAGAAAAGGAAAATAAAAATTATTAATAATTCATCAGCCTTATTGTGTTTTGGGTTTCTTGTGAGTATGATGCCGCCAATATTCCTATAAAATCTATTAATACGCCCCAGTTCATACAATATGATACAGGTTTGTGCAGTGAGGCAGATTCCTCATGGATCTTTCTATAAAATATAATATAGTCTACAATGTTGGGAAATTTTTCTTCAAAACAAAATTTGGAAAGAACAATCAACTTTAGTTGAAGAAGAACTCTACTCTCAAATATATGTTTAAATTCAGCATAATATCCTAGAGTGATAAATTATTGAGTGTAATATTCAACACCCTATACATTCAGATCCGGAGTACATAGTCTATGTCTATTTTGTCTTATGACAAAATGATTACCTAAATGATTATATGAATTTTATGATTAAATTTGTCTTAATATTTGTGATGAATGGATTGGAACAAAACGTCTTATCTGTGGTACCATTGAACTAGGATTGAGAATTCACACAAGTAATAAAATAGAACTATGCAAAATCATGAGTAGGAATTGATTTTTTTTAAATAAGACTCCTGATGAATTATTATGATCTAGATTGGAATCCACTATCATGAAATTTCCAAAAACTGGATACACAAATTATTATCTGTGAGTAAAACTGAATAAAAATGTATTTATGGAACCAAAGTATTTATTGAATTGGAGTAGGTTACCTATGAATTTAGATTACTACTGGAGCTTCATGGCATAATATTTTATTATTGTATTACATTTAGTATGAATATTAATTGTATTATATTATATAAATTTGTTATTGAATTATTGATAAATTATTATTCACAAACAAATTCAAACATTCTCATTCAGAAGCCATACAATAGGCATTCGGTTTGTTCAAAGAATTGTCAAATCTAAAATTGCTTCAAAGGATTTCCTCGATAATCTACATCTATTTCACATCATTTGCACTAATTTATATTCTTTCAATTGTCAAATTAGTTTGTTTTGCGATTTTTTTAATAATATTATCAAAACTATTCTTTTGGACTAACCATTAATAATTTTTACTCTCGTTTCTCATAAACTGAAAATAAGCTTCATGATACCAAAGTCTTCCAGAGAAGCCTCCAGCTCTGTTCTATGATTGCACTACATTTTTACTCCAGCACTGGATATTAATTATTTATTTTTCTTTCTTCTATAGGGAATATAAAGCAAATGAACAAATCACAATAACATATTTCTATTGGAACAAAATCATTTTAATTGAAGACAACTTTGATCATCTTTCTAAATTTAATTTCTAGATTGAATCTCAAAGTCTCTTTTGCTTCCAATACCAATTAGTTGGGAAAATATTGAACTGGTTTCCAACGTGATAATGTTGGATCAGCTTGACTGATGTCTCTTATATTATACATTCTGTTAAGTTTGTTACTAGGAACCTCATATTTATACATCATTATTATTTTAACATAAAATGAGGGAATTTATAAATGGATGAATACATTAGAAAAATAAAAATTTCTTAATGAAGAAATAACAAATATAGGTTTCAGAAAAACATCACCTACTAGGCACAAACTACTTTTTATTTTTCATTATCAATACCTATGGTTCTCGGTTTCAAAATGCACTGAAAGATGATTTATTTGATTGCTGATCAATTTATTATATCATCATTATTTTCCACCTCAATTACTAATTCATCAAATTTATTTAACATCATATTATCATAAAAATAAACACTCGCATTATCATGATAACAATTAAAAATTAGATTCATATAATTATTCAATAAATAGATTTAAAAAGTTTGTTCTTCATCATTTATTGTGCTAAATATCTCAATTAATTCTAGATTCTCCAGCTCATAAAATATTTCATTCTACTTTTCAGCTTATTTCACATCTTAGAATATATCTCTCAGACAGTGTGCATAGGCTACAGCAACAAAATGTAAAGTTATTATTCCTCAAATGAGTAGTGCAATATTGGAAACAAAGTATTATGAGATTGGATAGATAGACTGAAGTAGGAAACATATAGGTTTTATAGAGAAGAACTCGCGATTGAAATATGCATTACTCAACATTATTAATTACAAAAATACTGGAATCAAAGTAAACTGGTCAACCCATTGTTCTTTATAAATAGGATATCCTGGATCCTGGAGCAGTGCTCAGTATTCATTGATGTTGTTTGAAAAGTATTTAATAAACTCATATTATTATCAATAATTTTATTGAGCAATGAGAACCAGAAAACAAAAACAAATGCAATTCTTGATGAGAATAATATTCAACTGTTGATTCTGCATCACAATCACAGACAACATATTTTCATCTCTTTTGATGTAAACCAAATTTTTTACTGACGTAGGGTACTATGTGTAAATTCAATTTTAGAGAGGAAATATTGAATCAAAATTATCATAAGAATTATCTCTTTTAATATCATACATTCATATAGGCTAGCTAGATATATTTTCATTATAATCTCTCATATCATCGACACAATCGTTTTTGTCTCAGATCTTTTTATTGGTTGCAATAATTTATTAATACAAATTAATGCAATAAGTTGAAGATTGAATATAAGAAGCATAGATAATCCATAAAATTTCCCGTTCATTACCATGTGAATTTCATGTTTCACCTGATGATGCTGAACATAGAACAATTTTGGAAACAAAGTTTTTTTAGAATTTCTTTAGAAACAGAGAACGGATAAAAAGATCCATAGCAATATTAACCAGATCTATGAACAAAATCATGCCGAATGCCTGTTTAGTGACTTGAAAAAAATTAACTGCATAAAACTGGACATTTTTTAAAGAGAGAATTAGAAGCTGAATTTTTTTTAATAATCGTGAATACGGTACGTGACTTTCGTGATTGGGACATTCATTGCAACACTCATTGTCTGCTGTGTGGTTAATTATTGAGAAGCAGTTCAACCAACGACGAGATCCGTGATTTTACAGGGAAAAGAACTATGCAACAAATACATGCAGTGTGTGATAAGTTGGGAGAGTAGCTCTGTTTGAATTTAAACTAATTATTGCACGTTTTTTAATTGGATCACTTCCTGGTGAGAATGAATTGTTTAAACTGTAGATACGGTACTGTTTGTTTGAGCTTTTTATATTGAATAAAAAATAGCAAGTAGAGTAGCCCATATACAATACATTATCACTTAATTCAATTCTGGATCTGGATCTAGTGTAATCTCATGTCAAATAATCAAATGAATGATCTTCAATGTATATAAAAAATATTATTTAGTATGTGAATATACTGTATTCTCATGACAAATACCGTAACTAAATAATTATAATGATCTTCAATATATTCAAAATTAAATTTGGATGTATACTGTATACATTATTTATGTATTTGTATTCTTATGACAAGTAGGCTAATCAAATGAATGTCGTCAATAAGCATTTTTTTTGCTGGGGATGGTGCCCACATAAGCTCTAGGCTTGTGCGTGGCGTGTGTAATGGGAAGCATGATGATGAGAGAT
Source organism: Laodelphax striatellus (assembly GCA_017141395.1). Taxonomy (NCBI): domain Eukaryota; kingdom Metazoa; phylum Arthropoda; class Insecta; order Hemiptera; family Delphacidae; genus Laodelphax; species Laodelphax striatellus. The sequence goes on from CM029540.1 coordinate 14,621,707, forward strand.
GAATGGACCTACAGCTTTAGGTGGGTTCCGAACCACCGGGAAGCGATTTTTAAGCTCATGAAATGTATTTAGAGGAGCCGGTCATCGTTACAACAGGAGTGGTATGAGCTGTCTTTTATCTAATCTCACCCATTAGACTCGTTTGCTACCACTGGGACAACCGCTTAACTTTGAATTTAAAATTTAATTTTGGATGTGCATGTACCAAGCCCTATCCTCATGAAAAAAAAATTATAAATGAATGATCTTCAAAATACACATTTAAAAATCAATTTGGATGTGAATGTACTGTATTCTTATAACAAAAATTTAATGAATGGTCTTCAATATGAACTTACATTCAAAATATTATTTTGGATGTTGATGTAGCCTACTGTATTCTCATGAAAAACAATTGAATGGATGATTTTCAATACACTTGAGCTTGAGAATTATTATTGTAATAATTCGTATTTCCCTAAATTCTTTGAAACATCATCATCTTCGGAGATTTTCAGATTTTAATCAATTTCAGAATTGATTATCTTCTTGAATTATTTTTATTTTTATTACCTATATTAATATTTACACTTAAAAAGCGTTGTAGTTTGAAGAAAACGAGTCTTTACTGATTAATGCAGCACCACGAATAATGAGGGGAATGAATACCATATTAATAATGATTTGTTTGGTCTTCATTAGATACATGTAGAAACTCATGCAATTATTAGTGTGTAGGTGAATGGTATGGGAAAAGGAGGCTGGTCTGAATAAGGTAACATGTTCAATCCAATAGAAATACAGGAATACATTAAAATCTCAAAGTAATCAACTAAATTCAAAACTTGACAAAGTGTTCATTTTATGATGATAAAATCAAGCTCTAGAGATTTTTCATAGTTGTAGGAGATTATTCCAATTTATGAATAAGATAATATTATATTAACTGATATCTGATTAAATACCCAAGTAAGTAACACTTTCAGTTCCATTCCACTCTTTAATTCATAAAACTTACGTTCTAACTGAGTTCTAACTCATATTGAGTTCAATATCGTTTATCAATCTAATTAGTATTGAGGTTTGCTTTCATCCGTCATCCATAACCCAATAACAATATTGAAAGATTCACTTTTTCCATTTTTGTGTGAATAATTGATATTATTCTGTCATTAATTGATGAATCAAGCCGACCTGCAATGAGTATTTCTAAAAATCAAAGCTTAATAATCCACAAATTTCCTATTTTCATAAAGAATTCAGACTACAAAATGAAAGATAATTTTGTAGTCTGGGTAGCTGAGAAGAGGATAGTCAGGTACTATATGCTGAAGGTAAAATTGACATGAAATGGACATGAAATATGCTCGAATTCGGATAAATTAACAATTCTCAACTTAAAAATAATAGAATAGGTATAAGGAATATTATTCATGAATAATATCAATAAATTTTGACTATTTCTACAGAAAGTATTTACGGAACCCAGAGTCTGTGAATTAATTCGTAATATTGTTGTTAGATCATTGTTTCATTCTTTTTTTAATTAAATTTAATGGTTACATGATAACAATAATATTCATAAACTCTCAAGTCTTTTGTTGTCTATGAATTGAATTCATTACAGAATACTTCTACAAGCTTGAAAATGCATAGGGAAGCAAAATCCACTCATAAACTGATAAAATTGCCACTTTAGAAATATATAAAGATAGAGAGAGCATTGTTGTATTTGTGTGTTGTGATTTAAATTACGAGTTATACGATAATAATGGATTAGAAAGCATTGTTTATATTCTTTCAATGCTTCAAGCCACTAGGTGACCAACAGGTAATCTGTCAGTGATTTATTAAATTATTTGTAGAATAGATTTTGAAGAAAACAAATGAATTGTGAACAAGAAATTAATCAAACCAACACCAGGAAATATTTTCTCCTCTAAGATTGTTCAAGACAATGTCTTGAAAACTTCAGCCTAATGCAGCTAGATCAATATGAGTAAGTTTCTACACTATAATAGAGTTATAAGTCAACATTACAGAGAGTGTATAGTATGTAATCAACATGAATCAGTGGCGGACCAAGGGAGGGGGGTTGGGGGGGTTAAAACCCTTTCCAGAGTCGTAAAAATTTGGGTTTAAATTTTCATTTGCAACTCAAACAACCCATCACCAAGGAAATTCTGTGTGCGCCTTTGAATTGGGTGATTACACTAGGCCTAATTTTTGTCTTTATTGAAAGAAGCTTGAAAGGTTTCATTAATAAAACAAATATTCAATCAGTTTTTTCATCTTTATATTATTTATAAATCTTTAGAAGATACGTTAGTTTTTAATTGAATTTCAATCAATTTTCAAGCTTTTGCTCCTAGAAGAAATTATTATTCCTTAATAAGAGTTTAATGTTATTTGATGATTCTTCTTTTATCGATTGATATTTTGCTTTATAGTCTTTTAAATACAAAAATTATATGATAAAATCTCATAAGGATAATAATAATAATATATGGGATATACTATGATAAGTTATTCACGAATTACAACAAAAATGGTTTTCAAGGAGTTGACTTCTTTTGAATGATTAGGCTACTTTTGAGGTAGTCTACTCGAATGGCTAATAAAGAGTGTTATGAATTTAAAAACAAATGAGTTCAGTTTTTTTATTATAAAACACTTTTACTTCATTGTCAGTCTCCATAATATTATTCCTCGTACAGTATTACAACATTAGTATCACGGTACTGTACTTGAGTTGATAGTTATTCACTCATTGAAAAGCATTACCGCAATCTATGAGCTTCATGAAGATCCTAAAGGTGTGTTATAGGTTATAATTGCATTTCAAGTGGACAAGAAATGCAGAACAAGAATAAGCTTTGAAGAATATGAGTGAATGAGAAAGAGATACAGGAATATACCTCGCGATGCATCCGTGATGTACTCATAAGTACCGGTTCAGTAGGCTACAGTAAAAGTAGGCCTACATTACATTACTATAATTTGTGGTTCGTTTGCACGTTTCCCTATCTTGAAACTACAGATCTATCCTTCTTCATCTCAAGTATACATCTCTATTTTATTAAGCTGTAATCATATTACGGCTCATTACAAGCGATCTAATGCAAAAATAAACGGGTCGTGATATTATGCAGGAAATGAAAGTGATTTGAGATTGAAGATTGTTATAATTTGAATGTCAAGGTAATTTTGATGCTACAGAAATTATAGTTCAAGTAAGGGTATTGAAGCTCAGTCCAATTTTCCAAAGGACGATTACTGTATTTATAGTCAATTAATCCTCACAAAAAATAAATACGAATGAATATAAGTTGATATTATTAACACATCCTTCTACATTAGAAAAAATGAGCATATTCTTTCGCCATTATTGATTCAAGTCATTTTATTTTTTTCATCACCTGTCGATTTATTTTATTAATCTATTTCTACATTTTCACTCTTGCCCAGACCCAAGAGATGAGAGACTGCAACAGATCATTTAAAAAATTATCTTGACAATAATTTTGATGAATCGAATGTATCAAAAGATTGTTATTAATAATAAGAGTTTATTTGTATGTTTTTCCAAATATACCGTACTCTTTTTCGAAAATGAATTGATGTTAATAGAATTAATTTAGAATGATTGTCCTATTATAGGAATTAGTTAGGTACATAATTAAAATTTAGTTAAAATTACGGATTGAAACAGTTTTGGGCGAATGCCTCTTGTTTCTTCCCACCCATGGTGTGTGTATTGAAATAAATAAATGTTTCATAATTTTCTCTTATTCAATAGGAATATGTTTTTAATTTTTCAAGTAGGTACAGTGTACTTGAATATTATGATAAATTGCATGAAGTGAATATTGAATCAAGAATTAATATAATAGAAACATCAATAACCATATCTGTTTACTATAGAATGTATGTAGCATTATTATAACATCATCACATTATTAATTTATTCAATTGAAATTTGCCTTATTTAAAAATTCTTAGATCGTGTGGCTGAATTTCCACAGCACTGACGACAAAATACAAACTTTCTATCTTTAATAATATGATTTTGATAATTCACCTTAAGGTGATATAACAGTAAGTGGAGCTATTAAACAACACGGTATAACTTTTTGATTCATATTAATAGATCTGCTAGTGGAATGTTCTACAAGATCTCTCAGTTGAATATACCTGTACTCAATCTTAAAATGCATTACCCACTCTTTCAAAACGTTTTCTAGGTTCGATATCACCCTGCTAGGTCTGATTCTCTTCTATTAGGCTATTTGAAATGTGTCATGTCCTTCAGTAAATGTGAATAGATTTATTCTTTGAATAAAATAGAACACATAAGAATAGTGAGACAACACATAAAATCATTATATTTGTTGAGAAATTAGGGACGGTACTTCATTCTAAAAGTTATATCATTCTAATTTTTTCAACTATCAAGGAAAATGAGCTCATCAGCAATAACAATTATCAATTTTACTCACTCATATCCTTGAACTATTCCATTCTATTTCAGTTTTGTACGTTTGATATGCCAATAACCATACAATAAAAGTAAGATCTACTCCATAAAAGCATAAATGTTTAGAATGTACAAAACATTCTTAAAACTTAAGTACCTATGTGTAATACTGTATAGAGGTACTGATTATTTTATATGTTGGAAAGCTTGACTATTTTTTCTAACGGGCACCCAATAACCATTATTGTTTTGTATCAAATACACAATTTGATTTCTCAATCGAACGTAATGGTTTTATCATTTTAATTGCCTATAAAATAATATTTATGTATTTTTAAAGATTTTCACAATACGTTACTCTCTTTTCATTAGAGTTCTCTATATCTCAAATTTCATTCAACCTTTCCCTTACCCCCTTGAAATAGATTCACTCCTATGTGCTTTTTGTCAGCTGTTCTAAGTTACTTTTCTTCCATTGTTTGTTTTCTCTATTCTATCTAATTCTTTTCCTTCAACTTGTTTTTATTCTTGTTTTTTTTAGTCTTTAATTGGAGACAGAGAGCTTCATTCCAAAACCTGCTAAGTCAAGAAAATAATAAATTGTTGGCAAATTGTAAAAACTGTTGCTGAATCACTATAAGCTTTGAGTCAATGAATTCTCGATAGGGGTTACTTCAGAAGGCATTATTAGAAGGTTATTTGATGACATTATAAGAAGAATATTATATACCTTTTTGAAAGCTTTCTACCAATTTCTAATCACTGCTGTTTTGAGTCAATGAATTTTTGCTGAACTTCAAGACATTATTAGAAAAATAATAATATACTTCTTTCATCAATATGAAACAGTTTTAAATATTATTACAGTTGAAGGTAATTTAACAGAAATTAATATAATAATTAATTAATATAGAATATAATATTGAATATCAATAACAATAGCATCTAATCTAATCCTTATACAGTATATTAAAAGAGTTTTACAGAATTAATGACAGCAACTGTGACCGTTTATTGTGCCAATTTAGTTGCGTCAAAAGAAATGTTAGTGATTCTAGATGCGCACATTCTATTTTGGGGAGAAAAATTAAAAATAAAATCAGCGTCATCTCTCGGCTTTTGAAGGAACTGCTTGAACCTGTCCAGCTATACAGAGTATTGAACAATGAACAAATTAATTAACTAGAAGTAGTTAATTAATAGTTTAAATAATAAATAGTTAATAGTTTAATTTGAATAAGTAGCTAATTTGTCTATGAAGTATTGAATAAGTTGGCGTTAAATTTGTGATTATGTAATTAAATAAATTTGTGCATAGCAAGCAGTGCTTAAAAGTATCTCAAACCAATCTTAAAAGTATCTCTTCAATGTTTACTTGCTTCAAATACCACAGGTTAATAGTGGTTGAACTTTTTAATAACACTGTCTGACGCATCAACAAAGCGACTATCAAAAGCGGTACCGTCTCCTTTCTCTTTTTTCTTTTGTCCTTGCCTTCCTCCTCACACTCTCACACTACCTCTCTTTCTCTCTCACTCTCTCTCCTTTATTTTCTCCTTCTCTTCACGCCGTTTACATGATCTAAATAGCCAATTATAATCCCATCATCCAATTCATCGATCCTTTTGCACGAGGAAAGGACAATATTAATCTATCCGATACTTGAATTTCTTCAATTCGAAACTGATAAGCAGTATTGTCGTGACAAGATCATCCTTGTTCGAGAAAATCAAAGATGGCATACCACCAATGCCGCCTGTCCTAGATTCATCAAGTTTTATAGATCAATAACGGATGAGCTAATAAAAACTCAACAGTCACTGTTCTAGTGTCATTATTTCTTAGTACCATTTCAAGATGAAATGGATTAAAAGTGAGTTTTGACCTTGAGTTGGTCGAGTTTTTTCATTGAGGCGTTTAAATTTTACGGTAGGTAATGCTGACTGAAGATCAGAAAAATTAACCCAGCAGATCTTGAGGCTTAATGACAAGCCGGGCGTCAGTCATTAAGTTAATGGTTATTAGGTTGATGAACGCCTGACAAACCGGGCATCAGAGTTTTGAAAGAATAAACAACAATTAGGGGTTTCTTGTTTTAATAAAAATACTTATTACTCTAGCAAAAACTGGATGGGCTTGATATGTATAGTTACATGTCTGTGGCTATTCAATGAAGCGGCTATTACGGAAGCGGTTGTCCCAGTGGTATCAAGCGAGTCTAATCGATGAGATTAGATAAGAGACGGCGCCTACCACTCCTGTTCATTGAAGAAAAATCAATTGAGAAACATGAAATTTCAATTGAGAATATGGATTGAGAACCGATTAATCATGAAGTCCTCAAATTTCATAAATGAGTGGGAAAAATCTTTTTTGTAACGTTACCTCCCCCTTCTCTTCCTCCTCCACCTCCTCCACCTCCTCTTCTGCCTCCTACACCTCCTCTTCTTTTCCTCCTCCTCCTCCACCTCCTCCTCCTCCTCCTCCTCATTCTCCTCCTCCTCCTCCTTTCTCCTCCTTCTCCTCCTCCTTCTTCCTCCTCCTCCTCCTCCCTTCATCCTCCACCTCCTTTCTTCCTCTTTCTCTTCCTTCTTCTTCAGTAAGATCAGTAAAATCCTCCACACCTCGTCCCCTCCTCCACCTCCTCTTCCTCCTTCTGCTATTTCTCTTTCTATTCACTTTGTCCCTCTCTAACTCTTTCTCCCTCACCATCCTCTTTCTCACTTTTCTACATCGTTTTCAAATTATTCCAATTTTGAATGATAAAACGTGTATTAAAATAAAATAATCAGACTTCGGAGACCCTCCTCCTCATAGTTTTCTCCTCTTCCACAATTTCCTTCTCCTCCTCCTCCCCCTTCTCCTAATTCTCCAATTCTCCTACTCCTCCTCCTCCTTCTCCCAATCCTCCTCCTCCTCCACCTCCTCCTCCCTCCTCCTCCTCCTCCTCCTCCTTCGCCTTCTCCCAATCCTCCTCCGCCTCCTCCTCCTCCCCCTTCTCCTAATTCTCCTCCTCCTACTCCTCCACTACAAAGCGAATAAAATGAATAATCCAATCTACCCTCCTCCTCCTCCTTCTCGTATCAGTTATTGTAATATACAGTACATTTATTTAATCTTTTAAAAATACAGTAAGTTATTTGCGAAAAATCCAATCTCTGATAACAAGCTCTTAGTTGGGAATACGATACTGTTGTTTGTAGTATATTGGTTGAAAATGACCTACGTGATTCGGAATAAGACATTAGAACACCTCTGGAGCCGCCTTTCCGTGCCAAACAAGACACGAAACCGATAATTTGCCACACGATAATTATGCTCTGCTACTTATATCGCGTGTAATCGCTAAACTATCACCAGAGGAGATGGAATTTGAAGCTAACTACTGGATCGAAACATGACTGCATATTGTTTACAAAAGAGCAGTAAAATTTGACACCGACTTTTCAATAAAATATATTCATTAAATCCATAATAACTGATATTCTAAAAATTATTTATCGATAAAATTTTTAATACATGTAATTAAACATAATACAATCATGTATATATATTTAAGCCAAAAACATAACTAATATCTTCTTTTAGGCATCACCAGCAAAAAGAAACCTCTTTGTCCGCTGGAGAGCAATTTCAAAATGTTGGAACACAATAATTTGTATCACAGAATACAAAAAAGAATTTATTCTCAACAAAATTGGATTATACTAAATGAATCAAATTATTATTCTTACATGTAACACACTTCGAAACGCTATTTGTAGTTTTTCATTGATGGAGACTAAATGATTCCAAAACAAACAAAAACATTATTGGTGAAAGCATCTTCGTGTTCAATAATCTCGTACAAACAATAATTATCATAATCGATGAATTCAAAGGACAACTGGTGATTTAATTCACTTGGGGAAGCCGATTGCCTTGGCTATAGAATCATGCCGATTATTTTCTTAAACAGAAAATTCGTATGGCCAGCTCAGAGAGTCGCTACATAAGAAACACCCAAAGCTTCTTTCCTGTGCGGTAATAGCTCAACCAATATTGAGACAATTATATCAGAGACGGTTCAGGTTGCTGAATGGAAATAAATCAGCGCCTAACAAAAGCAAGTCGTTCTGGTGGATCCTAGAGTGAATCAGAAAGTGCTTCGCGAATTCAGTAATCTGCGAGATGGCGTGGGATATGGTCACGAGTTACATTGATTGCCAGTCTTATTGCGAATCTCAATTCTTCAATCGCATTGAAAGTCGAAGCTTCTACAAAAGTGCCTACTGCTTCTTGTTCTGAGTGTTATAAATGCATACATCTTATTCAACAAAAAACAGATTAATGCAAACTTGAATCGCTGAGTTTGAAATCAGTATAACGATTTTCCAGAAATGAAAGTACCGTTATGCACACTCGCATATATCAACAAAAGTAACTTCAATTATTGTATTGTTTAAAGACTTGTTCTCCCAAAAAATATCATTCATAAGTCAAAAGACTTAATAAGTTGTCAACAAGTGCAAATATTCAAATAAGTTCTCATAAACCGTGTACAGAAAACATTGTCATGAATAGTAAATTTATGACAATAGTAAATATATGACAATAGTAAATTGATAACGATAGTAAATTTATGACAATAGTAAATTTATACGTAAGACAATTTATAGAGGGTTTCAGTTTATGGAGTTAATTGTATTCGAATGAACTGTAATGAAACTTCCTTTTTCAAGAACACTGGATAGGAAACTAAACTTAGGAGGTAAGAGAAAGCCAACTGGATTCTTCGAACTATCTTACATTGATCAACCTGTATTGAATCTTTGTACTCTCCATCAAAGGTGTGATATTAATATTGGTCACCAGTTATATTTACCACTGCTCGCAATATTTTGCAATATTGATGTAGATGCCTATTGACAATAATTCTCACAATATTGTTACTACTAGATTATAATGTTATAGATGAAAAAAATTCAATAGAGTTGATAAAGTAGTGTACTCCAGTTTAATCTTTTGATTTGCTCTGATACAATTCGTGCCTGTGGAGTGTATATTAATCTCTTTTCTTCCTTAAATTCATTTGAATAGTTCAATTATTCATAAATTTTTTGAAGTGAGCAATAAACTATTATCAAATAAAACTTAAATATGAATATTTACAACTATGAACAATAAAAATTATCAACGATGATGTACAAAGTTCTACTATGTTTGGGCTTTTTATATTCGTTTGTCAGATCAGAAATCAAGATAACTTCCACTCCAAAAAACTATAGCGATGTAATTGAGTGTATATCAGCAATCATAAGCACGTACAAAAAACACAATGTATTTTTATTAGCTGACGAAGTAGATAGAGTGGAAATAGCAAATGATATTCTGGAAGTACTTCAAGAGCCTAGAACAATTTTGAATCCTGATAACTTTACAAGTACAGAAGGCCTGTATTTATTTTTTGGGAAGAGAGGATACTCATACATAGATGTTCTACACAAAATGAAAATCAATTACAGGTCTCAGTTCTTGATTGTTTGGACGCAACCAGATGCAAGATTGATTGAAGTTCAGAAAACCTTCGATGATTTTTGGGGATTTGAGATTGTGAAGGTGGCTTCCTTGGTTGAAATGAAGTATGGCAGTATATTTTTGTACACTTATTACCCATACACTGCTACAAGATGCTCAGACGCTGGACCTCCGATATTATTGGATTCATGGGACACAAAAACCAAATCTTTTCTGAAAAAAGCTGACATATTTGCATCCAAGAAAGTATCCAACCTTCAAAAATGTAATCTGCTTTGCTCCGGGACCCACAACCCACCTGATTCAATAGTTATCAAAAATGGAGAAAATGAGTATGAGTTTGGTGGAATTGGTGGTATGATTTTTAAATTCACCGCCAATCATTTGAACTTTACACCAGTTGTGACCAGGATCAGTGATACTACAAATAGTTATGAAGGTGCATACTCCAATGACACATCAGTTTTGGGGAAAGACATCTTGACAAGGAAGATTGACATTGGGTTTGGAAAATTCTCAACAGCATCTGACATGAGTGATGGGATAAGTTTTGCAAAAGAGTTGGAAATGGACTGTTTCACATGGGCTGTACCATGGAGAGCTGGAGATTCTCCACCGGTCTGGAAGAAATACGTGGATGAATTCTACTCGGAAGTGTGGATGCTGATTTTTGTGTCGCTCTTTGTAGCCTTTCTAGTACTTTACCACTTGTCACTTTTTGCTGAAGACAAGAAACACTTCAAAGATACAGCCTTTCTAATGATATTTGTATTCTCAACTTTCTTGGGTTCAGCAATAAAATTGATAACACGCAGCACCCCTACAAGAAGCTTCTTAACTTTCTGGCTTCTGTACAGTTTTGTTATTGTGACAGCCTACCAGGCAGCACTGGGTAGTATTGTGACAATCCCTGCAGAAATTCTGAACCTGGACTCTGTGACTGACGTTCTCAACTCAAAGTTCAGCATCACTGGAAGTCCTCAAATGTACTACGTCCTCAATTCATCATCCTCAACCAACCCGAACATCAGGGAACTTGTGAAGAGGTTTGAGGTTTTGCCACCAGGGGATTTTCTCCCAGTGATGAAACGAGTTGTCACAGATAGGGACGTGGCAGTGTTTGCTGAGAAAAGGTTTCTACTCTACTCCAACACACAATTGAAGGATCTCAATGTTACGGGATCAGTTCATGTCATGCCTGAATGTCTCATAAAGTTACCTTCTTCACCAATGCTTTTGAGAAGTGGATCACCTTATCAGATTCCAATAGACCAAACTATCACCAGGCTGTTAGAGTCTGGTATCATTGCGCATTGGTCTGCTCTAGACCATTCCCTTGAAAATCAATCAGGAAGGTCTGCATTTTCAGAACTGGATTTCATCACACTGAGAGGTGCATTCAGTGTTTGGCTCTTTGGCAACAGTTTGGCGCTCTTGTGTTTCCTATTTGAAGTTTTCACCGAGAAATGGTTCAAGAAGTATGAAGTGGTTGACATAAAAGTTGGACCCAATCAACTGCCATACTTGAATTAAACCACTCAACTCTTTTAAATCTTCAAATTTGACAACTTTTAAATCAAATTCCAAGAATTCAAATTTCTAGTCGAGCATTATATCTCAAACTATAGTACTCAGAATATTACAGAATTCAATGACAGCATGATGAAAAGTCATTTTTATTACAAATTAATAATTTATGAAACTCATGATTTATTACCAAAAGTCATTCACAACTTTTTCAGTAATAAATTAGGGAACAGAATAGATTGGAGATACAGCCAAAAGATTTTTTCATGATAATATTTTTACAGTCTCTTACTCAGAGTATGAGTATTCCCTGATTGTTTTGTTGAGATTGAGAATGCAGATATCTATAGGTATCTTGTACTTTCTTGAAATTTTGCTTGCAAAGAGTACAATTTTTATTGTGTTCAACTTATTTTATAGGCCTACATCATACACTTTTCCAAGCTTGAAAATTCAATAATAGAATAAACTGATTCAAAGATTAAAAAATGTTAATTGATTCTAAGCTCTCTGAAAACTTTATATATTGTATAGTAGTAGGCATAATTGTATAGTAATACGAGTTTATATGTATCTAGTATGTCCTTTCTCTTCTAAAAATCACATTAGTGTTTATTATAAGTTTAGTGTTTATATTTCAAGTTATTGGTAATAGAGGAGTTAAGAGAAATAGTAAAATTTATTATTGTTGCAATAGTCTAGAGTAAATAATATAAATATAAAATATATATAATCAAATTGCATCAAGTAGTAGTTGTATTTTGAATTGTAGTTGAAAAACTCTATTCTAATGAAAATTGCTTGTTTGATTCTCATCCCCAATTTGGGATATGGGTGAGTTCATCCAGTTTTATATGTTTTGTCCTAATGATAAATTGAATAGTATTCATTTTTGAAAACTAAAGGAATAAGGAAACTGTACTCATTCTCTTATAATTTTCAAATCTATTTCGAGGTCAAGTACTGCACGTTATAGGCTAGTTCCTATTCAAAAATGATGAATTTAAAGCGATAAATCAATCGCGGAGAGGTGTTGAAAATACTTTACCAAAATCAAAAGCAAGGTTTTAAAAAATATTACGGCAATGAACTTAGAAAATATAATTGATGTGAAGGCTGGCACTAGCGTGGTAGATAAATATTAGATTCAAGGCTCACGAGCAATTATCATGAATTGAAACAGTGACGAGTCACTAAAAAATAACAGAACTTTACACAGGCTCAACTTTCGAATCTTATTGATAATAACAGTTCTCCGAAAATGCCAGATACAGCATCTTATTTTAAACAATAACTGGCATTGAGAGAGAAAACATCTTCATCAATTTATTCTCCAATTAAGTTTGACGATTTTCTTGGTCTTATTTTCAAAAGTTAGAAAGACTGTTATCACTTTAATAATAGTTTGACTGTCATTGTAAAAAGCCCAATAATTGTCATTCCAAATCATCTTCTAATTTGAAACACGGTAACAACTTCCACAGGAAGGACAGAATTCTAACTCCCAAACCGCAAACGAATATTCTCCAAGAGGAATTTGAACAATCATCCTTGATCCACTTTAATAATTCTCATGATCTCAAATGTGACCCGAAAGGATTACCATCTAAGGTGATATATTTCTTGGCATTATCGTATGCTAATTCAGTTATTGATCATAATTTTAATAGCTGTTGCTGATTACTTAGGTCTCATAATCGACACCTTTACTACCACTTTTATGTGGTACAACTCTCGGTATTAATAGATTCAAGTAGGTTAATAGGTGATAGTTGAATCAAGTACGATTTAAATTGAACTCATGAACGATGTATTTGCTTTCTGATGTATAAGATTGTCAAGAAAAGAACACTTTATGAATGAATCTAGTTGATAAAATAATATCGATGTTTTGTATAGTGAGAAAGTAAGTGATACAAAAAATTCAAGTTGAGTTCACTCTTTTTATCATGAATTGAATATTTATGATAAAAATTTGAAAATGTCAGTGTCTAAGATATGTTGGAATTGAAAGTTGTAGTTGGAGAGCTGTATTCTTATTTCTAATACTAATAAAAAACTGCTTGTTTGAAAATTACTTTTGATTTGCCCTCTGATCACAGAGTTTCTGCTTCTTAAAAGTCCACTGTTATCTTTTTACCCAGTCCTAAAAAATTGTGAGATATGTAAGCCATAAGTAATGGGGGAGAAAATTGATTTTTTTAATGCTCTAGATTTTTCATTCAAAATCAAATACAAACCCAGATAATTTTTAGAGAATCAAGCGTTACTCCAACATCACTTTTATGAGGCTTGCGGAGCTCGAAATCTGTTAACAGTATAGTGACATTCATTCAATTTGACGCTTGGCATTAGATAGATAGATAGATAAAGAGATATCATTTCTCGACTTAGCTGATGACCGTAGAGTACGATGGCAGAGAAATAATATCTCTCTATCTAGCTATCTAATGCCAAGCGTCAAATTAAATTAATATCACTGCAGTAAACTGCACTCTCAAAGATAATTGGAATTCAAGACACAGAGTTATGAAACATTGTCAGTTGGCTGAAGAGTTTTTTTTTATTTACCATTTCAGTAGAAATCAGCTAATCTTTTGTAGAAATCCTTCAAGAATAATTCTCCTCCATGATAACAACAATGCCTCATCCAATTCAAAATTGAAATTGCCAATAAGTTGTTCAATTTATTTTCCAATAAGTTACCGAGTCAAAATATGCCAACTCACTGTAATTAGCAAGCAAACTTCAATCTTACAACTAGCACAGATATCAATCAGGTATTGGTACATCCTAGGTACAGTAATACATCTTTATTTTCTGTACTGGTAACCAATAATAATCAGAACCACCCACATAGAGAATGGTTATACTCGAAGATTAACCTGTGCGTTCATCTTTTATCCAACTATGGTAACTGGAAGATAATTATTCAAAATGATAGATATGTCTGCACGTTCTCTGCTAAATAATCATGCTTAAGTTCACAATAGAAATGCTGTAAGCATGGATTACAAGCTATTTAACCATTTATTCCATTTGGTCATGTTCGCTTGGCAAGAGAACAAGAAATACTGTATTTATGAATTATGAGAGTATCTACTCATGTGAAAGGTGAAGCATTGAATATTGGTGGATATAAAGAAGCAGAGGATTTTTTCTATCTTATTAAGAGAAATCATCTTACTGTTGAGATTCTAACAATATTCACTGTGATATTCCGGTTTCTCAGTCGTTCAATAAACAGTTTACGGATCCAATAGCAGTATTGAATCAATAACCAAGTGTTTTCAAATGCAAAAAATTATTGATTCAATAGTTTATCGAACAACTGAGAAACCGGGCTTTCGTTAGCTACAGAGGAATGGGGAATAAAATCCTATGATAATTTTTATAAAATGAGTTTTACGTCTGCATCATTTGAAAGTTTCCGTGAGCATTCGAGATTGGGACTGCAGTGACGTTATATCTCCACTTTCTTAAAAAATTCATGAGTTTTTCGACTGCATATTATTTGGCCACCTTTTTCATTACTCATTTACCTTTTACTCTTTTCATGTATTTCTTATATCAAACTCAATAAATTTCATGTTTTCATTCATTTGACAATAATTTTATGTTTCACTGAATTTTTCAAGACTTGCGTCTTATTGATTCAAGTCCACTAAACTCCTATTCAGTTACTTATTGGCATCAAAACGAATAAAGACTGTGCCAACTAAATCCATTCCACGATATTCAGCCGTGGTTCAATTTGGCAAAAGAGGTCTTCGATTGTGACGTACGGTTGCAAAGAAGAAATTCGTGATGACTGTACCGTGTGCATTGAAAGGGGATTTTCACACTGCAAACTGCTCTGAACAGTATACAACCAAGCAGCAGCAACAAGCAACATATCGTGCGATCGGATAAAGCTGTTACAATAACTCCATTATCGACAAGTTTGCGTGCTGCTGTCTAAGGGAGGGGGTGGGTGAGTAGACGTGCGGGGGTCGCGATGAAATAATTCGCGAGGCGCGGATTAAGAAATTTGCAGCCCTTTTATAATTTTATTATAATAGGCTTACAGCCACGCTACCGTGTTAGATGCTGCTCTTTAAAGAAGAGACGGGCTTTCTAACACGATACGGCTTGCTTCGGTAAGCTTTTTATCAACAGTTGAAGATGCAATGTGCCTAATAAATAAATTTATATATATTATTTATAAATAATGTATTACAGTTGTTGGGAATATTGTTCTGATTTAACAACAATATAACAATTTATATTTTGTTACGAATATTGTTGTGGAATTCTTTTCTACAGCATAGAAAAGGACTACCATGAAACCGTAAGTATTTAAATTCCCAACTTTCTTAAACTGCATAGCCAATCACCCCAAAAAGTTTCATAAGCCATTTGACAGTAGTCATCTTCTATGAAAGAATTCAAGTACAAATCTTTCACTTAAATGCCCGAATTACACTTATTTTTACTATGAAAATAAACTATTATACTCATATTTACTGAAGCGCCAGCGAGTTGTCAACTTCTTTTCAAAAAAACTGCCTTCATCCTTCTTGAATTGAGACTTGGCCTAATAATTACTTCTACTTGAATTGATATTTTAAACTTCAATTGATATTTAGGCCTAATATCTCAATGATTGTATTCTTTCAAAGAACTTGTATCAATCCTTTTCAGTGACGCTTTTTGGCTCCTTTTCTCAAATTATAGAAAATCAATTTCAATAAATGTTTGAATTGAAATTGAAAATTCAAAGATTATTCTAATTATCATTTTTTTTAATGAAGTTTGACTGCAATCTAGCACATTGGCTAATGAACAGTTCAGTTCTGACTTAAATTAATAAGAGAATTCACACTAAAGGAGATTTAAAAAATCAATTATTTCCTTTTTAACTCGAATTGAGAAATACTCTTAGGCTAGGCGTACACCGGTTAGTCAAGACAAGACAAGATTAGTCACGTTTAGTCACAGTAATTCACATAGTTGCTTATGAAGCAGCACACACTGATGCAATGACTAATCGGTGTGTGTTGCTTCATAAGCAACTATGTGAAGTACTGTGACTAAACGTGACTAATCTCGTCTTGTCTTGCCTTGTCTAACCGGTGTACGCCTAGCCTAACAACTTATATCTTTTCAAACATAGTCAATTGTAATAGCATTTTTCGATTACACAATAAATACCAATCTGTACATACGAAATCAGAAGTTTAAAACCAGTTAATAGAAGCACAGACAAAAGAAGAATTATTAATAGTTATACAGTACATAGTCTGTGATAAAGAGGTGGATTTATTGGGCTATTTATAATCTTTAGATTGCCTCAGATAGTGTCATGTCCTCAAGGCAGTGAGTGCGGAGCTTCCTACCCGGCATAGAACAAATTAGTAGCTGTCTACGTCCTCTGTCCGACTTTATCGTTAATAGGTCCAGGTCTATTTTATAATGGAATTCTTCGTCTATGACAGGAGGAATATTTGAAATTGAAGAATTGGTTGAGTAACACAAAAATCATTCACATACAGTATAATATGACAAATGAATGTTGACTCTTCTCTGACGCCATATATCAATTAATCTGAAATGAGAAATTTATTTTGAAAGGCTGCTGAACTTGGTCCAGTTTTTAATAAATGAATAAGTTGATAAATGAATGAGTTAATTATTCAGATAAATCAGTTCTTATTCCGCAATATTAATTTCTGCATGATAGAAAAAAATCATTTCTCTCGAGAATTCGAGGGAACTTAATACTGTATCTCCCAGCCATGAAGAAACTGAGCTTGTCTTTGAAACTGAGCTTATTGCAGTTGAACAATGTGATCCAAATTATTCTCCTCTGGTTCGGAACCCACCCATGACTGAAATTCCATTCACCTTCCATCATATTCCTCTCATCACCCAACAACACAAGTATTGGGCATCATGCTCATAATAAAAATGTCACATCATTCTATAAACATTACAGTTAATATCTGTATTAGCCCAAGCACCCACTGAGGTGGAGTGGCGATGGCGTGGCAACACGCTATGTAACTGAATGAAACAGCGTACATCACCTCGATGTGCGCTGTTTAATTCAGTTCGATATGTTTATATTTAGCGTGTTGCCACGCCATCGCCACTCCACCTCAGTGGGCGCTTGGACTTGGGTAGACGATCTAGCTTACGAAGAGGTCCCGTTTTCACTTCTCTCTCGTGAATTTGAATGTTTCAAATGTGATTTCATGTGTTAAACGTACTGATATTAGTTATTGGTTATTTTGGTACTCAAGAGAAAACGCTCTTCAATCGGATTTACAATAGTTCAAGCTTAAGACATCTAAAGCTTATCAAACTGCACTATCGAACTAGCACATCATATAAATATTAGATCTACATTGAAAATTCGGATTGGGATAATTCAAAAATCAGATAAATACATCGAGTTAGTTTTGGAGATTTCAAGACTGGAACATAATCTAAGGAAGAGATTAACTATCATATTGAATGTACCAGTTAGTCAAAACAAGTGAATCAGTTAAAAATAAAAGCAAAATATTACTCTCATGTAGTTATTAAGATAATACAAAAAGATTACAACTAGAGCAGTGAAAGTGGGTTACTATTATGAATTATGAGTATCCAAGGAGGAAAAAGAATAGAATACCACTTCAGTAAGAAGATTAGACTCTTAAATATTGATATTCAGATACGGTGACGACCAAAATTTAAGCATTGATTTGGAGATTGTTTTCTTTAGAAATCATAGAAATCACTTGGTTTGAAGAAATAGCACACAATAGTTGTCTTAATGCACTCCAAAACTCTTTCTAGAATGTTAAAAATATTATTCAGATGGTTCAGAAATGTTCAGAATCTTTGAGAATTAGGGTGGAGACCACAAATAGCGATCAAACTATTTGACAATGAGAGCGAAAGATATATTGAGGGAGAGATAGTGGAATTCACTCCTTTGAACATTGATTTATAAATCCAGATGAAGATTGGGGATGACAACTGGACATAGTAATACACATCTAGGCAAGCGAGACACAGTCATAGTGAGCTCATTCTTATAAATTGGAGGAGAAAGAATGATAGAGAACTGGATATGAAGGAGAAATCTTTCATTTCTTAATCAGAATAATTATCAAGATTATGGGTGTGTTAAGGGTGTTTATGTTATGTTTATCAACACCGAACACAATGATTGTGATCACATCTCCTTTGTTTGTAGCCTATAGGAGAAAAAAATATTGAAACCTATATTGAATGGAACTATTCCCAATATTATCCCAACCTTTTTTGTGTATGAGATAGAAAGAGAAAATGAACAGAAGAGAAAGAAAGAGAATACGAGAAGAAAAATGTAATACAATAATAGTACACTCCTTTCAACATTAATATACATCCAGATAGGGTGGTGTACCCATCTACAGCAAGTTAGTCACAATTATTTGAACCTTGTTTGTGTGTGGGAGAGAAAACATGGAACAGAAAGAGAGAGTGAATGGGTGGGAGAGAGAAGAGGAGAAAGAAAAGCTGATGTGGAAGTGAGGATGGCCACGAAGCTTCTTTACTATTGGTTGTTGCGGCTACATTCACCTGCCTGCAGACCTGGCTGCAGTATTGCAGCTAACCGCGTGGTAGAGACTACATTCTGAGAGCTCCTCCGGTGGTAGGAACTATCTACATCCGCGAACAAGGAATTCCAGTATACTAGTTTTGTCACAACAATAACAATCAACTGCATAGTCTTTTTCGTTCACGTATTCCTCGTAGAATTCGTCGGTGTTAAATGTTAAATTCGTTTGAGGAAAAACTTTATCAATTTCCCTGCAGACATATATTTTGCGCGACAACATTGAATACTGTTCCTCATTGTTTTTAACGTTGCAATATTTCTAAATCTACCTGTATTTGTGGCTAATTTTATCCAATCAACATTCCAAAATAATCCTATCGTTTGCTAATTACGTTTAAAAATAAAATTGATTATAATCATCGTTACAAACTTCTACATGCTTGCTCCGTTAAACCAACAATAACTTTTACTAGAAATTTTTTCGTTTGTTGAATAACAATAACAAATTTTTGATTTTCTGTCGAAAGTCAAGTTTAGTTACGTGTTTATAGTTGTGAGCCGCTCTTCACCAATATGATACCTTTGACCATTTTAAATCATCACAGAACGCGTAATAACGTTTGAAGAGTTCGTTTGTGAATATTTAATCGTGGTTAAAGTTGACACAGGATTTCGTGAGATTGTGAAATAGTATTAGGACAGTGTGATTGACATCTCGAGGAATTGAAACTGTGAATTATTTTAGGCAATATGTGGAGTTTATCATCAAAGACTGTTAGCAGGTGTTTTCAGGTATGTTTCAAGATTTCTTTCCTTCTCCAATTATTTAATTATTATTTCCATATATTTTTTCTTTTTAATCCAATATCATCGAAAAATCTTGAAGAAATAACTAACTTCTCAGTGCACTAGTGAGCCTCTAGCTGCAAGTAAGGCTAGGCGTACACCGGTTAGTCAAGACAAGACAAGACGAGATCAGTCATTTTTAGTCACAATACTTCTCATAGTTGCTCATGAAGCAACACACACACCGATTAGTCATTGCATCGGTGTGTGCTGCTTCATAAGCAGCTATGTAAATTATCGTGACTAAAGGTGACTAATCTTGTCTTGTGTGGTCTTGACTAACCGGTGTACGCCTAGCCTAAGTGTCCCAATTGATGACACATTAGATTTGGGAATCTAACCTAATCCGTATTTTTAGCGCAACAAAACAGAAGCCAATCGTTTAACAGGCTTCAGTTGAGGAATTATGAGTAAAACTTTATTCAGAATTAGGTGTTTCAAAGTCTTTCAATAATAGGTCTCTCCAAAATCTATAGATTGTTTCACTTGCCTGCCCCCTCCCCCCTCGAATCTGCCACTGATCTGCTTTATTATTTTTTGGTTGACTTAACCAGAACTCGTTATCATAATAATATTATTAGCAAAAAATCAATGAACAGCAATCATGTAAGTAATTCATTCGAATGTTTGAAAATAATGAGTATTATGATAAAGTGTGACATTGCAAACTTGATTAGATTATTTGAATAAATTCCATTTAATTTATGTTCAATGCATCGAATTACCAAATAGAGTAACCAAAGCATAGACTAACTAAATTAAACAAATCTCTGGTACAAATACGGAATATAATATTCAGAGATCAGACATGAATCTGAATCTATGTCTGATAAATGTCTCGAAAATCCTCTAAATAGATGAATAGAACTATATCGTTGTCTAGAAAACTTCTCTCCTTTATTTATAGTATTAAACCTTACTCATTTATTAAATTTTAATCTACTGCTAAATATAATTTGAGCATTAAATATAATTTGAGCATTAAATTATATTCTAATAAAAAATTTATAATTTAAGCATCACTCTCAATCTGAGCAAACTTCGCTCATCATCAGATTAATCTCATTAGGCTATATATTATCAATAATTTCGCCGCTATAATTAGCATTAGGATTTTAATGAGGCAACAAATCTACACCTACACCTGTTCATGACAATTAGTGCACATTATCTAATTCAAGATCTACGTAACTACGTTAATACCGCTTCAGCTTTTGTTATTCCTCGGCAAAACTACGTTAATAATTACTCTGTTTAATTGTGCAAGAATGAAGTTCAAAGTGACACACAAGTAGTTATTTTGTTTCCAGAAAGTAAACATGATTCTATTCCACTTTCACTAGTATCTCTCATCATTGAAAGTATTGCACTTTTTATTATTCAACTTGTAGAGATTTTTCAGCAGTATCGTTCATTTCTAGTAAAAAACACATCTTCATCTAATAAATTTCAATTTATAATTAAAAATTATTTAAAAATTCAATTTATATTCTTGTGAAAATATAGATAATTTATATCACTTGATTAGTGGCGAAGCGTGATTACCAAATTTTGATTACCAAATAAGTATACCACGCTTCGCCACGGCACTTGATTTATTTCTAAGCGTAGATAATTGTGCAGAACAATAGATAAGTAAGTTTTTATACGACATATTATATAGCAGTCTTTTGGAGACTGCTTCATTTTTATTTCCTATGAGAACAAGTTCTAAGTAAATTATAATAATTTATTATTATCCAGCAGTTTGTCATAGAAAGTGAAATTGGAGAGCTAATTGAACATCGGTAGGAAATACATGAGAGCCCAAATAAGTAGAAGGAAGAAATTATGTTTATTTCACTCTATATTACCCTATAAATAAGGTAGGCCCTACTGAACTTTTCGCGAGCGCAGATCTGACCTTGCAGAGAATGAGCCTTCGAGAGCACTAGCGCTTATAATGATAATCATTTACAACGGAACATTATGATTGAGGAACCAGGAGTGTTACAGTACAGATGAGCACTTACAGAATGTTTATGACTTCGCTTGGATAAATCACTCTGACCTCTGCGGCTGAAACGATTTATACAGAATAGAAATAGTTAATGAAACTTGAAACTAAAATGAAAGTCTCTTCTTCGGTTCATAATTTTTTAAAGAAATGCAATGATAGTCAATACAACAATGATAATCCTTGTTACGTTTGTTTTTATCTAATGGAAAAATGAAAAAGTCTTCGGATCATGAGACATTTTTAAAGAAATATAATTTTAAGCCTAAACCTTGTAACGACTTTTTCTTATCAATTTCATGTTTTCTGGTTGAAATGGCTTGACATTGACGAACATATTAATTAATTAGAAAAAAACTACAGGTCAGATAAAAAATATACCGTTCGAAAGGAGACATCTCCCTCATCATCTTGATATAAATAACTTACTCATAACTGCATCTCATGATTCTGAGAGAAGCGATATTCGAAAGAAAATATGGATTTTCCTTACTAGCTATTAATCTGTTGTCAATATTGTAAATAGCAAAGTCTTCAGAATATTATATGGCATTAATTAGGAATTCGTTCAATTAATTATTTCGAAAGAAAAGCATATTTTCGCTACTTTTCAAATTCATCGAAAAAGTTTACATTTCTTCTAACCCCACAACCCTGAAACTTTTTTAGCACTACAGAAATATTTGGGGAGGATATTCTACAAACAGATCTGTGGTTTAATTGGAAATTTGAAGAAGTTGCAATTTCACACAATCTGACAACGCCGATATTTCGTCGGCTGGAGGCTCAAGTGTCAACTAGTTTTATTCAAACTGTAAATACGGGAAAGAGTATATACTACAGAAAAAGTGTATAATACTCGTAGAAAGAGTATATTCGCTAGGCTTGTGAGTATTTCAAAGTGCCAGATCCAATCCAATACTGTACCCAGTATAAAAAATAAAATCGGATAAAAATTAAAATCAAGGATAAATCGGTCTCAGTAAAATAAATGGGTACTAGATGGTAGAATACAAAATTTGGGAAGTTCCATGAATTGAAGATATAACCTTGGATACTTAATAGAATAGCATTAATAAAAGGGCATTGACATCCCGCCTGGAAAAGGAGAGAATAGAGAAAATAGTTAATGACAATATGTCTCCTACATAATGAAGGAGAGATTTGTTTACAAACATATAATTAAATCATTTTGTAAATAGAAAGCGGAAAATGGTTGTTTTTGAAGATAGGATCGCAGACAATTAATAGCTATGGGTGTACAGATACAAAAAATCTTGGATTCCATTATCAGTTTGCCTATTGATGAACATTTCACATATCATTATAATATTACCTATATTCATCAGTATTTCGAAAAGATAATATTATTATTGCTTTAGAAATTCTATATTGTTATAGAGAAAAGTCTCTCCCTCCTTCGTTCACTATAAATCGATGAACGAGATTATTCAATTACTGAATTTGAAATTTTGGTCTAATGGATAGCCGAATTGAAACAAATTTCATTCCAATTAAAAACTCTGTAGATGTATTATTCAAAACTGCATGGATTTGTTTTAAGACAAAGTAAGACTGAATTTAAATAAATATTGGTTCAAATAAATAATACAGATTCAAGAACATTTTAAACCATGGTCCTGTAGAACAGTGTTTATTAAAGTGACAATTCCAAAAAGTTTTTTCAATTGAGAACATTTCACTCGAAGACGAGCCGTTTAAAAAATTTGCCATAAAGATCATCTACTTTGGAAGACCAAATAGAGCTTAAAGCATCAAATCAAGTGGAGAATAAGGCCTCTGTCTTAAGGGAACTCCAAACCAAATTTGATTTAAGGTGAATGACTTGTGATTCTAAAAATGAAGATTCACTCTTATTTTTACATTTAGAGACCATTCGTCATTACATGACACATCAGAAATATCTGATCATAAAAAACGTTCTTTTACTGCTTGAAGGAATACCAAGTCCAATTTAATCTGAAATATTCCTTTCGAAACAAGTTATTAACCTTTATTCAATAAGAATGAGCTTTAAATTAATAGTTGCCCATAAAGTTTGTATTTGAATTTCATTCGTTTCATACAGTAAGTAGTACAATCTTCCACTGCTACTTGAATCACATTTTTATGAATGGTCATTAACCAAATAGTGATTATAGCTTTCTTCCTTTGAGGTTCCTTACTTGGGAAGAATATAAAAGAGTAATCACAAACTAGGCATTTACTTTAAAATAATTAAAATGAAGAAATTGAGCAATAATTGTCTATGAACCCCTAGACCTGATAGTGTAGGTACCCCTACTAAACGAGCAAGCAAAAAGAACTAGGCTTTTGACCCGTTCAAATAATTTGATTGCCCGTTTGTCAGCCGTCAAATTTGACCATTGGTTTGACCACGGTTGAACGTAACCGGTGTTGATGAAACAAGTTTTTGCTTATTTGACCATTGGAGAGGGTTCAGCCACGTTCAAATGTATATTGACCGAGGTTTGGTGAAAACTGGCATTATACTCTAATTACCCCTTCTCAGTACGGTACTCTCTTCTTGGAACAAACGTTCGATCACTTACATAATTCATTGCTGTATTTACAGCACAATATCATCAACAGTATCAATGAGGTTAACCTTGAATGCACTGTAAAATGTAAAATATCTCAACAACAATGCACAGTAGCTGTCTGTTGTATCTATTACTAGAAATTCCTTGGAAAAACTATCTATCTACACTAGTAAATTATTAGAAAGTGCTACTTCAAAATGCAGTCACACTGCTCAAGACAGGTACGATGAACTGCGATAACAAAACATCCTAATATGACGACCGCTAGAGGCAAGGTCGTGTTCATAGAACTATATATATAATATTTTATATATACACTAAACACTACTCTATATACATACATTATAACAACGATCGTGTCGTACGTTAAACCGCCAGTCGTAATAGCTTATTACTGTATCAGCGGCTATTAACGACATCAAAAGTCCACAGCCTTCTAGACCAAGGTAAAGGTCCAAGCGAGTTTGAGATGCGCCTCTTCTCGTTGTAACTATAATCATAGACTTACTCTATAATACTTATACATAACTTATATAAATGTAATACTTAATACATAGACTTACTCTATAGTATATAGAGTTAGTCTATGCTATAGTTAGTCTATGTCTGTATAGTTAGTCTGTATAGCTGTTAGTCTATGCTAAAAATACAGAACAATACCGTCCAGCATCATGTTATATAATCCACAATAAATTGTTTACATCAACGACTTTGTGGTTCTACTTTTCAAAGTTGAAATTATTCTTGTTGTGTAAAAAGACCCGAAGTTTTCACAACCACTAATTTTAAAATTAAAATAGTGTATTGAGATACTGGTTTCAGTTGTTACGCAATTATTAATCTCTGATAAACTCCAGTTTAATTTCTCTAGAATATCTGATAAAGTTTACTCCAGTTTACCTGAGTCAGGATAAGCTGGAGTTTACCTAAGATTGATAATGTTATAGCGGTGTAATGGTGTTTCGACATACTATTTTAATAGATTTGACAACTTTGAGAGGTAGTTTAATTCAATAACTCAATAAAATTCTATGAACATATGATAGGTAATAATAAAAGTATACTGTAATATTTTCATTCTTTACGAGTTCACCCCGTGCAGCGCAAAGCGCCGCTCACTTGAATTTTCTAAAACTCACTTGAATTTTCTTAGTTTTAAATAGTTGCTATTTTCATACCAATGAAATCACTTTTACAGTGATTATAGATGTGACTATTTATAGTCACTGTACTACTTTTAGCTTCTAAGCTCTATCCTCTATCTAAGGGGATTTCACAAACTAATACTCAGATTAGAACATTTTAATTCCAACAGATAGCGCCACAGGTACCTATTTTTTCAATTATTTTTCTCCTCTTTAAAATTATTGTTTTTTAAGAACATAGAGCTTGCAGCAATTCGATTTTTTATATTTGTTTGGCGCAAACTGCATTAAAATCGGTTCACTCAAACTTCTCCACGAAATTTCCAAAATTCTCTGTACACGGGATCAAAACTCTTTTAATATAACAAATGGTGTGTGATATGGGATCAAATTAATAATATTGTGAATATTTACAACAATATATATTTATATATATTTTTTTAATATACAGGGTGTCCCACCAAGGTTGTATCAACCGTTAACCATAGATTCTACATGATATTTCCAACAAAAAATGTCCAGTAAAATTTTTTCCTATCGACCTTCGTTTTCGAGATATATCGATTTTTCGATATTTTTCAAATATGCCTACTTCTGTCGTTAAATATCAAATAACTCAAGAACCACTCATCGGATTTCAATTTTGAGGTCATTTTTGAAAAGAACAGAGAATTTCAGATAATATTAATATAATGGTTTTCGTCAGTTGATGTTTAGGAATTTTTTATAAGGGCTCAAACTTGAAAAAATGATATTCGTCGAATTCAAAGCCAATTTTCAAACAGCATTTTCTCAATATTTACCCAGGGTAACAATATAGTTTTAATAATGCAAAAACATCTCCATTTCATAAGCTTTCGAATGAGCCTAAATTTGTTAGAAAATGTTGATGTAAAAGCTTTGAAAACTGTAAATAGTTCAGGTGAGTACCCTGAAAACAACTAATATTCAAACCATTAAAACTGAATGAGGGGCGAACATGCAGTTTTAATAATTTTATAAATATTTTCAATTTTTTAATATTTCACGCATTTATAGGCGGATACAGAAGATAATGCAAGTTCTTAAAATAGTGAAATTATGATAATCATGAAATATTAAGGTCTTGTTGAATAGTATAGCTATGAATGATCCTGCTGTTCGCAAATTTCCTCATTTTGAAGGCGCTCATCTCAGTTTTTGCAGCCGTCAAAACTTTGGCATCAAATATTTCCTAACAAATTTAGGCTCATTTGAAAGCT
The DNA here is from genome assembly GCA_017141395.1 of Laodelphax striatellus. Lineage (NCBI taxonomy): Eukaryota > Metazoa > Arthropoda > Insecta > Hemiptera > Delphacidae > Laodelphax > Laodelphax striatellus. Next base: position 14,648,575 of record CM029540.1, read on the forward strand.
CATGAAATGGAGATGTTTTTGCATTATTGAAACTATATTGTTACCCTGAGTAAATAATGAGAAATTGCTGTTTGAAAATTGGCTTTGAATTCGCCGAATATCATTTTTTCAAGTTTGAGCCTTCATAAAAAGTTTCGAAACATCAACTGACGAAAACCATTATATTAATCTTATCTGAAATTTTCTGCTCTTTTCAAAAATGACCTCAAAATTGAAATCCGATGAGTGGTTCTTGAGTTATTTGATATTTAACGACAGTAAGTAGGCATATTTGAAAAATATCGAAAAATCGATATATCTCGAAAACGAAGGTCGATAGGAAAAAATTTTACTGGACATTTTTTGTTGGAAATGTCTATAGAATCTATGATTTGGTTTTCAATGTATATACAAATACCAATATTCATCTCAACTCGAATTTCGTAATTACATGTCGATCAAGTGATCATTTGTGCACCGAGATTCACAATATTATTTATTACTTTTCTATTAAGAATCAAGGATTGCTCTTCAAATCCTATAAAATATATGTCTAAGTCCAGTCATGAAAAAATATAGACGTGAACATTTATAAATGATTTGTTTAATTCTTCAATTTAAAGGTGTTGAGGTGTTGATTTAATTATAAGTTGAGGCATGTCGGCAATGATAGAATCATATTTGAAGGTGAAACAAACCTTCAAACTTCATATAGTTATGTTCTATAATGTGCATGCTCACTCGTTTGCAAATAAAATCATTTATTCATTTACTCTTCAAACTGATCTGAATATTATCAGATCCCAAATATTTACATTGTGCCAGTTACTGAAAACTGATACAACACACGACCTTGCGGGATTCACTTCTAACTCAACAATAGCCATCATGAGGAACATCATGATGCAATGGATGGATATCACGTGTAGCCTAGTCATTTCTGCTTAGCAAATGGACGTTCTTAATTCTTCAATTTAAAGGTGTTGCCTATCCCAGTAACGAAGCAATATCCTAGCTAAAATCTTCTTCATAGCCAATCGAGCTCTGCTTATTCTACTGCTGGCTGCTATGTGAAAGGGAATGTCTGGCTGAATTTATTGAAGGTTACACTCGGTTCTTGTGTGGGTAATTCTGTAGTTGGCCCGCTTTGAGAAGAAGAGTCTCTCATCCACTCTCCATCCTACTCTTGTGCATTGCTTTCAAATCGAATAAAACATTGTTTGTTTTTGTTTTCAGTCACTGGTAAGATATTTCAATTGGTCGGCTTTAACTTTCATAACGATTTTGAGAGCGGTTCGGCAAAATCAAAGCGATAGGTTGAATTGGTTTGTCGTGTCTGATGTGTGAGCAATGTGTGTTTGTGTTTGCAATGTGCCCAATTCTATCCCATGTCCACACTTGGTCGATTTTGTGTGCTACCCAGCATGCTACCAATGCTTAAGCATGTGCTGCTCAATGAACAATTTAAATAGCTGCAGTATTTGAACTGTACAAAAATCGACCAAGTGAAGATTTTCGGTAGGGATATGTATTTATTTGGTAGGGATAGATTTCTGCGCACTGTGGCTCCTATGTTGAAAAGAAGTAATAAAATACATTCACGTATGCAAAAAAATTTAATGTACCCGGTATCTATAAATAATTTAAATATGCAGGAATAGGTCTGAGAAACTCATGAGTTTCCTTACATTTCACATTGAGATGAATTATTCATCAACAAAAAATATTCTTCTATAAACTAAGATAATACTTTCTAGAAAAATCACCATTAATTCTATTTACATTCACATAGATAAGTGTAACTTGATTGGGTATAATTGAAAGTATACGTTATAAATAAATCAATTTGAATATTGTAATATTGGAATTTTCCATGTCTGCTGAGAAGGATGATGACAGAGCTTCAATATTGGTGAATTTTAAAATAACTGACAAGTGAGTGTAACTGATTACTCATACATAGAAAACAAATCATAAATTAATTTATAATCTTCTAGGAAGAGTTTTCTGAGTAAATGGGAATTGATTTGTGTTATTCCGTAATTGGAATAAGTTATCCACGAATAATTTTACCAGAATGATTATGTCAAAGAATAAGAGAAAGGCCAAAAGATTAAATTGTCAAAACTCTTGTAGATTATCATCAGACAGAAGGGAAATTTCTTATCTACTTCAAATTACGATGAGGATGAATATTTTCAGTCCATAACAATAATTGTAATCACCGTAGTTCAGTATCTAATGCTTGACCACTAAGGACAGGCTACCGGTACCAGAAAATTAACCACAATAATTTCGCTACTGATGCGGATATATTGTAATCAGGCACCAATGTATAGTGTAGAAAGCTCACAGATGGTCAAGTCTATAAAAGGTCAATAAAATGATTATTCTTGTAATTGTAGGTGCAGAAGTAACCTCTGATTAGCTAGATTTAGTGTGGTTCCATTATGTTTTCTCTCATCTCAATAGAAGTGAAAGGCCGTAAAGAGGAAATTACCAAAGGAGAATTGCAATGAAAATAATTTAAAAGGAAACTAAATTTGAAATATGATATGACAAATTTTCAGCTCAGTTCCTTTCAATTCAATACTTAGCTTCAGCACTTGAAAAGCAATATTTTCCAATATTTTCAAGTTGATCATCGTTTAGGTTTAGAGCATACTATGTGCAAATCAATTATATATTATATTACCGATATATACTATTTAGAAAATAGCTTGTCCCAAAATTAATTTCCACATCTTAGTAAGCCTTGAAATAATGTATTTATCAAATCAGGAAATTAGATAGAATTACAACTGCCAGCATTCTATTCATCTCACTTCTAATATATTTCAGTGTTTAGCTATACAATTGAGTTAGTGGAAGAAGTTCAAATTTGTCATATTTGATATTTTGGATTCGTTTAATATTTTCGAAATGGCAATGAATTTTGAATGAAATTTTGGCTCTTGCTTTAGAATTATAGCCTACTATATTTTTTAAACTTGTTTCACAATATGAATTCAATAAAATGTTCAGAAAAAATAATAATAATAATGGCCTGTATAAAATGTGTAGAACATTACTCGAAGCTAAACATTTAAAAGTCTTGAACAATACATTGACAGCAATTGCAGTATTTCAAATTTCATCAGAATAAGTGATCCACTTTTGCTGAAGACAATTTCAGAACATTGTGTCATTTGTCTTCAAAACTATAAATTAATAGACTACTTCAGAAATATTTTGCAGTCGTCATTAGAAAGTAAAGACGTTTAAACGGCAATTAATTAGCCTTAAAAACGACAAAGAAACAACTTGCATTCATATACGAATACGAAGCTTCAATTATCAGAACAAGGTTGGATGAGAAAACAATTAGGTATCTAGTTATATTCTTTGAATAGTTTCATTACGGTACCTATATTCTGTCTCCTACAAGCTATAAAAGGAGTCGAATATAAATCATTAAATAATGAATCTATTAAAATTTTTTTACGATTCTTATTTCAAAGGCCTATTAATCCATTCTATATTATGATATAAATTGTTCATCAGCCATGGTTGATGGGAATAAAAGTCTTGACAGATAAACATAGTCAAGTTGATAATAATGAAAAGTCACAGTCGTTAAGAAATAGAGGGTTGCCAACTATACAGTACTGGGGAAAACAATTTCCCGTGGGGCACTCCAGTGTACCTTTGCAGGGTTAAACAAGATTTAACCAAGTCTTCATAAATATATATATTTAAAAAATAATTCATGAACAGTCTTGTCAAAATATATACAGGTAATAATATAGTCTAGTATAGCCTATTTAATGAAAATATAATAATTGTTACCATAGACCTGAAAATCAGACCTTTCTTGTAAGAATCTCACGTCAAAATATTTTTATTGTGTTGAGGATCCGTTTATTTTTCTATTAATAAACTTAGTAACTTACCGTGAGTTTAAAATATTTCTACTTTAAAGCGTTGTATTTTTATGCTACAATTAATCAATAGAAAAAACATTTACAAACGCAGTTCCCTTTTCTATCTATTAGAAACCAATTTTCTCTCATGAATAATGGTTGACAAGTCTTCTACCAAAAGACAGTTATTTGCATATAAGACGAATATTTGGTAGGAATCCATGTTCTCCTACTGATCAATTCTATCATAGATTTTGTAGTTTTGATTCTATCTCTTCGACCACTCCAAGCCAAATAGCAGCACATTTATCATTTTCTGACATGCTCAATCTGTTTCAATCCGTATTATCTTAGAACCGATCTTTGTATTCGAAATGTTCCACCATGCTGAATCTCAACAACTAAACTACAGGGGAAAATGTTCTGTTATTAATAAGTTGGAGTTATTTCACTCCACTATAGTTGGACACTGGACAGCATAGTATGATAATTTATTATATAGTAGCTTACGATTGATTTTATTACTAGTTTAACTGAATCACTGAATAGATGAATAATATCATCCTGAAAAGTAATAGGCCTAGAAGTATAACTTTATAATTCTATCTTCAGTTGTTATAACTCTATTCAGTTCTATAATAAAAAGTTAGTATGGTAGCCGAACTGAATAGGTAACTATTAGTCATAAGCTGAATTAACTGGAGACAGTTTGGAAAATTATTCGATTATGGTGTTTTTCCATTATCTTATTATTGCAGATGAAAAATAAAATTTATCTTGAAACAAATAATGAGATGAACTGGAATTAATGAGGAATTCCAAAGCTCAGACCGGATCTCTTCCAGGTCAATCACCCGGAACACTGGATATATTTTAGTTGTAAGGTCATTTACTTTAAATTTTAATTTGAGGAAAACCCTTGTTTCTCATATTTTTAATTTTTCCGGTTAGGAAATTACATCATATATCCCATCCCCTATTACACTCCATTTTTGCCTTCATTTTATATCAATTTCATTTTTATTAACTCCGATCTATTCATTCTCTTTAATATTAATATAATTTGAACTGAGAATATACTATGTTGAACATTCTCTAGATTTGAATGGACGATAGAATGCCATTGATGAAATTATAATAATTGAGAATTTAGCAGGCTACCTTAATACCAGACCTATTTAAGGAATCGACTTGAAACGAAATTGGAGCCTTTCAACTTTTCCTTGACCAAATAAGCTCTCACATGATTGTCTCTTATTAACGTAAAATTAATCAACTGAAATTTTCAAAACTATAAGAAAATAATGTTTCAAAATAAATTGTGCCGGTAGCAACTTTTTTCTCACATACAGTTTTGGATCATAGCTTATTGATACTAATGTTCGAAGAACCAGATTACAGTAATCATGTGCCAAAAATTCATGACCCTATTCAGTTCATAAATTTAGGAATTTCCAAAAAAATTTTGATGTTTCCCTTGACAAAATACTGAAACTACAGAAATGAGTGTTTCAAAATCTCAATGCTTCATCTTTGAAAATTTGTTCTTACTTTTTAATAGTAGAATTTAATGGAAAAATTTACCACACAAAAATAGAAGAAAATTTAATAATTTCTTGAGAAGTTGAAACATCTTATATTTTGTGTTTATATTAACGTAGAAGGACAATAGTCCCATAAAATAAGTACTTTCATTCTATATAATTTGAGGGATTTGATGAGAAATGAGTAATAAATTGTGCTTGAAACTCCATTCTTCTCAGTTATATCCAGATGGGCTCTATGTAGAGCATAATTTTAGCTCAAATTAGGGTGGTATATTAGTAATATCAGTATCGGTATTAAGTGAAACAAACTTAATACAGTATTAAGTTGGAGTTAGAAAATGGTCCAACAAACTTCGAACAGCATAAATTAGTCTATGTGATGGAGAATAGTAGAAACACACCTTTCACATCACGACCGATAAAAAGAACATTATCTTTGTTTAAAATCGCCTTACATAATGTTAAGTAATTGTGTGAGATACCTATCTAGTATTTCAGTACTGGCAACAAGGATTTCAACAGATTATTGTTTAACAGTTAGTAGTTACAGTAAGTTATAGTCATTGTAACAGGAGAAAGGCTTGATAATCATTAGAAATAGGTCCCATGGAATATTCAAGTAAATTTTATTTGTATTTACAAAGTAATGCCGAATCGTGAAGTAAAGTAGAATTGAAATTGTGTTATCCTGAATTTTCAAGTATACAGTAATGTATGGCAACACAAAAAATGCCCATTCAGTTCAGACTATACTGTAATTCACTGAGCTAAAAGGCGGTTCGATCTTATCTATGATGAAGTGGAGTAATCTAATTAAGCTAATGGGATAGTATTCACATAGTTAGTCGGTCAGATTGATATTTATAGTTTTCCGTCTGGAAGGAATTGATAAGTAAATGTTGTAGGTTGAAAAACTAGCTAATGAATCATCAATACAAATTTTTAACATAATTCAAACCTTTCAAAGTATGTATATTTTTGTGTCTAGTGATTTAGTCCAAAAATAGAAAATTACAACGAGATTGGGAAGCGACTTGAATGTAAATAATTAAATTAAGCCTTATAAATTAATTTTTCCCATTGACAGTTAGCACTAATATTGATTATTTTTGGTAAGGATGGTATTTATAAGAATAATTATTCTGATCTATAAAATAAATCTGAGATTTATCAGTTTAAATTAATAGGACTTAAACATTACCTCACAGGATGCTATATGGTTGATCCTCCATGATTTGTAACACTACTTTTAATCATGAAAATGAATTCTCTTGAGGCCTACTTGGTTCTTTACAATGCATCAGGACTTGCGAAACAGATTAGATACGACTAGGAAAAACAGATTGTCAATTTATTGTTGAAAAATTCACAATGTTTATGTTTTTTAAGTATTCTGCACTAGTGGTGAATAGATAAACGCTTTAAACCCTTTATTCTTCAACGTATGTATAACTGATTAATAACATTCCAAAGAATTGATAGCCTTCTAAGCAGAAAGTGCATAGTTGAATCCGATCAATTCAATTTATGTGAGATAAACAGTAGTTGGATGCAACTCATGACTAGGTCACAGCTACTTGGTTTGAACCTGACTTTAAAAGGCTGATCACCTTGGAACAAGTTCAGGGATCTGATAGAATGATTAATGTTTTTACACTTTGGTAAGAAAAATTTATTTGTATACCTTTCAGATAGTAATTTACACATAATAACATAAGCTTTTACTTTAAATCAAAAGGGAATTAGTGGTTTAAAAAATCTAACATACAATAAGAGTGAAATTTATAACGGTATAGGAAATACTTTCAAGACTTGCGCTTGGTTGGATAGAAAAAGACTACTGTAACAGTTGTAATGAACACAAAATTAAATATTTGAATACCGATTTTTATTTGTTTTTATGCCATTATCAATCCCTGGTAAACTCAATTATTATGTAAAAACCGAAACCGTTATATAAATATATCAATAAATCTGTGTTTGTGATAACTTCTAGTATTTTTATTAAATAATGTATAACCACCACAAATAATACATGCTAATGACCCCCATGGATGCTTAACTTATTAAAAATTTGCAAATTTAACAAAATCAAGATTCAAATCAATAATTAAACCTTGAAATTGTCTGAATAAGAAATACTTCATGACCCCAAGAATACATTATCTAATTGGCAATGTAAAGATTTGTCAAAATTATTAAAACTCATATATCAATAAAATTGATTTAATCTGAATAATAAATACTGTATCATCCACCGTGAATGCACATCAGATCTAATAGATAATGTGCTAATTTGACAAAATCAAGCTTCAAATCAATAAATAATTTGAAATTTATATTTTCTGAATAACTATATAGAAATAATACTCTCACCTATTGGACAGGAGTTTTCCTATGCTGGGTGATGCCTAGAGTTTCTATTATTTGTGTATTATATCATTGTTCATGTTTGTATTTCATTTCTAATGTTATTCTACCGATTTTTTGTATTGTTTTCTTTCTGGCAAAATTGAAAATAAAATATTGAATTAATAAAATATTAAAATAGAATATAGGCAATAAAATATTGAATTAAAGAAATTGCGCCTTATTTTATTTATATCAAAGACGATGGGAAACTATTAGTATTATAGGAAACTATAAGTATTCTAATAAATTGTCTCTATAATGTCTGTATAATGTCTATATAATGTAACAATATAATTTGCTGTTGATTCGATAAAATCAAGATTCAAATCGATACTAAAAAATTGATCTAATCTGAATGAGAAATGCAGTCTGTGACCGTCAAGAGTACAATGGAAACAGACGATGTGACAAGCACGCATGATTGCATCCGATTGACACGAATGTGTCCTAACTTCGCCGGGCCTCTTGGCACGAAATCGATGTCAGGTCACGAACGATGAGAACTAGATCTGCGCCTGTTCTGCAATAACTCTGTGAAGGTGCTCTGCAAACATTCAGTTCAGCTGTCCATCAATAATTTATTGCAACTTCATGATTGCAAATGCGACCATTCAAGCGAGTTGACTCTTGATGAAGTGTTGTTTGCAGTACCACTACGATCAAGCAACTATCTTCAATAATACAGATCTGATCGTGCACCTAGATATCTCAAATAATGTATAAAATATAAATAACCGAATGTTTTAATTATCTCACTGAGATCTGGAGCCTGTTTCATAGAATTTTAAACTCCATTACTGCAAATGCAAATACGGCCATTCAAGGGAGTAGACTCTTTGATGAAGGTTCATTGCAGAAGATAAAACAGTAACTATCATCAAGCAACTATCTTATAAATGAAAGAGACTACACTACGGTTGCGTGTACGTGTGTTAGCTGAAAACAAGCTAATTCTGTGGATTGAGTTCCGAAAAAACAGGAATGATCTATAGCTTGAAATTTTGCATATAGTTTAGTTGCATATAGTTAATTTAGCCGGAACGGATTTTGACAGAAACGGCCACTCCCGTCTTTCGGAGGAGACGAAAAGCCGTCGGTCCCGACTGCCTAAAAACAGTCGTCATCTCTCATCATCACCCCTCTCATTACCCACGCACAAGCCTAGAGCTCATGTGGGCATCACCCTCAAAAAAAAGTTTCTAACAATATTAATCTTTTGCACCTCGAAGCCCAAATTTGAATTTCTTCCTAGATTTTTCAGAATTGATGCTCAAATATCACTTCATTCACGTAGCCTATGCTAATTTTAGCCAGTCATTATGAAACGAGTTTATAACCTCTCGAAAATTTCAGTACTGTAAGGTTTCGAAACAATGAATAGTCAAGTGCTGTCATAGCCTAATCGGCAGCAACGCGGTCTATGAACCGATGGGGCCAGAGTTTGAATCTCCATGCCTTCAACTTGACAATGAAATTCAAACCAAAATCAATATTATCTTTGCTTTTTATCGAAATAAAATTAATTCTTCAATTTCTTATTTAATTATTAATAAACCATATCAATTTTTCTCATATAAAACAATAATTACGGAAAAACCTGGATATAAAATCGCAGTCAAATTGAAGTAAAATCAGACTGGAATTTTCAATTTGGAAAAGCTCAAAGTAGTTACACCTTCAAACGCTAGATCGAGCTGAGAGTTGCAGGATGCTACAGAAAGATACAGTATGATACGGAAAGATGAAACTGAAAGATACAGAAAGATGAAAGGGAGGAAGGAGGACGAGGAAGCAGTGAAGGATGAAGATGATGAAGAGGAGGAGAAAAAGAAGAAGAAGACTGGTCGAATTGATGGCATATAAATTGCTGCAGACAAACGCTCCGCTCAACATTTGCAATAGCAGCATGTATTGCATTCCTATATAATTTTTTACACCACATGATAATAGAATGAAAATCCCATTAATCACAGCCACTCATCCATTCATCAAAACGGTTTCCAAAAGATCTATTAGTTCTCTTATTATCTTCTACTACTTATTATACAGAGACTGCATAATATCAGTGTGGCCATTTGATGTCACAATTTTGATTGGTTAGCTCGGAAAAATCTACCAATTCCCGCCAAATCCGCCAATTCCCATAAGATTTGCATTGAAAAATACAAATAATATGTTATGTTGAGATATTCACTTCTTACCTAAAATTTTTCCTTTGTTAGGTTTCATCATTTTATGCCTTTAAAACAATACCAAGAATTGGGAGACTATATTTAATGTTAGAAAAGTTATTTCTGATGTTGTTTCTTTCAAAATAAGTTTGAAAAATGAGTGAATGGGTTAATGTCCGCCTGTAATCACATATCAAAATTTAAAATTTTGGGAAAAGTATGGCGGTGGCGCGAATAAAAAATGTTCCAACACACTGATATGGACCTGTTCACACTAATGACCACACTGTGATTATACAGTCTCTGTAAGAAACCATATGCATACTCCTATACTTTCATACCTTGTGACTTTGTAGTTGAGTTCAGTGTTCCTTGCTCTATCTCATGAGAACAATTCCAAAATCCTTATTAAACTTTTCCTGTTGGACTGATCCTGGAACATTGTCTGTAACTGAAACTAAGAGGAAAATTATTTGTTCCTGAAAGAGAAGGTTGATATTAGACAGACACATCTTCCCCTATTATATAAAATTCATTGCTTGAATGAAAGGGCATGAAGTGCCCCAGTGGCCTCCCAACACCCCTCACAGCCACCCCTATATCCACCAAAAAATCCAGTAAACCATCAGAAGAGGGAGTGAACTCCCTCTAGAAATGGTGGACCTACAGTTTAAGGTGGGATCCGAACCACCGAGATGAGACACTGGAAGTTCTTGAAACTCGCCTGAAAAAAGGGAATAAATGATTAGACACAAAATGAATTGAATCAGCACTGCTAGAGAGATTTCAGATTATAATATACTACACATTTGAACCTGAAATTCCATTCAACTTTATTCCTAACTCTTTCTGTATCCAAAGGAGCTATTGTTATGTATCTAACATTTATTAAAAATGTTTACCTCGCATGAAAATTGAATGAAAATTCCATTAATCACAGCCACTTATCCATTCATCAAAATGGTTTCTGAAAAATCTATTATTAATTCTCTTATTATTATCACCTATACTTATTACATTATGTAACACTGGAGTTCAAGGAGGAATTAAGATAGGTAGGCCTATATTATAATATTGGCCTATACTATAATATTTTCTAATATCTCTGCACAGTCATCCATCTATAATCTTCTCAAAAGCAAATCCTAATTCATAAAATAATCTCCATAAGTGGATAATTCACATCAGTGAACACATTACTGTGATGTACATTGTGATTGAGAAAATTCCTAAGGGGGCTTTAACGTGATTTGATCAAGTCATAATAATCTTTATCACATCATTATGACATTATTGGTATATTCATCTAACTTATTTTTAGAAATCTTTAGTGTTTTATTTAATATTCATTTAATTTGGCGGATGGCGAATAACTTTCATGGTAATTTCTATGGTAATGGGTGATGTTCAACAGAACATCACCCGTTACCATAGAAATGTTAAATGAAATTTATTCGCCGTCTGCCAAATTAAATGAATATGCCTATGCTATAGATTACTATATTGTGATGACATATCACAGTGAAGTGTATGTTGAATAATGGATCTTCAACAACACAATATGTCATTAATGACATCAACAATAATAAAGATGTCATGCTCATACATCTAAAGTATACAATATTAATTTTTAGGGTGAATAATAGTTCTACCACTTTTCCCCATCATACTTATATTGACCAATGATAATCTTCAACTTAATCTATCCAAAAATTGTGATTGAATTTATTTGAATTGTAATTAATTTATCTGAATATCATTCTCACCTTTCACATGAGCTTTCACTGCCACATTGATGATGCAATTATGTTTATGTTGAAATCTGTTGGAACTATGAGACTGCTATGTGATTGAAAAGCTATTCCTAAAAAATCTAGAAGTCAAATTAGTTTAACAAAACAGTGCACAAAATGTATGAATATATAAATAAACACCACTGTGGAAGAAACCAAAATTATAGTGACAACCTGAAAAAAAATAATTTGTTATAACAAGAGTTTGAATATTGAAACGATTCATCATAAGAGTTTATATCTTAAACTTATTAAATTTATTAAGTGAGTATCCCTTATAACTATTTTGTTCCATTCATGAAAATGGTACACTTATTATAAACCTTAATTAAAACTGGACAATAGTCTAGCTTAAGCACAACTAGACTATATTGTCAAAATTGAACTAACCGATTCTGAGAATGTACAATCTTAAAAGAGTAAGTACAATATCTAAATTTGTGACCACGAGATTGGACAGTGTTAATCGGTAACACTTAGTTCAAAACGCGTCCTGAAAATCTACCCAGCTCAAATTGAGCCTCGAGCCTAACCTTTTCAATACACACTTGATGAAATTCAATCAAAACAATACAAATATTGAAAAATTGAAAGTGGCAAAGTACAAGCAACAAACCATGCATATCTACAACAAAAACTACTAATCAAATCACAACTACAGCCAAAAAGCGTGAGAATAGGAACAAAATGTGCTACCAAAAATAAACTATGGTTTTAAAAGTATCTGCAAATTTTAGATGCAAAAATTTATAACATAGAAGCTTTCAATTCCATCAAATAGAATGACTTGTTGAAAACTTATAGAAGAATATTCCTTCTATAAAATTTGCAAAAATTATTTTGAATTACAGAGAGTTTTGGAACATTATAGAAATTAAAAATGATTCTCATAATCAAGTCAATACTTTTGTATTTTTTGTAATAGTTTATAAATCATATTTTTCAATCACGTAATAGATTGAATGAAAATGGTAGCACAAATTGTTATAATATAAAACAATGCTTACAAACAGACCAAGATAAGGAAGATGAGGAAATAGGAGAATAGTTGATAGAGAAAGGGGGTGAATCATCAAATCAGCATGCACAGCCCACTGAAATGAGATCCAAACTCCCAGTGATCAACAGTTCACAGCCACCGCAGGGTCTGGCTGCATTGGTAGTTGTGAATACTGTTTTCCACTAAAATTAGGTCCTGAAAAGAGGCATTTCAGGTCTGTTAAGCATTGACTTACCAGAAAGGACCTGACTAACATAATATGAATGCTGAAACCCTAAAAAATTTGCTGACCAATTATTTCCTACTTCTAGAAATGGGGACCCTGAACAAGGGGAACATTATTGAAAGAGGAGTGAGTCTCTCTCACTGACCTGAAAGCTTCACATCAGCATGCCAAGCCCTCTGAAATGAGCTCCAGATCTATGATTGACAGTTTCTGCTCACTACAGGGTCTGGCTGTATTGGTGTGAATGATTATTGTCGCTCATACCTCATTGGAAAGGGACAGAATAAGGGAGGGCGCGATTTTACAAACACAAAGTTGCAGTTGCAATAAATGTATAAAATTCAACTTTCAAATGAATTACTTGATGAATCTATTATTAAGATCAGTCAGACTTCTACAAGAAATAGAATTTATCTTATAATTTCCAATATTTATTTTTAAGAAGGATCAAATTTATATTGAAAATTTCAAACGGATGATGAAAAAAGGGCAAGGGCGAGGGAGTCTATGATGATGTCGACGATGACGATGATGATGATGACTTGAAGCTGAAGATCGATGCAGCAACCTAGGGACCCTAAACTATCTTTCAAAGAAATAATCAAAGCGTTAATAATTTGAAAGAGTAAATCGATCTCAAAATCACAATTTAGCTTTACATTTTTAAAATTCAAAAATAAAAATTTGGGAAAACTTGATGATAAGATTTGATTTCAAATTAAATTTATGAACTAAATGATGGGAGCGCTATCAAAAGCCAAGAAGATATTGCCACCTTTAGTTAACATCGCAATGGTTTCCAGTTACAATTTCTCTTGGCTCCTGATTTATATCAAAAGTGATAAATACATCAATCTTGACTTGATAATCAATAAGAGAGGTTGCTTTTACTTTAATCTAAATAATCAACAGTTTCAAAAATTATAGCCTATTTTATGTGGATTTTAATACATAGAAGAAAATCATACTTTAGAATCCAGATATTAACAACAGAATTGATTTTCAGAAAATTGAAAACAAAATAAATTTGGGTCAGGGTCGTGGAGTAATGATGATATAATGTTGATGACTTGAAGCTGAAGAGGGACCTGGAAATTAACCTACTCTTACGGAAAATACCTAGGCTATTTTTGAAACACTATCCTGCACTTTTCAAATTTATTCAAATATGAATATACTACATAAATTATCCTGCTTTGATATAATAGCTAATTGAAAGTGTTGCTGCTATTATTATAAAAATAATATTGCACTCTGGAAAAAATCCTGGTGATTAACAAAATAGAAATCTCCTGACAGAGAATTATCCTGATCTTATCATAGAAAAGAAGTGAATTATCCTGATTATAGCCTAATATATAAGAAAAATATCCTGATTATTATACTGCCTTAATATGGATGTAGAGCTCTATATTACTAGCCTACCTTGTCTATCATCATGACTAATAGGAGATAAATTAATTAAATTCACCTATCTCAATATTCTTCTATTATAACAGTAAACTGTATAATTATCTTTCTACCTCATAATAACATAACTAACAGGAAATGAATTGATTTGATCAATTCACATCTCAAAAATATTCTTCTACTAAAAATATCTTGAATGTAATAGATATTTGTCTAAAAGTGATAGAACCCCTATACTGAAGTGATGAACCTGAAAAGCCCTGACTAGAAAGCCCTAAGCTTTAATTACTTAAACTGAATCCTAAACAGGGGCATTGAAGTTCTGGTAGCATCACTCTGCAGTCAGTTGAAGTTTATAATTTATTATTATCTAGCCACTATGTCTCATACTACTGACATCATGCAATGTAACCTCTCACACATTTAAATTGGACAAAATAAATTTGTGAAATAGAATTAGAAAGTTGAACATTTTTCTTGAAGATAAGAATAAAAAACAGTAGATGATTTTCAAGTTGAATTTTCAAAAAAAAAAACAACAACAAACACTAGCATGCAATCTAAACAAAAAATCTGTTTCAATCAACTTGAGAAACAACTACTGTACAGACTTTGAACTGGGCAAAATTTGAGAAATATGAAATATTTTTAATTTACAAGAATAAGGTGCTGCACAACTCTACTGGAAGAATAAAAAAATATTATATTCTTATAGAACTTCTCATTTTTTTCCTCCCTAGCACATCATAAAAATATAACAACGCCGCCAACCAATACAACATTTCAAACCCTCCCGTCCCTACAACAAACGCGAGGTCTGAAACCTTCAAAAACGATACAAGACAACGCTGCAAAACCTTTCCACCAGTAAAGTTGTACAACACATATTTCATAGCCTACTCTTGTTGAAATATCTCACTTTTGATAATAAAATGTTCAAATTCGAATGATTATGAATTCTAATAGATATCATTAACCAATTTTTCAATTCAGAATTAAAATTTGTTAAAAACAAGAACTGTCTCAATTTTTTATAATGGAAAAAATTTACAATTTGTACTTGGAATGTGAATATATTAACTTCCTACTATCTAAATATATTGTACTTCGAAATAAGCACAATCACTATGAGATAAGACTTTGGAACTAATGGAAATTTTTACAAAAAATATTGGTTTTCAGTGTGAGAGGTTGTTTTGTCATGCATGCAAATATAATTTTGTGACTCACCAAGTCGCTATTTTTCAAACCTGTGTATCTGTTTGTTCAGCAAGATGATCCAGAAAACATCTCACAGCCTGGAAATCACCACACAACACTTGTAACACAAATATTTTCACTAATAAATCACTTTTCACGTGAAGAAAAACCCACGTGTTCATTATGCAGCGGTTGTCTTCACCAACATGTTGAATCTTGTGATAAGACAGAACACAACGAACTGCGCATCGTGTTTCAAGAGTAGCGTAAAAATAATATTAAATAAAATACATAATTTATTTTTAACATTTTCTGTAATGATAAAAATAATATCTGGTCTAGTAATAAATATTTACCGGTATGGTAATATTCATTCAAAATGAAAAGCTAAAAATATTTTGAAATGATAAGAATGTACTGTATTTCAAATTTGGATACACTCAAGTAAATCTGTGCACTCCATGCCATCTAGCCGTGATATCTAGAACTATCAAACAAGACCGATTTTCAAATTTCTGGTTTGGAGGTTATGTTATACTGCAACTGCAGTTGGGGTTACTATCAACAGGTAGGAAACTAGGTAATTTTTCAATAATTGATATTGATTTTCCATTCATGTACAGTTGTAGCCACTACTAAAATTTTGTTAATCAACTATTAACAGATTTTATTGAGTGATTAATAAGAGCCTGCGGTGCTCAGGCGTAATTTCATATGGGAAAGCTCGAACTTACCTACCGGTACTTGAGTTTCTGTTGTCAAAGTATTTGGATTATGAGGAAACGTGTGTTAATGATGAAAGGTTGAATGTACGTATTACATTTCTAATTCTGTTTATACTTTCAATCTAAATTTTTGAAAAAAATCCATAGAGGGGGTACAGCAAGCTATTTTCATTGGCTCTTGGCTTAACTTGCCTCTCAAGTCTGATGAGAAATTATCATTGGAAGTCATGGAAACAGATTGAATGGAAGAGATTATGGCTCATAAGATAAGCTCTCTTTCATTGTCTGAATTCAATTCAAATATATTTTTCATTTTATCCTTCAACTCACATATTATGTGAACTTTTTCTGGATTTTACTTTTTACAGCAGTTTCTGATTTGCTATCTATTTTCAGGTGGCCATCTTCATTACCATCACAAGTTCTTTAGTGAAGAGCCAGCCTAGAGTACCGGTGTATTCAGTTTATCAGTCGTATCCATCAACATCCGCATTCAATGATGTAAGTCTCATTCAGAAAAATCTTCACTATTATATGATATACCCTCTCAGTAACATTACATTGCATAGTTTATTAATTAAATGCTAGTAGGTATTATTATGAATAATTGTACCTGTATGTCTTGTAGCTTCTCAGCATGGTGTATCTACCTATATAAATTGGGTCTTTTTTAATGCCAGTAGATTACCCTACTAATATAACAAAGACAATTAAATACTGTGTATGATATTGTCTTTGCTGATAGGGAGTTGTGTTCTGTTATCAATAAAGTGGATCAAAAGTACATTAAATGATTTACCTAGTAGTTTTTAAGCATTTTTTTTTTTTTTAATTTCTCGGCATTGAAAGCTTATTGGTGAGTTATCATTGTTTAGAGAAGAAACGGGTTTCTGAAAAATGCAACAAGAACAACAATTTTCTATTGCCTATATTGTACAAAAAAATAGTTATTTTAGTTATTTTATATTATATTCACATTTTCGCTTTCTGTGCGGTAAATAAAATAAATGTTGTAAGTTTTAAAGAACTGATATGTAATATTGATTATGAGTTTCGACAATGAACCAACTGGTCTTATGTCTCAGTTATTCTAATAAGGAAAGGTTTAACTAAAATTTGAAAAGTTTCTCTGCACGCAGAGATAGGTATTAAATCCAAAACACTAAATTTATTTTTTTGGTCTGCGTTTTGTAGGCTTAAGATTCAGTTACTTGCAATCTTTTTTCATAACACATAATAATTATACCTACAAAAATTGTCAAATATAATCAGAATTTAATTAAAATTAGATAATTATGTGGAAAACAAAATAGGCTAGGCTACTTGAAACTTGGAGCAGATCACCAAACCTCTTGACATTATCTCATCATATTTGATAAATGATTTATTTTTTCCTTCTCGTTTGGCTATTCAGGTGCAGTATGACTACAGGTATGCGATAGATGACTCAGTTTCGGGTGTCATAAGCAACAGATGGGAAGAACGATTAGGAGAATATGTAAAAGGATCATACAGTCTTCTGGAGCCGAATGGAAAGATTCGAACAGTGGACTATGAAGTTGACGGCAAAAAAGGATTTCAAGCGGTTGTGCACACCAAATTTCCAGGTGAAAATCATAATACCAATTCAAAATGGATTTATTTTTTCACCATTAAGCAATTTTTTAATATTATTAGCTACTGTCTCCTGCTAATAGAAACTATTCCTAATAGAACAACCTTGCTTCGCCCATGTACTAGCTATTTTGAATATAATCTATGACTTGTGGATAGATAGATAATTTTGTGATAACTTGAATAATCATTTTATCATAGTAGCTATCGATAGCCCGTTTTATAAAATTTTAGAGGTTTTTGAAAAACAGGAAAAGAGCGGAAACTGAATTTAGAGGTTTCGGCTTTGAAAAACAGGAAAAGAGCAGAAACTCAATATACATTAATAACAATACACTTTGCAATGAACTTACTACAGGCAATTAACTCAGAAGCATAGTGTTTGAACGTCTTTTTCATGTTTTACAGGTCTTACAAAATTTATGGAGCAGGCCCCAGGTCTGATTACAAATGCGCCTGGCATTAATATTGTAACATTTTTCAACTCATTGCAAACTAATCAGCACAGCAATAAGAAGAATAGAATATACTGAAATATTTGAATAAAACTTTTTTGCTGTTTTTATTAGCCTTCTTTTCTAGTGTTTCATCAACTTTTCTATATATTGCATTGTAATGTTTGTATGTAATGTTGATGTATTGTTGTTGTAACGTTGTGTGTCTGATAATAGATGAATAAAATTGAATAAATTGATTTGTAATTATAACAAATATTTTGTTCACAGCGAATGTTCTTCTGAGCTCCCAGCAGTTGGAGCAATCGCGCTACCTCACTCCAGAACCAGAGATCAACTTGAGACTGGCAAATCCGCCCCCGTTGGAGCCTTATCAGCAGGATCCATTGGTTGTACCACCAAATTATCATGCAATAAGAGCGGCTGCCTATCCTTACCTTGACCGTGAGTGCACCTCATTCATCTCTTATTTTTTAACTCATTTCAATTTTATCATTTTCACATGCAGTAAATTCTTCATAATTATTCACCATCATATTTATAATTATGATATATTTTCATGCACCCGTATTTCACTACAGAGCAAAATTTTGTGGCGAGAGTGCATCTGACCTCATTTGCCACTCATGTTGGAAGGAATTTCTCTAACAAATTTCATTAGTTTGTGAGATATGGGCGCATAAAGTTGACATTTAAGGGACAGTTTATCTCAAAATTGGTTGCAATTTTAGCATACATGTTCAAAGTATTTGTATTGTCTATCAAATAAAATACTAAGGGCCGGTTCATGAGCTCGGAATTTAGCTAGCATCGACAAACGTTAGCCTCGACACTATGTACTGAGGGCTCTCTATGCTGCTACCCCACTAACCTGTCGAGACAAACGTTTGTCGATGCTACGGTAGCCACCCGTTTTAGTCTAGGACTTGGGTAAATCCCGAGCTCATGAACCGGCACTAAATTTCTCAAAATTTCAACTTCAAATTTATTATTTTATGTGAAATAAAATTGTAATGAATTTCTTATACATTATTACAAACTAAAGGCTATATTTTGGTCTATGTTACAGGATTACAAGGAAGATACAATACGAACAACAATAGTAATAGAGCGCAATATCAACCTCAATATCAGCAACAGCAACAACAATATCAACAACCGCAACAACAATATCAGCAACAGAATCAATACCAACAGCCTCAATATCAGCAGCAGCAGCAGCAACAGTATCAACAGTACAGGGAAAGACCACCTCAGCCGCGTAACTATTATTCACTCTGAACCACAGTTAGATATTAAACAATTGTGCTGAGAAATATGTAAAAATATAATCTATTCTGTGTTGTATCAACAATTGGGTAATAATAGACTAATCACGAATAAGAATGGTATTTGTGAGTGGAATTGTATTCAAGTTATGAATTGTAAGACAGCATTGGAAAGTGGAAGATCAAAAATGTAAATAAAATGTTCGTCTTCGTTTTATAAGGAGTGAGATTCATTCGTTTCCACCCACAAATCAGTTTTGTGAAACTTTTCAAGAAAAACTGAGACATAAGTTTATTTTCTATTTGGATGTCAAAAATCTTTGTGACCAAGTACTAAACTTGTCATGAGGACCAAAAACAAATCTTCTGATGTCAGTGGAAGATCATCCAAGTCATCTTTTTTATAAATAATAATTTAATAACAATTATAATTCAATTATTGTGGGCTGTGGACAGATTGCATGAACATCAATCAAATTTAACCAACGTGAAATGACGGCGTTTGACGGAGCTCAATTTTGCTGCAATGGTTTTGTTAATTTTACTTCCGTTAAATTTAATTGGCTTTCGTTCAATCGGCAGTATGAATATTATAATAGATCTATACCACTACTGTCCATATATTATCGAATTATAATGAGATTTAAAAGTCTTGATTCATCCATACTTTTCAATAAAAATATTAATTTTTATATCGACTCTACAATTAACTTTATAAAGAAAATTCACTTCCGACAAGTTTGAGGCCACTGACAATCCGATATACAAGAGCAGATAAACAACATTAAATAATATTCATTTCTAAAGTAATTTGATTTTTAAAAGTACTCAAGAGTACCTGATTCCTTAGATGACTGACTACTTGTACTGACCCTTAGATGATTACATGTACTTGTTTTCAGAGTCTTATAAGATCTGACCGTTGAATAACGGTAAATTGAATTGCATCATGTTATCCTAACAGATCTGCTAGTCATTAGGATAATACAACACGAAGAACATTTTACCAATAATTGGGTCATGTATCTTACACAGGAAACTAAAAATAATTATTAAAAACACTCAATCTATCATTTTATATTGATTTTAATACATTCCAACCAACACAGATTCGGAACATATACAACAATCAAAATATATTTCACTTGCCATAAATAACTTAATCGACAGTAAATGAAAAACATATTAATGTTATCAGTTAACACTAGACTAATTACAACGTGAAAAATAATAAAACATTCAGCTGTTTGAAAATCGAAATTCAATACATTCATCCGCTCCGTTTACTCTATTTGCCTTCGATTATTGGAAGTCTTGGTTCACATCCGATAATTGATTTGTGATAGTTCGTAATTTATTCAAATAAAATATTATTTATATAAAAATAATTTATGGGACTTATTCGGCGCCAGGTGGAGCTGGCTCCATCGTTGGCTGAACTGGTTCGGGGCGGAGTTGAGCTGCTTTCATCTTGGCATCATCAGAGGGCTCGTCCTTGATGTCAATCATCAGTTCTGGTGGCGACATCTACAAAAAAAAACCATTTTAGTAATCTTTTTATAAAATAGGCGAACATGTTTTTTGTAAACAGTACACCTCCGTGGTTTCTCAACCGATTTTCTTCGTTCACGTCTCATTGGAAAGATCTCCTTGAGTAGATGTCATACATGGTTCCTCACTCTGTTTATTTTCATTCAATTCAGAACATTTTTATTGGTAATCTGTTTATTGTATTTAAAATATAATTAGCATTACTTGTTGTTTACTATGATTTAGTGTTTGCCATAGGTCTTGTCAAACCTGGCATCTTGATATGTACAAAATAGATATCAAACACCTTCCACTTGTCTCACGAAGAGAGAGAGAGAGAAGAGGAAAGGAGAGTAAGAGAGGATAATGGTTGAACAGAGAAATAAGGCACTACTCACACCTGGAAACTTCAAATCGCAAAGCAACTCATCGCTCGGCAACTCAGCGATGCAGCGAGTGACTCCAGTTGCTTGTCATACTCACATCCGCTACTTCTAGTTGCCAGGTTGCCGATCGACTACTATCACAATATTCTCAAAAAGTAAATATTTTGAGAATTTTATAACTTATCTTCGATATTTTATAAGTTGAAGTAACCAAAAAATGATGAAATACTACTTTTTAAAGCAAATAATCCTACTTTTCCAGTTTGATGTGGTTAGAATATCACCTAACCTCACTTTTCTGTACATAGAATCTGTCCACACATGGCAACTCGATCACTCGGCGACCAGCATGTCGAATCGCAGAGCGACTCAGTTGCGCGGCGATGGAGTTTCCTATTCTGGAATCGCCTAGTCTGAGCGTCATCATTTGAAAACACATGCTGCGTCGCTGAGTTGCCGAGCGATGAGTTGCTTTACGATTTGAAGTTTCCAGGTGTGAGTAGTGCCTTAGGTATCAGGAATCGCGGAACGACTCAAATCTCACTTCCTTACCCCGCCACCACACGACTTCTGAGTCTAGCCGGCCACGAGCAACACCTGGACAATCATGGGAAAAGGTAGGTGGTCCTAGTCAAGTGAGACAGTTTGACTGAATTTCAAACTTATGTAGTATAAATAAGTAGTATAAACTCAATTGGAATGTTGAATTTGTAGTAAAATTTTGAATGATGACTTACCGGCTCATTCTTGACTGTGTACATTGGATATATTGGTTGTTCTGGTCCAATTAAAATATCCATGACTGATTGAGGAATGTGTGCACGCTGAAATAAAAATAGTTTTTTGTTTAATGGGACATTTTCTTTTCATGAACAATCAATTTGGTATGAACATTGAAGAATTTAACGTGTAATAGACCAACAAATTTATTGATTTTCATACAATACTCAGATATAGATAGATAATTAGACACCTTGTGAGATCATACAACACTTCAGAAACTTGAAAATTGAAAATTTGAATCACTTTATTCAATATCTTTCCAAGGGAGTTTCGAATCATAGGAATTCGATAGTTTGATCATTAAAAGGCTAATGCTAGCTTATATCCAACTTTTCCATAGATATGCTGTACATTTGATACAGTAATAATTATACTTTTGAACTATGTTGTAATAGAACAACAAATCTATTAATTTTCAGTATATAAACTTATTGATATTAATCTCTGAATAGATAATGGTGATATTGGATGTGAGAATCTAAATTGATACAGTTGAATCAGTAGAAGGCCAATGCTAGCTTTAAACTTTTCTAAATATTCTTAAATTTAAATAGTTGCTATTTTGATTATAAGCAGCTCAAGTCTACCAATGAGAGTTATTCTTGCATAGTAATTATTTTCCTTTTTGTCATTTTAAAATAACTTTCTAAGCTCTATCTATGGGAATTTAACAAACTAAACTCAATACTAATGTACTAATACTAAACTAAATGTACTAATAACTTAGTACATTTTATGCCAACAGATAGTGCCACAGGAAACTTTTCCATCTTTTCATATAAATCTTCCATTTAAAATGATTATTTTTGAGAGACAAATAGAGCCTGCAAAACTTCGATTCTCTATCTTTCTTTTGGCGCAAACCGCATCAAAATCGGTCCACTCAATCTTCTCCACGAAATTTCCAAAATTCTCTGTACACGGGATCAAAACTCTCTTAATATAACAAATGGTATGTGATATGGAATCAAATTAATAATATTGTAAATATTTATTACAAAATTCTTTTAATACTGTATTTATAAGATTGTTGCTTATAATGTTGAACCCATGTCAGACCGTGAGATTTTAGCTCGAGCCACTCCTCGTGTTTCGGAGGACACGCTAAGCCGTCGGTCCCGGATGCCTAAAAAACAGTCGTTAAGTCACGTCAGAGACCCTGAACTGATCAGGAGTGACCTGAAAACTCTGACACCAGACCTGAGCCAGCCAGGTTACACGGAATTATTATTATTATGTAGCAAAAATTTAGTTTCAACTACCTGGTTGTCAGTGAAGCTCATGACGTGGTTGAGCACAGGCTGCTTCAGATCGGGAGAATTCTCGAACACATCGGCCAGCTGTGGAGCCGGCAGTTGCAGCAAAACCTGGAAGCTCTGCGGCTTAGTGCGTTGGCAGCACTTGATGAACCCCTCCCAAACTTTCTTCTGTTTCCAGACCTGACAATTTGAAACATTATAGATCATGTTAAACCACAATCAAAAAGACACTACATTATACAAATGTTGAAAAGCTGGCAGCACTTGATTTTGAACCAACCTCAAGAGACATTACATTATAAAATGGTGAAAAGAAAGCAGCATTTGATGAAGCCCCCCACACTTTCTTCTGTTTCCAGACCTGACAATTTGAAACATTATAGATCATGTTAAACCACAATCAAACAGACATTACATTATACAAATGGTGAAAAGCTGGCAGCACTTGATTTTAAACCAACCTCAAGAGACATTACATTATAAAACTGGTGAAAAGAAGGCAGCATTTGATGAAGCCCTCCCACACTTTCTTCTGTTTCCAGACCTGACAATTTGAAACATTATAGATCATGTTAAACCACAATCAAAAATACATTACATTATACAAATGGTGAAAAGCTGGCAGCACTTGATTTTAAACCAACCTCAAGAGACATTACATTATAAAACTGGTGAAAAGAAGGCAGCATTTGATGAAGCCCTCCCACACTTTCTTCTGTTTCTAGAACTGAAAATTTAAAGCATTGTAGATCATTTTAAAAGACATTACATTATAAAATTGATGAAACGTTGTCAACACTTGATGAAGCCCTCCTTTCTGTTTGCAGACCTGAAAATTTGAAATATTATAGATAATTTGAAATAACCCTCGAGAAACATTAAAAATTAAACCGATACATCGATGTAGCCAAGGACCCGATATGGTATAGTGTTCAAAAATAAAAATGAGTCCTACTTTTCACAGTTGATATCAATTATTATTCTCGAAAAAATTTCTTAATAATACTCAACAAAATAAAATTTTAGTTTCTGACATGAATAACTAATAATATCAAAATCAGTTGCAAAAAAATAGCCACTAGTGGGAATCGAACCCAGGACCTTCTGATCATCAATCTCGCCTTTTCCAGGCTAGGTTTTTTGGAGAAAGGTCAGTTCCCTCAGCATGGGGTCCGGAAGGTCATGTCAGAGTGAAAACCGAAAATCTAGGCTCTAAAACTACAACGTTTTTCTTACATAAATACTAAAATTATGTGATATTTTTATAAAATTAAGTATTTTTCCAGTGTAAATCACATCAAAAGTTCAAGTTAACATGAGATGAGAAAATTTTAAAATGAAAACACGCACACTGATGAAAAATATGTTACAACCTGTCAACCTCAATACAAAACCTCAGTATGAAACAAACAGCCTCAATAGTCCATCTGGATACATTGAGATTTGAATCCAACTTATGGATTCGAAATAATATGTTAATAATTTCATGGTACTCAGCATTTATGGATAGAGGTTTTTTACCAAAAGACCCTCTTATGTATGGGAGCCTACCATACTACCAACGAGCATCAGACAAAAGGAAGGGACGGCATCTGAACTTGAATTGAAGAGGTTTTTAATATTAGTGAGTGACTGCTCATACAGTAATATTGCAACTGCAATTAGAATATTTTAGGAGCTATTGTTTAAATTTGAACCATCAATAATTGTTCTATAAATAAATTTGAACTATCAATATTGATCGATAATTGTTTTCCAGCAAAAATTTGTTTTTGTTTCATTTATATTGACTCTCTTCATGTTGTATCGTACAATGCTAAATAAATATTTTTGATTTGAGAATAAATATTGTATGAATATTTTAAAAATTTTGGATGGCCTGGCACCGCTGCTCTATATATTTGCGCCAAATCCACGGCTCGCATGTACCAAAAAACCTCCTTGGACCGGCACTGCCGACGTTGAGTAGAAGCAATGTTTTCTACGTTCCTTTTAAATATAACCATTTAAAAATCCTCATTTTTGTTACAAAATAATACTAACGTATCTCTACTTTAATAATAATAAAACTACTGAAACTATACATATTAGTTTTCGATAAGTAATTGGACAGCAAAATTTTCAATCTTTGTAGCGGACGGGGGGGGGCGGTCGCCCCCGCCCTCTCTTAATCCGCCCCTGCTCAACGATCTGTGACCTAAAAGCCTAAGAAATAAAAAAGGCTAAAAATTTAAAAAGCCTAAGGTTACATACAGTAGGCTACCTATTTTTTGCTTGTAACTTTTTTAAATTCAAGTCTTAAGAAATAATAAAGCTTAAAACATTAAGCCTAAGGTTACCTACAGTAGGCTACCTATTTTTTGCTTGTAACTTTTTTCAAATTCAAGCCTCAATGTTCAAAATCAATAGGTTTCTTACTTGATCTATGAAGACATTGTATTCCAAATTTCAAAAGTGTACGATCTTCCGTTCGTCAGATATTGTGCGTACGGACAGACAGACGGACACGAGTACGATCGCAATAAGGCCCTATCGGGTCCTTAATAAAACTGATGAAACCCATCCTAATTTGTATTTTAAGTTCTAAAACCAATTTGTTCTGTATTCTGAGTTTTACCTGTTTCAGAATGAGTCTCTGTAGGATGTTGATGACGAATCCGATGAGCCGTGGATAGAGAGACAGAGACTGAATGACAGTCCGCATAAGTAAGGTTGGAAGGGGCGAGATCTCCATCAGGTTCTGCATTACAACGGCCAGCACTTCTTGAGTGTAGGCCGACTTCTCGGCAAAGCACAGCGACGTTGCTGTAACAAAACATTAATGAATTGAAACTGGATGCTGCTGATTATATGGAACTTCAACAAAAATAAGGAAATATTAAATTTATTACAAAATACAACCAGAGATAATCCAAATCTACATTGCCAACTGAATAGGATTCCTTGTTAACGGCCAACAACTACTAGACGGGAGTGGTCCGTAGCCGAGGGCGATAAGCGCCTGTCTGATAATCCAAAGGTTCCAAGATCGAATACAGCTGCCGGAACGGATTTTGACAGAAACGGCCATTCTCGTCTTTCGGAGGAGACGAAAAGCCGTCGGTCCCGACTGCCTGAAAACATTCATCTCTCATCACCCCTCTCATTACCTACGCACAAGCCTAGAGCTCATGTGGGCATCACCCTAAAAAAAAAACGTGTTTTTTGGGACTGTATGCGACAACAATGCACAGTGCGAATAGGATAGAGGCATCAGCAACTGCCTTGTGCTGAACAAGGATAGCAAACTCCCATCTGAACAATGCTGACCTCTTGACGTGAATCGCACTATAGTAATTTTTCGGTTTCCAGTTATGTCAATCGAAATCACACGAACTCAATCGTTAATTTTACAAAGTTGAGTATGGGATCGGATTATTCTTCGCTGATTACTGGTTGAGAAGGTCATTAATGAAACAATAGAATAGAATGACTTATTTTTCTAACGTGGCGAAGTTTGGAAATTAATGTCCGATCGACGTCTCAACCACTACATAAGCCCTAGCGCCCACTGAGGTGGAGTGGCGATGGCGATAAGTAAATGAAACAGTGCACATCACATCTATGTGCGCTGTTTCATTTAGTTTCATATGTTTATATTAAGCGTGTTGGCACGCCATCGCCACTCCACCTCAGTGGGCGCTGGGGCTAAGAATTGTGCTGAAAAGGGTGTAACTGACCTTTAATCACAGTTTTCAGCTCGCATTTTGTGGGATCAATGTTGTGGAGAGCTATGAGTAGTTCTGCCGGTGAAATTGGTGATGTATGACCAGCCTCGGCATGAGTACCAAGTAGCCTGTTGAATACCTGTAAAAAAATCATTCAATTATACACCAACTATATTCAAACATTCAATTATATTCAAATTTCAAGAAACAAGGAAGACTATGTTAGAAGAAGACTATGTTGTTGTTATATGGAAGACAAATTCAATAAGAGAGAAATGCCTGTGTGGGAAAAACATTTTAAGGAGACTTAAGAGAGCTTTAAGGAAAAAGCGCGAGCTTCCACGAGATTGTAATTACTGAAGGTCCTAAGAAATCTTAGAGTAAAAACACAAAGCCAGTTGTTTGAAAACCCAATAATTGAAAATCCCCGTATAAAAGTTATAGTATTAAAAGATTGGTTCTCATTGCATTGGTTCCGTTAGATGACATCATTTTAAAGCGGTTAAATTCAATTGGATTTTGAGCAACTGGCTATAAATGAAAGTATAATATAATAATGTAATCTTATTGTTATGATGAATGCCTTAGGCCCAATTCAAACTACTCTACACAAACAAATAGTCCAATGCACACCTAAAGCAGCTGTTTGAGTGTGCATTGGTCTTTTTTTATAGAGTAGACAATCATAATTATAATCCGTAAGTCCGCGCCACGTCTCTTCTGTGTGAATTGGTCCTTAATGCAATCACATTAAATTTCAATGGCAAGCCAGCAAAGTTTGAATTATAAAAGACGAAGAAGCTATGACTGATCCTATCAAGCAAAAACAATATTTGTCACATTTAAAAAATATTTGTGGCGAAAAATCAATTAAAATTGCTTCTTTATTCAATAACTGTACCATTTATTCCTCTATGTGCAGTTCAGTAAGAGAGATTAGGTGATTATTATTTCGAAGCGGCGATTTTTCTATTTGACACAGATTTTAATTTTATAGCAAGTAGAAACACTAGTAGAACAACAATATTATGATGAAATTTTGTATTTGAAATTCAACAAAGATAAACATACTAGGGTGATTTAATTTAACAAAATATTGCCAATTCAACAGATGAAAAATTACCTATGGACATTACAATATTTGCTTCCTTCATTCACCTTATTAAGTTCATTAGAAGTTCCACAACTTTTCTGAATCAAGACAGTATGAATATAATGAAAATGAGAATATTATTATGATTACTTATTTATTCAAACATGATTAGTGTAGAATGTTATGAAGAGTTTTAAATAACAATCCAATTTAATAGCGAGAGAAGGTAACAGATTTTCTTTGTTTCACATTATCTCCACCTTCCAGAGTTGGACTCTTATTTTTATAAATCACAACTTTATCTCCTCCTTCAAGAGTTGGACTCTTATTTTTATAAATCACAACTGTCTTTTCACTGGAATAAGGACGATTTTCCAAGCTGGGAAAACAATTGATTATTTGAGGCGCGCCTGGTACATCCATGGTAGAGATTGAGGACAAACTCGATTCAACCGAAAGAAAGTAATAATGTTGACTGAAAGTTCTAGGGAAATATTTTGAGATATCGGGCAGATCACCTAACGGAGGCTCCATGTTGAATGGGTAAATTAGATTTCCTGTCTTAATACTCATTAATAAATGTTGAACATACAAGTTTCTGATGAATCGATCATCGTCGGACTTATTGAACAAAGAAAGTCTTCTCAGCCAACGAAGAACCTTGTAACCATCTTCTCGACTTTTCAGTAGACCGACAGATCTTGAAACCAGCATCATTTTGCAGTAACAGGCAAAATCCATATCGTCCAGTAAGTCTAGTTGTTCACCCACTTTATTCAAATCCACGTCGGATAAATCGATTTTGTTCAGCAGGGCTTTGGTTTTGTCAAGAGAAGGTTTTCCCCATAATCTTTTCAACTCAGCAACTAATGTATCTTCATCAATCATGATGGATGAATTCGAAGTTTTCACAAGGAATATGGAAAATGTAAAGTTTTACAGACAAGTGAAAAAGGAAGTTGGGCAAATCTGAGAAAGAAAACACTCACACAATATGGAATTAAGAAATTTTGAAGTTCTAAAAGAAGTTTTCAAGATGAAATCACTTGCACATGACCGAACCAATAAAAGTTCTTCAAGTTATTTCAGTTCTTCAAGATTTTTAAAGTGTTTTGTTTACAAAATGACGTTTAAAGTTATTTTTGACGTGAATTTGGAGTGAAAATTTACAGAAAATTTAGATAAAACAGAAGAGCTATTTTAACTTGACAATTTCCTAAATTATTGGGATGCTGTACTAATTTCTGTTTGAAAACAAATTAACACATGTGGAACAATAACAGATGATGAGCAAGAAAATAATTCACTTTTAGAGAAGGCCTTGTGGAAGGTCCAGGCTAGAAGCACAGAAGTTCTATCATTAGTAGTATTCTCTTTTCTATGCTTTTACTAACTAGTAAAAGATAAAAATAACTAGAAGTACCTTTTACTTGACTTTAACAAACCTTTAATTATTGGTCAATTACAAAATTACTTAATGTCCTTTATCTGATTCCTTTTTATTTTTATTTTCATAATTTGATTATACATTACATTATAAAAAATGTCATCTAATATACATCTAAACTATTATTCCTTTCTTGAACAGGCACCAGCTGTTTAATCACATGTATTAGAAACCATAAGAAAACATGAAAAATCATTTTATCAGAAACCATAATATCATAACACAACACATCAATATTGAAACATTCATCAAAATTCTACATGAGAAGGTAAGGAAGATTGGGCACTCGTGAAACTCGTCAAAATTTTCGTTTTTGAAGTTCAATTACAATAAGCAAAATTCTCGACTTTCATCGGCAAAAATAAAGGAAGATGGAAAAACTCGAACAACTAGATAACGACTACATAAGAGACATACTAATCATACGGATTCAAATACATAAATTCAAATCGAGGAAAGATCGCGAAAGGATTCGAAGATGGATCTGTAAACTTATCAACTGCAATGGAGGAGAGAAGGAGAAAATATTGAGAAACGAATACACAAGCTGGCTGCTCAAGAACACAAAGCGAGGAGTGTTGACGTATCCTTTCGATCGGGAACCTCCCATTGGAGCTCTTCCCAGGATGATCGAACTCTTACAAGAGCGACAAAAACAACTGATGGCTTGTGGCGATATGAAGAAATTGGGATAAGATAAGTTGAATAGAATATTATCAAAGTTAGGAACGTTCGTCTTCAAGTTTCGTCTATGTGATATTGTTTTCAAAGGTGCAATACCTGCACGCGATGTAACCAAAGATTTGTAAAGACTACTCAAAAATTAATATGTACACAAAATAAGATTTATTTACTTGTAATAAATACAATGTATTTCATTACAAATCGATTTGTTTATTACATTTATTATTCTAGATTCAAATTTTATTAAACTGTGATGAAATCTAAAATGAACTAATCGAGATAATAGAAAAACCTTTTTAAAATCGTCAAACTCCAACTTTATTTTAATAAACACAATTTGTTAAGTATAACAATAAACCATGGTCCTGGTGTAAACATTGTGTTTATTAAAATAAAACTGAGTTTGACAATTTCAAAAAGTTTTTTCTATTATTAGCTATTTGTTAATTTATGAGATCAAATATGTTATTCAAATATAACTGTGAAGAAAGAGCAATTACATTTTTTTCCCAAGGAAAGGATCTCATAAGAAACGACCAAAACTGCTGAAGAATTGTTAAGAATCAAGAAAAATGAAAAACGAGTCAATTTCATCAAGAGTTCCTGAACAAATACTGAAATCCTGTATTGAAAGAGTTTTGTAAAACTGATGACAGTCACTGTGACCGTTATATTGGGCCAATTTGGATGCGATTTACGCCAAAGGAAAGGTTAGTTTGTCGTAGATGTGCTGGTTTGAAAAAAATACGTTCAAGGGATAAACGTTAAAAATACACTCAGAGCCATCTCTCGGCGTTTGGAGGAACTACGTCCACAGTACCTACTATACGGAGTGTAGTTATTCAGTCTAGTTACATATAAATTGGCTTACCTCTTTTACAACAATCGGATTCAGTTTGATCAACTTAGGTAGAGCGGCGATAACTTCTTTCTTTGTGAGACCGTTGAGAACAGGAATAAGAAACCGTACGTCCGATACTCGAGTTTGGTACAGTTCCCGTACCTTTGCCACCAACTCAGGACTGGGAACGCCTGTAGGAAGAATGATCAAATTCATATTAAAAAGCATGTTACAAATGCTTCATTTAAAAGCCTAGCATAATCAATTTTCAAATGTTCAATTTCAGAATCTATATAGAATAACCACTTGTGCTTCATTTCAAAACCAATCAAAAGTCTTAATTTCCAAGAATTGAAATCGCAGAATTGCTGGAATTCAGTTTAAGCATAATATTGCCACACAAGACTTGAGACAACTAGAGTTATCAAGATAATTAATCTTGAAAATAATAATTTTCAATACAATAGTGTACAATAGATAGATCATAATCAATAGAGAAATAATCATTTTCAACACAATAGCGTACGATAGATCACACTGTGATCTTAACTTATTAATTAAATAATTAACACAAAACGTTATAACATCATTTTCAAATAATTTATTAGCATGTTAATAAAAATAATTACAGAGATTGCTTTACACAGTCTCTGTATAAATAATTAACAAATTTATTGGATGAATTTCAATAGAAAAAGGAAAAGTATTGGAATTGGAATAAATTGAAAAAAAAAATAATATACTTGATAGTTTACTACATGTTGCAAAAAATACAGCAACACTGAAATAAATATTAAAGTTATCTAATTAAATTTGGAAGAGAAGAGCAAGTTGAGCCCTTTGTTGCGGCACTCAACTGAACATAACAATTGAATATTCAAGCTTATTTAACAATAAGAGAAGACAATCTTAACGTAAACCAATAAGCTCAGCCAATTTTTAAAATCATCATTATAATATTTTACAACAAATCACAACTACACAAATCTAAGGCTAAGGCCACACTACTAAGAGCTATGCTTGGTGCTAAGAGCCAAGTGACTCGCATAGTGACTGATCCTAGTGAACGAACGCATTGCGTACTATTGCAGATGACCACACTGCAACCGCTTAGTGACTAACGAAGCTCCTCAGCACGTCGCTCTTAAGCCTGGTTTTCATTAGTAGAGTTAGTGGTAGAGTTCCCTCGACGAGTACTAACTATCTTGTGAACTCTTCCAATGAAAACGTTCATAGTAGAGTAGAGTGATGGTAGAGTACTTGTTTTTGGTAGAGTAGAGTGGGATAGCACCGTGGGATAGTACTCTACCATTTGCCTTCCCCCACCACCGCTTCTCACTCTACTCTACCACCACTATTCTAATGGAAACAGTCTTGAGCTAGTAGAGTCTGCTAGTAGAGTAGAGCTAGTAGAGTAGAGTCATATCAAGGTTAGATCTGTTCACTAGACAACACACTTTACCTACTATTCTCAATTGTAGTGAAAACAGCTACTCGACAAAGTAAGTAGAGTAGAGTTAGTACGGTAGAGTTAGTATGCTAGTTACTCGACCACTAACTCTACTAATGAAAACCAGGCTTTAGTGTGGCCATCTGCAATAGTACGCAATGCGTTCGTTCACTAGGATCAGTCACTATGCGAGTCACTTGGCTCTTAGCACCAAGCATAGCTCTTAGCAGTGTGACCTTAGCCTAAGCGAAAGAAAGAAGATATTATAATCCTTGAAGTTACAGCAAAATTACTAATGCTGAAAGTTTTAATTTCGTAAAAATGTTGAATGAAATAGTAAAAATTACCTTTATCGGTGAGAATATGTATGACTCGAGTGACAAGCGTTTCAGATCCCTTGGGACAGTCTTCAACCAATGACAGCAGTTGCGGTGAGTCCATTCCCATGCCTCGTACAGGCACTTCCACTAGTCTCAGAATCACCCTCTTGATGTCAGGTATTGTTTGTACGTACACCCTCGCCAACCTGCAATTTATCGATATATATTATGTAGTAATGAAGATGATATTGTGGCAGATATCTACAATGAAAGATGGAAAATTCTTGGTTGTTGTGGATCCATCCTTTTCTCACTTGATCAAATTATAAACACTAAATTCACTTAGAAAGTAAGATTGTACTCACAAATTATGTGTTGATGTACATTTCGCGGTGCTGTGCCAAAAATTTTTTCTTCTGTACTTCTTTTATCTGTTTTTTTTCTTCTGTTTTTTCTCTTCTTCTTCTTCTTCTCCTTCAAAGTTTATTAGCAAAAATACTTGTAATCATGCAGTAGATAATATGAAAGTTTCGAAACGAAAAACTTTCATAAACCGAAGTATAAGAATCAACCTGCAAAGGCGAGGAGCCTGAGCGCAGGTGTAAATCACATAATATGACGATGTTTATATTCAATTCAAAATAAATCCTATCACGTGTTCCATATAGCTATTGTATATTCCATATACATAGCTACATTCCATACAGCCATTCTCTTTTCCATCTATTTCGTCCTTAAAATGCAAAATTAAAAAAAAACCTTACATATACATCGTCGCGCAGTCTCAAAATGAACATTCCTGCCAAATCTTATTGAAATCTGTCAATGCGTTTAGCCGTAAATGCATTACACACAAACACACAGACGAAAGCCAATCGACTTGAAACAAGACTTCACTTCGTTCAGACTGAGCTTCGCTCAGTCTTCTCTTCGCTTGGTCAATTTTTTTTTTTTTTTGTCTTTTATGGCCAACATTGGACCACTTTAGTCAATACAAGATCGGTTTCTTTTCCTTTTTTTTTTGATGACCCAGTACGCTTTCATTCTCTCAGATCGTGCCCTCCTCTCCTCCTCCGAAATCACCCTTCCCACTCTCTGTTTATTTACTTTTACAGGTAAGATACTGTGTTTGTCTTTAAGTATTTTGAGTGCATGTGTTTTGTCTTTCAAATCCTGTATTGTAATGTGTAGTTCTTGCATATCCTCCCTAATTTCCGTGATCCATCCAATACCGCATTTAGTATTCCATAACAGAATACAATACAGAATAAAATAATAATAAAAATACAGAAAAAAAATTAAGAAGGAAAGACAAACAAAAAATGAATAGAGAAATCATGTATCCTAAACATCTAAAATTCAGATCTTTTGCTGATAGTGATGAGATATACATCTCAATAATTATTTTTTTGTGAACATTTTATCAACTTACTTCAATAGAACTTCAACCTGATGGAATTGGGTTATAAACGGCGAGGTGGAACTACCTTCAGGTCTCCCCACCAACCAAAGCCATACACTAGATAGATAGATCAACTTACTCGTGAATGAGCTTCTGGTTAGCAGGTAGCAGGACGAGGTAGAGGTAGAGACAGGCCTTGATGGAGTCCTCGGCCCAGGCGGCGGTGTCGACCGGCTTGAACCGGCCCTGCTCGGCTCCGAACAGCACGTTGGGAGGCTGCGGTAGACGCAGGAAGTCCAGGTACATCACCGAGTACTCTTCGATTATGCTGCGTAATTCGCCCCTGTCGTACAGCATCACTATGTAGCTGATCGCTGTTCCTCTTATCTGCAATCAGTGAAATCAGAGAATTACATGCGCACGTCAAAAAAAAGTTAAGAAACATGTAATAAAGCAGGTTCAGGAAAACCGTTATAGCAGGATTCTTTTAACTTGTCAGAAAACAGCTGATTTAACATTAGTAAACGAGCGTACATCAATCAGCTGTTTCTGACAATTTAAAAGAATCCTGCTATACGGATTATAGAAATTTGTTGCACGATAACACATAACAATACAATAAATTAAACTGTAAATAACACAAAGTGGACAATTTGAATTATTAAACTAAAGAAGGGAATTCAACGTAAAAGAGGCCCCCGTTCATAATGAATGTATAGTATTGTTAAAAATCATATATTGGTGTGAGATGGGTTGAATAATATGGGTTAAATGTTGGTAGGACTTGATCTTTCGGGTGGGTGGACGTCCATTGCCTGAACAGAAGAGTGTTGCCAGTTGTATTTGTGCAATGACTTTTGCACAAGGTTCAAAGTTCATCACTGTGGAGATACTGCAGGATTTGTTTGTGGAAGAATCATTTCAATAGGATTGTGGACACCCCGATACCCCAATCTGACTAGTCCAGACATTTTGTGGGATTTAAAAATATGGGACAGTGAAATATTTTATCTAGTGATAAATCTATGCCTTTTCTGGTAAATCTGACTAGTCCAGACATTTTGTGGTATTTAAAAATATGGGACAGTAAAATATTTTATATAGTGATAAATGCCTTTTACAAAAAAAAATTATGCTAGATAAATAATTCATTTTCTAAGGAAGAATGAATTTATTGGCCGTAAATAATGACTGATTGATAAACAGAAAATAAAAGATGAAAAGTGCATACCTCAGTACTTTCATGCGATGTATAAGTGAGCAATGCGTTTAGGTACACAATCTGTTTGGGTGGCCTTCGAATGACCAGCTCCTGAAGTATGGTGAGACCTATCACATCACGACTAGACAACTGCTTCAAGATATCCACCACCTCATCAGTGATCAGCGGAGCCTCAAGGAACAACCGGAACAATAACCTAGAAATAATTGAAACATAATAATCAGGAAACATATTTTATAAGTATGTTCAAATCAAATAAAATTTATTGGTCACGTCATCACAAAACAAATCACATTACACCAATAATCATCACGACAGATTAGTTACACCACAGAGGAGAGAGTAATCCACAGAGGATATAATACCACAGAGGAGAGATTACTCTCTCCTCTATGATTATACAAAGAAATAAATATTACAGGTAGAACAGGCTAAGCTGTTCGTTCTTATATCATATTTTATTTGATTTAAAAATAAAAATATCATTTAATTATGATATTAACGAAATATGATACAAATAATACATTTTATAAATAATATTTTATAGCATGAGATTGAAGTGAGTAATTTCAGAGAAATAATGATGATTTTCTGAGCACAGAACAAGCTCGAACAAGCAGAACTAATAATTGAGAGTCAATTATTCAGAAATACTCACATGAAAATAAAACAGCATGAAAATAAGGTGTGTCACTTGAAAAAAATTAATGTTGTGATTTTCTGAGCATAGAAAATTCTTAAACAATCAAATAACTAATTATGATAGTTTTGAAAAATGATTCAGAAATACTCACATGAAAATAAAATAACATAAAAATAAAGTAAGCCATATCGTAAAACATCAATTTGTGAATTTCTGAGCATAGAAAATGCTTGAACAATTAAATAACTAATTACTCATATGAGTCCTTACTCATATGAAATTAAAAATGCATGAAAATAAAGTGTACCATTAAAAGTGTCATTTTCTGAGCACAGAACATAATTACATGAGCAAACTCAATAGAGAGAATTAAAAATTATGTTTTTAAATACTCACATATCTCTCTCCTTGAGGTCCGTCTTATTGATCAGGGTTTCTACGAATGCTTTAAGTAGATTGCCATAGTTTTGATCTCTCTTTTTCTGATCAGGGATCAAGGCGGAAGGCAGCCTTTTGAAACTTTGCAGATAAGCGTATTCCTCATATAGGCAGGATAGTCCCAATAGTAAATTATTTCTTACGTCAGAGAGAATATGGTCTAGAATGGCTGTAACAGGAGAAAATAATCTTATTAGAACGAGTTTGAAGGTTTTATATAGAATATTGAAATTATTCTATTGCTATTAGTAGTCAAAGTCGTCTTCTTTCAAGGATTAGGCAAGAGCACCTGTTCTTCAGACTTCAAACATTCGTTGTTGCTTACCACAATTCTTTTTTAATTCTACTCTAATTTTTTTCAATGCTTGTCAATATCTCTTTTTCCTTCTGACATACGTAAGTCAAGGCAACACTGCTACTAGATAAATTTAGAAATAACATTCATTAGCCCAGTTATTTATTCTGTAATAAATATTCACAGAAAGACGTCTACCAAGTATTGATAGCACTATTACGAGTTTCGTTCGATTTAATATTATTAAACATTCAAGATATTCAACAAGTAAACGTTTATTTTTTAATAATTAAAAAAGCAAATTCGAAATTAATAGTTGAGTTGGCTAATTATTTAGCTTGAAAAAATGTCAACTAACAGATAAACATTTGTTTCTTGAACAACTTGAACATTAAATCATCTTAATAGATTAAGAAACGGACACAAGAATACTGGGTCAAGTGTAATATAGGATCTAACTTCTACCATTCATGTAAAACATCACTGATTATTTATATTATAGAATTATCCTCCAATTCTTTATCCATTTCAATTTTTACAAAACACATTGTATGCTTGGTCTTATTTTCTATTCAACCAATGATTTTCAGTTATTAATGTAGCCTAATGTTTCTTATTACATCGAGAATTGTAATTTCACAGAATTAAATTATTCTATTCTAAAAAATAGAATCAAAACTAATAGTAAAAGTAGATTCTTTCACTTTTCTCCAACAGAAGACTCCTCACCAACAGATTCGTTCCATCTATAAAGTAGTATCGAAATGAATAGTGAAGTTGTTAGTAATCACTCTTCGTACTTGGCTATAAGTACAGACGGGAAGTAGACAATTAGTCGAAGGGTAAACTGGCCGTAGTCAGGTGGCTCTCTATGCTGCTAACCTACTAGCGAGGTTAGCTACCAAGAAAGGTTAAGACCGATGAGAACCTAGAGAGCTGACTACGGCCAGTTTTCCCTTCGACTAATTGGGTACATCCCAGTACAGACTTCCTAAATAACTAGTATGTGCTACAAGTCTTTTTCTTAACTTTGAAAAACTTATGAAAACTTCTTATACCTTTTCGAATAACAGGATTGAAAGAGGTGGCCATTGTTGCTACCATTTTGCAGCGTAATCCTAGAATTCCACCGGCAATAGCACTTTTTTCACTGACCAGTATCCTCTTGACAGCCGCTATTGACATTGCTTCCCGGTTTTCCTACAGACAAACATAAAACATTAACTGCTTACAAAAAAATTGTACAGAATATATATCTATATATCTGGTAAATGTTTTACCAAAATGTGCAGTACCGATCGATAGTATCGATTTGAAATCTCTTTTATTGGATGGCGATTTGTTCGTGGACACACCTCTCAAATGAATGTAAAAAAGATAATAAAATAAAATAAATAAATATTTTTTATTGCTACAGAATGCACAAAATACATTAAAGAAAACGTCAGATATTACACAAATAATATTAACAAAATGATCCAAACATTTAATATTTATTTTTACATGTAATATACAGTGTGTCCCACGAAGAGGTTTAAATGTTTAATTTTATATTACGTGCCCATTCATGCACCGAACTTTTTTAAACTTTACACAGTTTACAAAGTAGGTTCTAAAAATATTCTGGGAAAATTTCAGCTCCCTAACCTTTTTAGAAACAAAATGGCGGCATATTGAAAAACGATACTTTAAAAACATTAAAAAATGTGGTTTTGGTTTTATGAAATATTTTTATTGTTACATCCTAGGGCAAAATGATTTTTAAATAAAAAAAAAAACTAGGATACAGCCTAATGAAAAACATTAAAGTCCGAAATAATTCAAACTGTAACCAATCCACAGTAACACACTTATGGCAAACAATTACTAAATGACAACCTTCATAGCTGTTGGATTGGTCGTGGAAGTTATTTTTTAGATTGACCACCCTGATCACAAGATTTAACTGTTTGTAACTTCTTTTTATGGGGTTACTTGAAGAAACAAGTTTATTATCTATAGCTTCAATAATGATGAGGGTCTAAAACGATCAATA
Source organism: Laodelphax striatellus (assembly GCA_017141395.1). NCBI lineage: Eukaryota > Metazoa > Arthropoda > Insecta > Hemiptera > Delphacidae > Laodelphax > Laodelphax striatellus. The sequence continues at coordinate 14,687,812 of CM029540.1, forward strand.
GAAGAGGAACTTCTCAATAGAAGAGCTTACGAATCATTTGTTAAGCGCTGTAATCAGTGTGTTGCTGTGGATGGGTTACAGTTTGACTAATTTTGGACTTCAAGGTTTTTTTATTAGGCTATGTTCTAGTTTTTCTTTATTGAGTCATATTGACCTAGAATGTAACAATGAAAATATTTTATAAAACCAGAGACCTTCTTTAATGTTTTCGAAGTATCGTTTTTCAATAAGCCGCCATTTTGTTTCTTCAAAGGTTAGGGAGCTGAAATTTTCCCAGAATATTTTTAGAACCTACTTTGTAAACTGTGTGAAGTTTAAAAAAGTTTTAAAAAAGTGAATGGGCACGTAATATAAAATTAAACATTTAAACCTCTTCGTGGGACACACCGTATTTTTATATATTAGAGGACCACAAACTTTTACTTGATCAACTTCCAAAATGACATCTCAACTTACCCTTGACAACGGCTTGGTTATTTCGTTGAGTTTCAGTGACCTTCGCGATCTCTTCGAGGGCATTTGAATCACAGCTGGAAGATTGGCTGTTTTCGGTTCTTCCACTATCAAGGAAGCTGATGGATCGTCTTCATCGTCATCGTCCTCCTGCAATAATATTGGAATTATAGCACGATCCATTTAACTTGTCAGGAATCAGCTGTTTTGGTAATAATTGAACAGTGACTTCGACACAATAATCAAAAGACTTAAAAGTCTTAAAGACCTTTAAAGTCTTTAAAAGACTTTTTTAAAGAAGACCTTTCAAAGAATAACTTTTTAAATACCTTTTCAATAATCTGCTAGATTCAGCATTTGTAGGTTAAGTATTGTGATCATATGCTCGTCGATCGTATGTTTTCTGACAAGTTAAAAGGATCCTGCTATACATACTGACATGAGACACTTGAAAAAGGTAAGACAGTGCCAATCAATCAGCAGAACAATGGAATTGCTTTAGAAAACAAATAAATAAGCACTTTACTGATCAGTTAATTTCCAAGTAATTATAAAGTTGCTGTTGCTTTTGTGCTGATCAGTTAATTTCCAAGTAATTATAAAGTTTCTGTTGCTTTTGTAATGTTTTTTTTCAAAGGAAAATAAATTCATCTATTTTTTATAATATGCACGAGTACACTGATTTATTTTGTAATTTATGACTTTGAAAATAAGAAAATGTTTTGTCTGTCTTTCTGAAAAACCGGATACTATCAACGGCACTTACTTCCAGCGGTCGCTTCTTGCCGAAATCCTTCCAGGGAGTTTTTCCCTTGATGGCGTTGCCTGGCCCCAACCCGGCAGCGGCGATCTGAGTGGCCAGCAGCCTAGCCACGTGCCGAATTTGACCTTGAGTGCCAGCGGCTGCGATTGGCGTATAGGTGGCACTGAATACCGATGGCATCGAATCGGGTAGCTTGCTCTAAACAACAAGAAAACAAAACTATTCATCTATTTGATACATACATGCATACAAAATTACAACAAATAGGGGCTTACAGATTCCCCTCCATTGGGAGCCTGGCTAATCGTTAGTAAGGCTAGTCAGTCACTCCCTATATTTTGGAGGCATATTAAATTGTTGCATTGCACTATATAGCTGCTTAACACAATGTTATCCAGCAGTGCTTTGTTCCCATCACTGGGTTGCGAAGACTAGCTTATGGTTGAGATTTCAATGTGCTAACCACACGTTACATCTTTTCTGGTTAATGATCATTCACCTCTGCTGATGCAGTCAAGTGGATGTGAAACTGGCAACCAGCTGGTAGGCCTAAGCCCACATAGGGCTGTTGAGCCATTGACAAACAAACAAGGGGGCTTACAGATTGACGAAAGAATGTCATTGAAACCGAATGAAATTACAAAATCAAACAGTCTGGTCATTAGTGTGACATCAAATGGTCACACTGTTATTATGGCATACAGGCTCTGTAGCACTGATCTAAATATCCATCTGGAGGTAGCACTGATTGAAAAAGCTGGGTTCCGCCTATTTTTTCAATTTTTTTTAATAGCATACTGTTCTTGAGAAAAAATTTCAATCCTCACTTCATTGCCAACTTAATTTTTTTGGTACTACATACTGTTGTAAAAAAATATATTTCATCCTCACTTTATTGCCAACCTAACGAAATTAGACGGAACACTAATCCTGCTAGCAGCCCTAGCTAGTGCTACCTCCAGATGGATATTTAGCTCAGTGCTCTGTAGGATCGAATATTTTGAATCAGCTGATCCCATTCAATTAGCATTGTACTGATCCTTGATCAAAATTGATCTTGCTTGGTGCAACCCAATATTAGGAATGTATGCTCACCATAGCCGTGATGACTAGATCAGCCGTGAACTCAGGACTGAGTCGTTCAACAATATACTTTTCGGTCAAGTCAATGGACGTTTCGGTGACGGGTCCCTGAGAGGGGGCTGCCCCCCTCCTCTCCTCTTCACCACCCGAGTCATCGGCCGGCTCCTTTTTGATCTCATCCATCTTCAGTTTCTTCGACGGTTCACTCTCCGCCGGCGCAGGGCGTTTTGGTTTGCGTCGTACTGGTTCGCCTTTCGGATAGGCTTTCATTACCTGCAAGTTTGAAAAATGCATTAATTTGAGTTCAACCATTTGATGAATATGGCAATACAAACTGAGATGGTAAATTCACTTTATCAATAGGGAATCTGTAATAATAGCAGATTACCGTAATTGTGATGAGAAAAAATTTAATGAATAATCACAAATTTCAACTAGCTCCTTTTTCAAACTTTCCTTGTTGAATTCTTTATACATACTTCTCATGTAATAATGAATGCACGGTCATTATTTCCTATAAAATAAGTAAATGAAGTATTCATAGAATTGAAAGCTATTGACTTTAATCCTAGTTTGTGTTGATATAATAGTTATTTTTCAAACAATTCCCACAATTTTACTTTCTCCAATTATTCACCCATACCAGAAACAAGTCTTCTTCGGTAATTTCAATATTTTTAAGTCCTATACACTACTGATCTATTCGTCCAAAAAGAATGGAATAATGTTCCGTAATTTCAATATTTTCAAGTCCTAAACATTACTAATCTATTCGTCCAAAAATAATGGGATAATGAGAAAATTATGAAAACGTCTTACTTCATGGTACGTTGCTCCTAGATCAGTCAACAAAGTTGTGATATTCGTCAAATAGTCGGTTGCTTTTGGGTGCTTGAGTAAATTCAGCAGTTGCAGCTTCAGGTGTTTTCTTACTGAACTAACTTGAGATTTGGACAGCGTTGGCGGTAGGTTCACTGTAGGAGAAGTAAAATGTGATTGATTAGCAGAGAAATTACACTGAAAATTAACAAAAAGTGATAGAAAAACTTAGAAGCTAACAAGAAGATTATGTAAAAGGTGGGAAAGAACACCTTTCACAAATATTCCGAATGGTTGGAAAAGGGTCGTCGAAAAACTATCATTCAAGAGGTGAGAAAACAACATGACTTCAACATTAGAATATTTAAAAGAAATACATTAAATAACATCAGAAATCTAAAAAATCCATTAATTAGTCACTTCTTCAGCGCCTTCTAGGATTTTTTCATTTTTGATTGCCTACAATTTTAAAAGAAAACATCTGAAGGACTCTCAAAAATAAGAGCAATCACTTGATAAAAATCATTCAATTCTATAAATTCTTGTTGAGCCTGTTGGAAAATTTTAAAAAACGAATAATTTCGACTTACTGTGCAGTGTTTCTAGGGCAGCAATCACTTTTCCCATAAACGTTGGCCTCATTTTCGCAATAAGAGTCAAGGAGCCCATACATGTCATCAAATTCACGCTGGAAATATGCTCTGAACCGTGGAATTTCACCATCAACGAGAACAATGTCCTGTAATCGAAAAGCATAATTGAAATTAGTTTGGAAAATTTTAAAGGTTCTGATAAACAAGTAAATGAATTTTTATGTCTAATATTAGCCTGTCTACAAAATAACAGTTGTGAACAGAATTCTTGAAATTCATACCATAATTTGTTTCAAGAGTTTTAAATTTGATCTATCTGACAAGGTTCTTCAAAACTTGAACTCATGTCTTGATCACAAGATTTTATGTATATAAAACGAACACTTACAATGCTTCTTCCTCCAGTTTTCTCCTCCTAGCAATTTTCATGCCTAGAGGAAGATCTTCCAGGCTGAAGTCATTCTCTCGCTGTAAACTGTCTTCTTCAGGATACGTTTGACAAAGAACCAATGTTTCGAGGAATTTCACTGTGTGCGTACGAATACTGAAAAAAGGAATGACAGGAGTTAAACTAACTTCAAAAAAGGATTTTACAACCTAATAACAGAGGCTAACACTGAATAAATTCATTCGATAAAGGCAAAATGAGACATTTTCTCAAAAATGAGAAGGCAAAAATAAAGCAATGAAGAGGTATATAGAGTCGTACAATAGAAATGAAAATTTTATGAATTTCAACAAACGATTAATTTATACGAAAATAAGTTCAATTTCTGTAATCAGAAATTATATATGTCAGATGTTCTTTAATGTTAGAGAGTAGTGTTCTTAAATCAGATTTATAACTTCAAGGTGAAATTTGAAAATACCAAGGTAGACCAAGGTCTAACTTTGGTAGAAGATACTGTATAACATTTTGGAATATTCTTCTTAGAGATACAGATTTATATATAAAATAGTGAAAAATTAAATTAATTAAGTAGAAGGGGAATCAAATATTGTCTTATTTAAATTACTAGAAATTTAATAAAAGAAGATGTTATACTCCACTAAATTAAACTTCACAAGAAGTAATGAGACATGGTTGGAACGGAAACATCATGATCCAACCTTATTAATTTATGCACAAGCTTAAAGCTTATGTGAGCAGAGTATCACCGTCTTTCGGAGGAGACGAAAAGCCGTCGGTCCCGACTGCCTAAAAACAGTCGTCATCTCTCATCATCACCCCTCTCATTACCCACGCACAAGCCTTAGATAATGCTATATGGGCATCACCCTCAGAAAAAAAATCATCAGCAGAAAGATATAATTTCTACCGATCCATCTTTAATAGCCTATACATTATAATTGTTGATTATAAGCAGAGTTGTTATAATCACCTCTGAATGAGGAATTATCATTCGATGGTGCACAAAGATGAAGTGCTCTGATAAAGCTAGTCTATTAGTGTTTTGTATAATTAATTTTCAAGCATTAGCCTTTTTGTAAGTTTATTGTAAAATAATTGTATTCTAGTTCTAGATTATGAGCTCTTTCCCCGCGCACGGATCAATAGTCCATGCGGGGAAATAATTATTCGATGTATTGTTTTTATTTTGTACTGTGCTTCTTTTTATTTGGAATAAAGTTGAATTGAATTGAATTGAATCTGTAACTTAGGTTAATTTGGTAAAAGTAAAAGAAATATAGGCCTATACAAAACCAAACTTGGCTAAAGTGCAGCAACTTGGCACAATTTTTTCTCGGCTATTTTTGAATTTAAGGAAAAAGTATTTTACATCACCATGACAATCTAACTTTAATTGTAAATTTAACTTGAACTGTGAATTCAACTATAAAAAATGGCAATAAAATTGAATTGAATTGTGAATTTAACTAAAATTGTGAATCTAACCGTGAATTTAATTTGATCAAAATTGAAAATTAATCTGAAGGATTGAAAAGTCCAAACCCATCCTCGCTCCACTCACCCATCATTATCGCTATCCACCAAGTCCACAATGGCCTTCTTTATATTGCCCATCATCACCCAAACCGCCTTCATCTCTTCAGTGATCAGAGTGGCTTTGGAGACCCACGCAAGGGTGCTCTTATATACCTGACTTGCGGCCTGTATCACCCTCTTCTGCACCTGAGGACTGGAGTCTTGCAGCAGTATTTGCAAGTTGGGTACCACTTTTGGGAGTAGCTCGCAATCTTTTTTACTAAAACATGAAGGGAAATCAATCTATTATCATGACAGAGAACATTTGGCAAGACATTTCACTAGCCAGACGTCTTTCAAATATAGCACGATCCTTTTAACTTGTCAGAAATCAGCTGTTTCGGTAATAATTAAACAGTGATTTTGACACAATAATAAAGACCTTCCAAAGAATAACTTTTTAAAAGAGCTTTTCAATAATCTGCGAGATTCAGCATTTGTAGGTTAAGTATTGTACTGGTGGCCGAGTAAAACGTATGTTTTCTGACAAGTTAAAAGGATCCTGCTATAGTTTCCGCTATCCTGAACAATCAAGCAATAGTTGATAAATTAATAATAGTCTAATAAATTTATTTATTTATTATTTGACAATTATATACTTTTTTGAAATTGTTACTGTATAGCTGATTATTCAATCTTGTAATTGGCATCAACAACTGAACAGTTTCCATTCTCCTCTGAGATTCCATTTTTCCTCATTTCGAAAATGTTATAATTTGTGAAACAATGGTATTTAATATTCACATATTTACTTTTTGGTTTTCGATATGATTGTATTTGATTTTATGTTCTGTATTAAATACAGTCATCTATTTTCCTCTATATTTTTGTTCTATCTATCTTCAAGAGCCCACTAATTCGTGTTAAATTCATTCAATATTGATTCGCATTTTTCGTAGGAATTATATGTTTGAAAAATGGAATTAAAGATAGCCTACTGAAACCTAAGTGGAGTCGAAAATTTAGGACTATGTCAAAAGATAGGCTACTATCCGAAAGTGATAGTCAAATTTTCCGGGAGAACACCGTAGCATCAAAAAAATCCTAAGTGGAGTCGAAAATTTAGGACTATGTCAAAAGATAGGCTACTATCCGAAAGTGATAGTCACATTTTCCGGGAGACCACCGTAGCATCGACAAACGTTAGCCTCGACACTATGTACTAAGGCTCTCTATGCTGCTAACCTACTAGCGAGGTTAGCTACCAAGAAAGGTTAAGACCGGTGAGAACCTAGAGAGCTAACCTGACGAGGCTAACGTTTGTCGATGCTACAGTAGTCACCCAAATTCTCCTTCCTACGAGCGAGAAGCTTTGACATGAAAGGTGAAGACAATAGCTGAGTTCAAAATACAGTAATAGCAAACGAAAAGTAGATACAGTACATAAATTGAAATAATGAGGAATCAAGTTGAATTTACAACTAAAAATTCAATTATTCAAACTGTAGTTCAGTTTATATATTCGCAAAATGAAAAATTAGAATAACTTGGTCTAGATAGAAAATATAACGTTATTAGATATCAATTGGAAGGATCTTGATAAGTAGAGCTGAGATAAGATATTTACAAAAAATTAATTCACATTTGTATTAATTTGAAGTGGCATCATAGTAGTGTATTATCTCCTCTGAACCAATTATGATGTTGCACTTGAATGATGTTCCTTTCAAGAAACAATTCAACTCAAGTTATGTGAAATGAATAAAGATGGTTTGCATTACCAAGCTTCTTCAATGAATCCAACGATGAATTTCCTAACTTCGGCGTTTTTATCGATTTGAAATCCTACAACCTCGTGGAGGAAGTTGTCAAGAATATGTGGTTCCTTATGAATGATGAATTCCTGGACCATTCTCAGTAATTCAATCTTCCGATTAGTATCAGATACTAAGGATGCTTCGTTTATCCACTCGACAACCTGAAAATACATTAATAATCATGCTTTATTAATTAGAGAAAGAAACACGATCAGTATACATTGAGCAAGAATACAATAAACAAATTAATGTGGTTTGTAGTTTTTTGTGAGGTTCAATTCGATTCAATTTTATTGAAATTTATAAAAATTGCACAATACAATTTTTTTAATATGCACTTGAAACAGAATTAATATAAATTAGAATACACAAAAGACATTTTAATACAATAAAAGACAGGTCGATACCCACGTGAGCTCTGAGGCTTGTTCGTGGGTAATGGGAAGGTGATGACTACTTTATAGGCAGTCGAGACCGGCTTAACATCTCCTCCGAAAGACGGAGACGAGGCCGTTTGTGGTCAAAATCTGTTTTACTCAATAGGATTTGAACCAGGAACCTTTGTACCAGGTGACCGACAAAAATTCCATAAGATTCATTAGTACCATGCAAGTCGAACCTCATCAGAGTCAAGATAGATTCTTTGTCTCACTCCCATTGTACAAGAGACTGTCTTCATTCTCAATGGACATAATTTTGAGATAATTAAAATCAAGTTACCTTTTGTTCCGACGTTTTGTCACCATCTTTGGAAGAGGAGGCAGCATTTTTATTTTCACTGTCTAAGAAGTATTGGGCAGCTGGGCTGCGATGAAATGCCATCTCTTTGATCAGAGGACAATTTCACCTGAAATGAGAGGAATGTTAAGCCACAATTTTGGAATATTTTGTTACCAACAGTTTTGTTGAATAGAGATGGAAAAACACCGGATAATATTGCTTTACGGTGTGAACAATAATAAACAGGACAATATGATTAGGCCTAGTTATTATAAACATTTAAGTTATGAACAATAGAAAACAATTCATTAAGAAAAAATAGGCTATGAGAAATGAACACTAGAGCACACATTTCTCACTCAATATTCATAATACGACAGCCACAGAAATGAAAAATTACAGTCAAAGCCATGAACATAACGGGATAACTTATTGCAAACATAAGCTATGCTCTGTAAATTTTAACTGAAAACAAGCATTTCAAGTCAGACTAAAAACAAAATATACAAGTCGTATCTATAATACTTGAGAATAATAGGTGGGTTATTAATAATGGGATTTTTCACTAACACTAGCATTTTAATCACTAAATAAATCGCTCATCCTAATTACAACCATACGGTGATAACCTCAATTTCAAATGCAATCATTAGGTGATAATAAACAAACAATTACAAAGACAGAATAATATGGGAATATACAATACATGAAAATGAATTTCTGTATTTGGCTAGCTTTAGAAAACTATCAACGTTTACATTATAAACAAGAACATTATTCAATAACCCCTAGCCCGACAAGTTTGTAAATGACCATGGAGCAATTGGAATTTCTCAGTTGGTGGGCTTTATTTTGTGAATTGACGATGAGGAAGTATATTTCAACGCAAATAATACCTAAATGAACTATTAATAAATAATCTATCCTAGAATAAGCAATTTTATTTTACGTACACTATCAAAAGGATCATAACCTAAATTCTGGTGAGTTTGTTTTGGGGATTTGGGGGTGCTGAGTAGTGACGCCAACTGTTACAAACTAAAATGACTGTACATTAAAACTATTTCGAAAACTTTAATTCTAACCGGAAGAATAATTTATAAACATAACATCAGATTATAGAATATTTCACAAGATTTTAATAAAAATTACGTAGAGAATGATAAATCAACAGAAAAAAAAAATTCAAGCATTTCTTCCAATCGATTATGAGAAGTCGAGCTCATTGGCATTTGAATGTCGATAAACGATTATCGACTTCTAGTTGAACAAGGCAAAATTGAACATGAACTCTGAATTCTTGAAGCAGCTCGGTTGTTCGGTAGCTATTTTCTAATCTTTTCGTGTATCGGTTGAATTAATGTATTTAAAATTATATTGATAGAGTCTTTCGTGGCTTTTACCATCGTAATCTCATATCAGGTTGATCGTTTATTCCAGACTTTTGTATGCGCGAGTGAATCAATGTTAAAACATGTAGAAGTAAAGTGTAGCTGTAAATGTGACAGACTGTCCACCCACTTTGCCCAGGTGCTGGGTCTTTTTTCTGCTACAATTCATGGTAAGATCAGGAATTTAAATTTTCTTCACCTTTTATTACCAATAGTAAGAACTTTCGTTGACAGTAGATCCTTGTTTAACTGATAGAGTACGTTCATTTGTCATTCTATCTGAATGGTCGTCCTAGCCTTAAAATCCATTCACCTTTTGTTTTGAAGTGTGATACTGACCACCCACTATCTAAATAAGTGGAACAATCACATTTTATTAAAAAACCCTGAAATTTACAATAATCCTTCAATCATTTCGAGTTACAGATTTTATGTTCAAGTTTTGAAACAATAAACTAACCTACTAGGAACTTGTACTGTATTGGAATCAATCGTTATTCGTACTGTACTCAGTTCAATATTGGCATATATAATTAATTCAAAGATTTAAAAGCGGCCAATACATTAGATTTCACATTTAATTTAATGGTTAGTAAGAACCTAACCTCACATATTTTACAAGAATGTTCTGCAAAACTCCCAGAGTAACTTACCTCCCATTTAGCTCTGTAGTACCGGTAAGTATAGCAGGATGCAATTAACTTGTCATAAGTCAGCTGATCGACGAGCATATGATCACAATACTTAACCTACAAATGCTGAATTTCGCAGATTATTGAAAAGGTATTTTAAAAAGTTATTCTATGAAAGGTCTTCTTCAAAAAGGTCTTTTAAAGACTTTAAAGGCCTTTAAGACTTTCAAGCCTTTTGATTATTGTGTCGAAATCACTGTTTATATATTACTGGATCAGCTGACTTATGTCAAGTTAATTGAATCCTGCAGTACATGCAATCGCTAATACATGAGCGATCAATGTACATTTCAATAATCAAGACATTGATCTCCACTATCTCATTTATGGTTCTGCTTCTATAAGTTTTTTTTTATTTTGTTATTAGGTCTCTATGATAGTAGACATCTTCAGGGGGTAGAAGCAAGAGTTGGAATTTAGAATAAAGAAGAGATTGGAAAAACCATCTTGTGATGAAAAAATAGGACATGGACACTTCAAAGATTGATTTAAATCTATTGATTCAACTTGAAATAATATTGTGATTATGATTACATGTTAAGCTAAATTAGGTACTTTTATTTTCCAGTTTGGTATAGCTTCCATTTTTTTAAGATGATAATTGAAAAAATAGAAAATAGATTTTTTCACAAGATTCAAATAACATCACTTCATATTTATTATGATTTATCTGGATACATTATGTGTCAATGTCATAATCCATTTGTTATTATTAGTTAGGTCTTCGAAAGCTACATTCAGTTTGGAATGAAAATGGATCATTCCACAATCTTTTTTTCAATTGACAAATTTTCAGTCATTTTGTGACTATACTAATTTCACTTGAATTTAAGTTTGTATGCTCAACACTAAGAATTCTTGTTTGTATTATAATAATACATTAATCATCTTTATGATGTTATTTAGAATCTTTTAACATCATTCTCTTCCTTGAAGAATTTTTTTCTTGGCCTAATATAATTAATAATTTTTGCTTTATTTTGTAAAATTGCAGAACTTCAATTTTTAGAAATAGGCTACATCCTTTAAAAATATAATTGAGAAGCTCTGTTTCAAAAGCTACCGTAATACATACATAGTAAATATGTTATATACATATCAAATTTTGTTATCATAATATTTTTTACAGATCAAACTGTAATTAAATAAATCTGTAGTCCTAATTTATTACTAAGTATTATTATAAACCCAGTTACAATTCTCTTGAATTAATCCAAATTTAACATGGAAACTGAAATGCTTCAAGTGTTAGATTAGTATGTTTAATGTAACATGTTTCCTGCTAATTTGGAAATTATTGCTGTATTGTAGACTGTACAGAGCTCTTTAGTTTGGAATTGCAGCATGATTAAGTTATCCAAGAAGAATAAATTTCACACACAACATTAAAACAACATAACATACATCAATAATTACATGAAAAGTTAAAGAAACAATAGAAAGAATGTTAATATAATATAATGTAAATATAATATCAAGGTTGAGTGGTAGAAAGGACTTTCTAGTCCAAACTCCGCCTTAGAAAGGATATTTTTCATTCCAATCGAGGGTTTTCATGTCTATTGAGGATTTGAATGAATAGATTTTGAGAATGTATATTTAATATTTAGGATGTAAGATGTTAGTTACATTATTAAAAAGTTTCTTATGATCACACTAGCTGGGAGTATCGATCTATTTTTTATATCTATTTCCAACATCTTAGCATTCATGATTGATACTCAAACTCACAGTTGCCTAGTTCTCTTAATTTGGTAGACCATGTCTTAGTTTGATTAGCAACGAAAGTTCCTACACTAGAACTAGCCTAATTAGTAATAAATCAGTAAATTTGAATTTTTTAATAATACAGTAATATCTTACTTTGCTATTCAATTTTTTATGTATCTTTAAAAGTTTACAGAGTTTGTTTGGCACTTGTGTCTTGTAAGTAAAAGTATGTAATCTCTTATCTGTAAAGTGAATTGTTGTGTTTTTACTATTAAACACACGTGTGCTTTTATGTTTCCAATATTAGTATTGATAATTTTCCAAGTGCTCTTAAAATGGAGGTCTCAATGTCAACATTTCTTATTACCAATAGCTTCCAATATTTCACATCAGAGAAGTTGTGCTAACCCAAGCTACATACTTGATATCTAGATAGCCTAATCAATTTGTTGTATTTTTATATTCCATTTTATCTCCCATTGTTATAACACTTCACTATTTGCCAAGTTGATAACAAAGTGTATGTGATTTAAATACTTGTTCTTGTTGTTTTCTCTTTTGTATTGTTTACTCTTTGGTTTTTTTTTATTATTCAGTGTTTTTTTTTAGTAATTCATTGTACAATATGTTTGTCCATTTTCCTAATCTGTCATACGATGTTAATAATTATATTGCTCTCATTATTTTGTGTGTAAGATTTCTAAGAACTTCTTCTGGCCTACTTCTATTCTCTCTGATTACCTCTAATACAAGTCAACAAGAGAAACTAGCACATGCTTTAATTAGGGGTTGGCGCAAACTATTTTCAACTATTAGTGTCGTAGATTGTTAAAAAATAAAAGTTGATTAGCCATTTCTATACGTTTTCTCTTAATCAGATGATTACTGTCACGTTATTTGCGACAAAGTAAGGCTGCCTCGGTGGGAGCCATGTCACATTATTCGTGTTTGAATTGGTGTAAACCAAGTTATTTGAGGATTTATATTCCAATAAATAAAAGAGTCTAAAGTCCTCCAGTTGTGGTGATGATTCTGTAGATATGTTGCTGGGAAAAATCATCCAGACTTATAGCGTGGATGCGGATTGTGAATTTCCAACCCAACCACACCAATACACTGCCAACGATTAAAAGTAAAGCTTCTAATATAAGAAAGCTTTCAAATGCGCCCAAAAGAAAGTGATATGAGGGTGCAAGGCCGCTCAGTTTCTTTATAACCTGCGGTCAATTGCAACTAGCTCACAATAAATATATAGGGATCGACAAATCGTTCGCAGGGCACCAGAGGGTCGTGGTATATGGCATCACAATGTAAAATTTGATGTAAGAATCTAATATTTAAAGGAATACCTCATATTCAAATTCAGAATTAAATTGTTGCATGTCCAGTGACGTTGAAACCAGGGAATATTAGTCAAATATGCCGCATTATAATGGAGAGCTAATAGATGGAATAAACTCAACATCAAACGAAATCTCAATCCAATTATATGCTTCACACTTGGCTACTCCCGTTCATACGTGAATGGGCATGTCTAATCCAGCCTTAGAATGGCTAACCATGAATATCAAATATTTGCTTGAATAAATTTGAAGTAAATATAATTTTGAGGTTGCCAAGACCAAGGTAAGAATAATTAGAAAATACCCAGCATTCTGGTTAATAATTTTGGAGTATATTCTCCTGTCTTCAAGGACATACAACAATATAGAAGTAATCATAAATTTAATAATAAATTAATGGATAATTAATAAATTGAAAGTTAAATAAATTTAAGTTAAGTTATTTGAGACCTGATTAATAAATATGTAGTAAAATTTATACTAATCATGCAGAGCATGTGAGGTGGATTCTTATGACTGGGAAAATAAAATATACAAATTTTCTTAATTCTATAAGCGCTTTTCAGTATACCATGAGCTCAAATTATTTCCCCCACTAATTCACTTTATGAGACTCGCGCCCTGGCCAGGTAGATAAAATATTACGCACTCACACTTATTTGCTGACGAAGCTCCTGGTAATAGGGAATCATTTCGTGGACATTAGGCTGCCATCTCTTGCCAGTGGTTAGGGATTCCTGGATACCGTCTCTGGTTCTGCTTGGCTCTGGACCATAATTTTGGTAATCGCGACTTTAGAATACTTTATGCATTATCACAGGAATTATTATATCACAGACTTTAAATTATAAATTAGGAGAAAAACATTGAAAATTCACATTTAAAACATTCAATTCGCACACATGTGCTCAAACGGTCTATACTCGGAGGGAGTCAAAATGGAAGAGAGATGCTCTTGCCTTGTAGAAACTCAAGGGAGGCTGAAAAAGAATATTCTAGAATTTCTTGAAAATTCTAGGCTGTGATTGGTTGAAATAAATTGAATTAATTGTGACGTCAGGATAATGCATAAAGTAGTTCTTCCCTTCAGGTACAATAATTAAATTAGTAACCCCTCAAATAAATATATTACTGTACTATAATATCTAGAATAATAAATCTCGCATAATATTTATTTTTATTTTACCGAAGATGCCTTTAAATTCCATTTTAATTTTCTTGATTCCACTGCCAAAGTCAAGAGTAGACTGAACTATTATTTTTTTAAATAATGAGCCTTTAAATTTGGATGCCATAAAACAAATAATCTCCAAATAAAGATAAATTTCTGTGAAACCAATTCTTAACAATTATTAATTGCTCTGGTCTTATAAACAATGATAATATGAGATGAAAAATGACCAGTATTTCCTGGCTTGGAGGATAAATCGGTGAGTATAATTTATTATTTAAATTATTTCCAGGCATGTTAATATTATCTGAACATCCATTTGGTATTTGATAAATATTTTACAGAATATCAACGTTTTGGGTATTTTGTTGGCCTTGTATCATCTATAACTTTGGCTTCTGTAGGCAGTGGTATACTTTTTGACATAAAGAATGTAGGTTATGGCTATCTTCAAATAATTAATTTTTATTTATTTATCTGACACATATATGCCTGCACCAAAACGTAAATTATATACAAATAATAAATTTAATAATTATGAAATTTTAAGCAACTGAGGTGAGTTGGAGCACGCACTTTCTATTATCTTATCAGTTGTCAAAATATTCGCCGGTTAACGGTTCTTATAGTTTATATTATGGTCTTAAAATTTTTCTATTTCTTTGCCAATAATTATTCAAATCTGTGGATCGTCACATTACTTATAAAATCATCCCTCTATTCATCATTGAACTCATCTGTACATGTTGAACTCAATCTATGGCCAACATGATCAATAATTATGATAAAACTACAAATTATGAGAAAATTATTTTTGAATCAGTATCTGGTTATAATTTTGTGTAAATGTTCTCTTATGGCCAGTTGCATCAAAATCCAATTGACTTTAACCACCGTAAAATTATGTCATTGTATTTTAAGTCAGATTTGTTCATTGGTTCTCGTTGCATTGATTATATCAGATGTTAATAATTTTACGGCGGTTAAATTTAATTGTATTTACCAATCCAACTGTCCTGGTGTGCAACTGGGTAGTATCCTTTTCCTTGACCTATCTGATTTTACTGTACTGCTGATGGTCATTTTCAAGAATGATTATTTGTTATGTTAATATTAATCTGATATAAGATTTATTACTTACAAATTAAAATATTTTTCTTTTATGAATATAATATTCAATTAACTTATATTCTCTGAACTTGAAAATAATCAGCTGGAAGTACTTACTGCCTCATGCTAAGCTCCGTGTCCCTGACGGCTGAAGCGGAGAGACGAAGATAGCACTCTCGGTTTTCGATGACGTATTGAATTCCTCCCAGGGACACAGAACTTAGCATCGAGCAGTAGTTTATTAGGTCAAGGAGAAGGTGGTCTCTCTCCTTCATTCTAAGGCTAGGCGTACACCGGTTAGTCAAGACAAGACGAGATTAGTCACAGTAATTCACATAGTTGCTTATGAAGCAGCACACACTGATGCAATGACTAATCGATGTGTATTGCTTCGTAAGCAACTATGTGAATTACTGTGACTAAACGTGACTAATATCGTCTTGTCTTGTCTTGACTAACCGGTGTACGCCTAGCCTAAGGCTTAAGCCGCACTGCTGTATGCTTTTTCCAGTGGGTAGATGGAATAACTATAGAACATAGACCATCCATAGTAATACAACAGCTGTTCAGAACATCTTTAGATATTCCATCTACCCTCTACGTAACCATCCTGCAGTGCGGCCTCACCTGAAACCGTGGGTAGTTGGTGGATGATTGACACGGCTCATCAAGGAGGCCGTGATAATTTTCTACATGTTGTGGATTTTGTATGAGCCATCTACCATTATGATAAACCATCTACCATTCAGGTATCAAGCATATGCGTTGCACCAGGGGGGCACATGCAACATTTTGTAATAAAATGCTGAGATCTGCTAAATAAAATAAATATTTGGTAATACTCAATTGTTTCTGTTACAAGGCCTACACAAAATGATTTCTGAGGATTTTATTGAGTAGACTAACATTTAAAAGTACCGTTTTGTAGTATGCTTCCTGCTCATATTACCCTAATTTTGATTTGTGCCCCCCCCCCAAATTCATGGCCCATGCTACGCCTATGGTAACAAGCTCAACTTTGAATGCTTGAACCCTTGTTACGTACATGAGATTGTATTTAAATGATAAAATAAGTAGTTTTGTATGGAAATATCATAAGAACGTGATTTATCAAGAGTAAAATCTTGGTAACTGAATGGTAGGCTACAGGATCCTAATTTAACGGTATAGTAATCAGGAGCTGGATGCTTTTAACATTTTGTTCCTTTCTTCTGGCCCAAATGAATCACTACTTGATGCGACACTTTGGCTCGGTCTTTTCCCATTAGGGCGCGCAGGCAAGGCAGCTGAAATATGCACGCCAATAAATATGGCCTCCTTCCTGAATTACACGAGAAAATTATGTTTTTGGGAACCTGATAGGGGATGCTATGTGGCTTGCCTCATGCACGCGTCTCGTGTTATGTATTACTCTATTTGGGTTCTGCCAAACTTGGGGGTGGTAATTCCAGAGTTGAGCTCGAAGTGGAGTTTTTTCTCTGAGGTGGAGAGAGACAGAGTTTTTTGTTTATTGAGAGGTAATTTTTGGCACGCGTATTTGATTTGATAAATTCATATTTAGACAATCGACTAATTAAATTATACTATTTAAAAAACACCTTTAAGTAGAAATAACTCATGAGTCTGATGATGTCCTACACCAGGATGAAACGATCGTCACTATGTAAGTGAAAAATCAAGTTATTTCTACTTAAAAGTGTTTTTAAATAGTGTTATTTACCAGTAGAAAAAAGTATGGATACAGAACTCAATTAAATTATAGAATCGAATATATAAAATTTATTTACTTGATCCAATCATTGGATTAAATTCAACAATATTCCGTTCAACAATTCAACTACTGTTGTGTGTACAATATTAGTTCAATGATTGTCATTCAATTTGATTTTCTATTACAGGATATAAAGAGTTTTGTGACTTGTAAATGATTTTCATCATTTTTGGTACTAGACAAAGACATCTATAGTACTATTACTATAGATACTATTCACTAATAGACAAAGGTAGTGCTATTTTATTTCTCTGTTATATTAAAAAAGTGAATAACAGTATGGTAAGCTGATATTAACCTATAAAAAGAAGCATTTTACTGTTAATGAAAAATGATTAATAATCTAAGGTGAGCTACATCTTGTATGACGTCAAACGTTGAAGTTTTATTTATGAACTTGTATTGGAAGATATAACTTTATTTGGGTTGTTGAAAAATTTTCTTCTATTTGGAAAGGTTCATCAGTAATTTTTTTAACGTTTCACCTTGACAATTTTAATCTTCAGTTCCGTATCAGTATAAATGAAACATGAATTCTATTCAAAACTGTTGAAAGATTTTTTATTATCAAGTGAGATTTCTATTTCCACTCAATTATTGTCATAAAATCTCTAATTGTTGAAATAATGAGGTCAAATGTCTTATTGAGGAATTTCCCTGAAGTTGCAAAAAATTCAGCTATCAATTGTCATCAAACATAATAATGATGATCAGTTTTAGTTTTAGTTTTAGTTTCTTTTGGGTCCTTGACCAGCACTGCTGGATAGACTACGTCAAGAGTTTATGATATCACACACAAAATTTCAAAATGTCATCTCAGCATCAAAAAATTCACCAAGATTATAAAATGGATGCTCCACCAAGAAAGACTTCAAGACTGCACGAAAATGTCCATCACTTCCACTTTCCCTGATCCACCCCGGCAGTCTATTGTACATCCTGAGGGCAATGAAAGGATAACACTTCTGTGTCCTTGATAAGCGGCATCTTGGCATGTTGATATGTTGGGTCTGGCGGGTTCCATAGCCATGTATCTCGCCACGAGTTTCAGCACTCCTTGCTCTGTCTCTGATGCGAACCAGACATTCAAGAATGTACTGATTTACAACAGTAAGCATCTTTAGCTTCTTGAAGAGTGGTCTACAGTGTGCTATGTAGTCACTGCCTGTAAGCACCAATTGCTTTTTTCTGCAGGAGCAGCACATCTCCAAGCCCTGCAGAGTGTCCCCATAGGTGGAGTCCATAACACATATGGCTGTGAAACACGGCATAGTAGACGGCCAAGAGGTATCCTTCACCAATTTCAGATTTTAACTTCCGCAGAAGATAGAGTGCACTGGACAGCCTGGAGCAAATCATAACAATATGACTAGCCCAGCTTGCTCTGGTATCGATGAGAAATCCCAGCAACTTTACATTTGAGTCCACTAGACCAGCCTGTCCCAAGGAACACAGAAGCTTCTGTGTCTTTTCCTTGTTCAGCAACAACCTGTTGTGATGAAACCAGCTCTCAGCAGACTTCAAGGCATCATCAGCAGCCAGCTCCAACAACTGCACATCACGTCCCCTGTTGATCAGCGTAGTGTCGTCAGCGTACACCAATGCATTCATCGTCAGGCCAATGTCATTAATTGCAATGATAAAGAGGAGAGGGCCCAAGACCGACCCTTGAGGCACACCATGCTCCACCGTCTCTTCACTTGATGTGGCACCATCAATAGTCACAACCTGGCGTCTGTTGCTGAGATAAGATGACAGAGTACTGAAAAATCAAATTATATCAATTATATCATCAATAATTGAAATGTAATTTTTCTCTTGTTATTGTTGTGGCTGAATAATTTTAATATCCTCATTTTGTCAAATCAGATAGTCATTTGCTGAATTATTGCTCAGTGGGAATGATAATTGAAATAATCTTCTCAATTTGAAATTATCGTTTAGGAACTTGAAGACGATTCAAAACAATGACACTACATTATTGTAAAATACTACTGAAGAGTGCTTATTCTATTAATAAAATAGGAATTTAGTTTAAATCACACATTCTGTTATGACATTCACCCAATTTATTGCTTTCTTGCGGGTTTGAAGTTTTCATTTCTAAGAAGTTGATTGATTGAACTTGTCAACTGATTTTTCGTATTTTTTTTAATACAATATTATTTGTTTATATTTTTTCTTTATATGGGATCTCTCAAAACTCGTCAAATCATAAGCTTTGCTGTTTGTATTGATCAAAAATCGTTTGCCAACTGAAAGATTTTGGTATTGACTATAATTCACTCAGGCCAAAATGGTGGATGCTGCGTCTGGTGTTTACAGAGCCCTAATATAAAAGCCCTTATTCTTCGCAATCAAAATTTCATCAAAATTATTTTCACTTGCTAAAAATTTCAATAGGAAAAAAATACTAAAATGTCCATCAATCAGGAAATAGTTAAGACTAATAACAGATCATTTCTTTTATCCTAAAAAAATTGTTGCCAACATGGTGTTTACAGAGCCCTTCTAATTCTAAACATCAAAATTAATTTTAATTGCTAAAAATTTCAATGCAAAAAATATACTTAAATTTCTACTAATCAGGAAATTGTCAAAAACACTACTTGAGGTCTTTTCAAAATGAGAAAAATGTTGCCAACCTAAAACTTCTGCTACGAAAGAGTCGACCTCAGAAACAACGCACACGCGTTTTCCAAACTCTTATGCTAATTTCTCTTAGAGAATTTTGGGCCGGTTCCATCTTTGCGCTGACTGTGCGGTCCCCTCCCCCCCAACTGGCAATTTCTCCCTCCTAATCAATTGTCCCCTCTTATAGTTTCCTTCGCTTCGCCGGCTTTAAATCAGCGCGAAAATCAATTGGCAAGTTTATTTCCTGTTCGTGATAACGTGCGGAGGAGCAGTGGGGGGGGGGGGTGGCACACCCTGAGTGTGTACTGCATTTGCAATTTATGACTGCCACAACCATTCGAACGCAAGGAGCTCGCTGCTCCTTCAGTTAGGAATTTCTCTTTTCATTTTCTCTCTCTCTACAAGTAATGAGAGGGAATTTCCCTCTTGAATTCCTAGGTAACTCAAAAGTTCTGTAACTTAATACTGTACTATCTAGCGCACCTCTCTCTTTTTCTTTCTAAGTAGCCTAATGATAGTGAATTTCTCTCTCTTTCTCTGTTGATAAAAAGGATATCTTTGTATCTCCTTTTCCAAGAGTGGACATTCATATGTCCAAACTTCGCCATTTCATGTAGATAAATAACAATTGTGAATCTCTCTCTCTTTCTCTGTTGATGAAAAGGATATCTTTGTATCTCCTTTTCCAAAAAGTGGACATTCATATGTCCAAACTTCGCCATTTCATGTAGATAAATCACAATTATTTTATTATATCATCAGTTTATTTTTTACTTTACATCTTCTCATTGAATAATTTATAAGCTTATGGACATTTGTCAAATAATTAGTTGTATATTCACCATTATAATCTAGAATTTAAGCCATCATAATATATGTTATCTACATGAATAAAGATAATCTAATCTCTCCATTTCTCTTTCTCTCGTTAAGGATTGTGTAATGGAAAAGACCTGAAGTCCTAACTCCGCCCTTAATAAGGGCAATCAATCTATCTCGCTCTCTCTCGCTTGACTTTCCAGGTATAGCAGCACTTCAAGTTCTGCAAGTCTTAATACTATCCAGCTCTGCTGAATCTGCTCTCACCATCACCGTAACCAACTCATTTCCTTTCACTCACCCCTCTTTTCACTCCATTTCACCTGAATTTTCTCGGTTGCTCTTCAAATTTTCCTCTCTTCTTCACCACCATCTTCAGTAGGCCTACCATCTCTCTCACCTGCTGAATCTTTGCTTGATTTCTGTTATCTTCATCATTCTTTTTCTTCCTCTTTTCCTACTCTGCATTCAAATCTCTGTATTGCATCACCATCATTCGATTTTTCATAATTATTATCATCATTTTTCTCGTCTTTACCATAACCGTACTTCTACTTTGTCATATTTCTTTCTCTCACTTTTTCTTTATTTTTCTCCCTGACTTACTACCACTCCACTCTACTTCTTATTCTACTTCTCACTCTATTATTCACTCTTCCTCTCTCATTTCCTCTCCTTCCTATCTCTTTCATCCCCATTTTGCAACCTTTCCCAACATTCTACCATAATCTTTCTCAAATTTTTACTTTTTCCCTTCTACCTATCGCTTTCCCTCTTTGATTCTCTTTCATCCACTCAATCTACTTTCTTCCTCACGTTCCTACTCATCTTATTCCATCGTTCTCACTCTATTCTTTTTCCTCCCTCTTTCCCTCCCTTTCTTCCCATCTCTTTCCCTATTCGCTTCTGCTCTTGCATCATTCTCACTCCATATTATTCCTTTCTTATATTTTAACCCTACTTCTTTCTATCACTTCCACTATAAACCCCTCTCTTCTTTTTCCCTTTTTTTTCACCTTATTTCTTCTTATCTACCTTATTCCCTTCTCCCTTCTGCCTATCTTCCTATATTTATTCTTCTTGTATTCCTTTCTCATATCTTCCTTATTTTTATCTTTATTATTCCTTTTTGTCATCTTTCTAACTTCATTATTACTATTTTCCTTTAGCATAACTTCATTATTCCTACTTTTCTTCCCCCTATCATCCTTGTTCACATATTCATTATTCTGTCTTTCTTCTTCCATCCTCCTTTTTCATATTTTCTTTATTTCTTTCTTTCTTCTGACTATTTCTCTTCTTCCATCATCCTTTTTCATTTTTCTTTATTCCTTTCTACTTACTATTTCCCTTTTTCCTAACTTTCTTCTTCCATCCTCCTTCATATTTTCTCTCTTTTCCTTTCTCTCTTCTTACTATTCCCTTTCTTCCTATCTTTCTTCTCCCATTCTCCTCTCTCATATTTTCTTTTTTCCTCTCTTTTTATTTTTCCCTTCTTCGTATCTTTCTTCTTCCATCCTCTTTCACATTTTCCTTATTCCTATCTTCGTTCTTCCTAACTTTCTCCATTCTATCTCCCTTATTCCTAACTTCCTTCTTTCTATCATTTCTTCTACATCCCCTCTATCTTCTTTTTCCCTTCTTTCTTTCTCCATATCTTATCCTATAACATATCTTTCTCCCCTTTATCTTCCTATCCCCCTTATCCTCCTTCGTTCTATCTCATTCTCACCCCATTTCCCCTCTTTCCTTCTCCCCACCCCTGTGCACCCTGCCACATCTGCAATAACCCTTTCAGCTGGTAACCGGCTCTCGGAAGTGCTCAAAATCAGATGTAATCAAGTGTTCTAATCTGAGATGGGGTTGCTAGCTGCTGGCACCTTTTCCTACTACGGCTTCCCACCCAAGTGAAAGCCCGGCTTCCACTCGTTCCTACTTTTCCACACTTTTTCTGTTGAAAACGAACTGGCTGGAATCATTGCCGACGGAAAGCTTTATCACACATTTTAATTCCGACAGTGAGGGTGTGAGGCTTCAGCGCTTGCTCTTGACTACATTTCACAAAAAGTACAATTCGCAAGTACGAATTTGCAAAGTTTGGTTATTTCCTTGGAACTGAAAGTATTGTGTTTCGTCAAGATAAATGTTAGGCTAGGCGTACACCGGTTAAAAATGTTTTGAGATCATGATCTTCATGATGTCCAAATGAGGATTCAATAAGAAATAATTATATATTTTTACCAAGTTTTAATTTCAACTTATCTTATTTCGTGTATTTCTGCCATGTCATCATTAGGCTAGGCGTACACCGGTTAGTCAAGACAAGAAATGACGAGATTAGTCACGTTTAGTGACAGTACTTCACATAGTTGCTTATGAAGCAACACACACCGATTAGTCATTGCATCTGTGTGTGCTGCTTCATAAGCAACAATGTGAATTACTGTGACTAAACGTGACTAATCTCGTCTTGTCTTCACTAACCTGTGTACGCCTAGCCTAATGTATGTAAAGTAATGTAAATAAAATTAAAGTAATGTATACAGGGATAGCCAGTGAAACGGAAGATTTCAATATGTAAATAATTCTTCAAGATTTTTTTTCAATTTAATGGTTATAAATATAAAATACAAAGTTAACCATTTACTGTATTATAAGTGAAAAAAAAACTATTTTTTGAATATAACATCAAAAGTCCAGTCCTCCATTGGGATCTATCACTTCTGCATCCAGGTCTGAAAGTTTCCCAAGACATTTTGCAGCATATTGACTGTAGCCCAGTCAATGAAGGGAAATAATAGGCCTTTATGGGAACTAATTAGAAAAAAGCTGAATTTTTGCCTGATGTTACATTGGTATAAGATACGTTTGTACACAAAAGTCCCCGACCCTACCCCTCTTGCTTCCCCCCCTATGCCCCCCCAAAGTTTCGGTTTGCAAGGGTTTCGTATATCGGGTATATCTCAGCCCTCGATGAAGATATTGAATAAAACTTGATCTCATATTTTCCAGGACATTATTACCTAGAATTATGTCACAGGAAACTTGAACGTATCTCGTTCCATTCAAAAGTTATTACCAGACAATGTGAGGGAAAAACGAAATTTCTGCCTCATAAACTTATATTTTGTTAAATAAAATTTCATACAAGAATATTTTACGGAAGGTTTACATGTAAAACTTGTAGATCTTTTCAAGATCTTTAAAATGATGTATAATAACCCGTATTTAATCACCATCCTATAATCTTAATCCATCCATTAATGTGCGCTAAACACGATCTCGCTGCGCTTGATGGACTGATCCAGGCATAATATTATGTGGTTAAAACTATCTATGATGTTTCTAATCCGACAATTTCTTATATTACTCTGGACTATTAATCTGTATTTGGAGTTGGATTTTTCAGAAAAGTTATAATTCAACAGATATTTCCAAATTGACGACCATTTTTTTTCTTATTCTCATACATAAAGTATAGGCCTAGCCTACAGAAATATAAAACATAATATCACTATATAGTATTACGAATCCCTATTCCACAATAATAGATTTAAGAACATCTCTATTGAATTTTGAATAGATGGGTCTACTATTTTAATGTTTGCTGGGGAAATTATGACTTTAAATAGAGCAATATAGCCACCGCCGCACCATTGTAACTTGCAGCTGAAGGGCACCGCTGAAACTGTTTACAGATAATTTCTACGTAATTAAAAATTTCTACTAACGAAGTCCTATTCTTTCAGGAAACTTCAAGAAATCGATTATTTTTGACAAATAATGTTCCATTGATAGTATTTCTTTATATCTTATTAATATTGATGTTGGTAACTAATGTTGGTGTAAGTCTTGATACATTACTTATCAGTAGACTTCACTGACATATTCACGGTTAATTGCTTACATTTAAAAAGTGCCTTTCTTACCAGAGATTTCATTGAGACTTTTTAACTCTGATAAGTTGTACATGCTCAGGATAAAATTTCTTCTACTACAAGAATATTTGGATAATACTGTATTTTCTAGTACTAAAATATTCACTTGCATATTTTCCACATCCATAATTCATCATAAATGAATGTCTTCTTTAATAATTCCTGCTATCTTTCAAATAAGATTATTCAATAATCGCCCTTATCGTTTATTTATCTATTTTTCGAACCACAAACTTACTAATACCTTGTGACTAGTATGTAAAATGAGTACTTTTCATCCAAGATGAATATTATATACTCATACAACTAGCCGATCTTGAAAGGAATCTGAAATTCTTGACTTCAAAATAATCAAAGACTTGAAAGTCTGTAACAAAACCATGCAATTATTTCTTCGAATGAATACCGGCACTCATTGTCGTCCTCAATGAAATGAGTAATCGGATTCAGTTGATGATGAACATCCGATTTTTTTTTTCATTAAGTTTAGTTTTACAAAACCTCTTATAACATTGTCCAAAATAGTAAACTTCAGCCGCAACTAAATCAATTAAATCTAATAGCCTATGCTTCACTTTACTGGCCAAATTATCATTCCTATCAACCCCAGTCTTGTCTGCCATTTTGAAAATGAATGATGTATTATAACTTCTCTGAAAAATCCAACTCCCAATACAGATTAATAGTCCAGAAAAATATAAAAAAATGTCTAATAGAAACATTATTTAGATAGTTTTTCGTTAACCACATAACCTGTGCAAGGATAGTATATGTCTCTTTCAAGTAGCCTACAATAGACTTCTGCCTTCAACAATGTGATGATAGGCAAGACATAACAGGAAATATTGCCTTCTCTTCTTCAACTTTAACGATTGCAGGCTCCTTTGAAAAGACACGATGCGGTCATCTCTATCTCCTTGCATCAAAAATGAACAGAACAGCATAGTTTAAAGCACGCTGCAAATTCCACATTTACATTATTCTATACTTATATCCACTTTATATTAGTGTTTGAAGAGTGGAGAATTCTCAACATTTTGATCAGCATTCGAGATTTTCAACTACATTATTTTTCGTATAAGAAGAGTTTCAATTGAAAAGTTGTGTTTAGTTCTAGAAATGCACGTTAATAGTTGAATTCCTCTTGTAAGGAAGATACTGGCGTTAAAAATTACAAATGGTGATCAAGTTGTAGAGAATTTATTTTTCTTCAAACTCTAATATATATTTTAATGTTTCACTCTAAAACAAGAAATTTACACCTAATTAAAGGATTGGAAAAATTCATTCATCAACTTTTTCACTATTTGACAGTTAGTAAATAGCCTCTAGATGAAGATTTAAGCAAGATATTATCTCGTATTTGGACTTGAATTGTAGAACATTTCATCTTCTACAGGCTAAGAATCTTAGAAACAAACTCTCTGTATAATTAAAAGAAATACCGAAAATGTAAAATAACGGAACATGTTGTAAACTTTTGGACTTACAGAATCAATCGTTTCTGTCTTGTAAAATGAATATTTAAAAAGTTTTCAATTGGAAATGAAAGAAGAAATCGCGATCTACAATTTGAAACCAATCATGATTTTCTATCATCAAGGACTTCCAAGATACAGTATTAACATTTGTAAGCAAAAATTTCACCTTCAATGACTGGACTATTTTCAAGAAACCACCTGTTTAATATGTGCATTGGCTGAGGCGCCGTGCGATTCGAGATCGTGCAGATTGCACTTTGATGGACTTTTTCTCACGTTCATGTGAAGTAAAATATAGATTGTGATTATTCAAATTAAAGATAATGAAATGCTCTACAACGTTTATATTCAACATTTTTCTGTAAAACAATCATGTGAACTTTTATTTGCAAAAGTATAAAATTTAGAAGCAAAAAATCTGAATTTTTCTTCATTCTTTCTCAAATAACTCCGGAACTACTAGAGTTAGAGTAGAATGATAATGAAACAAATGATAGAAAAATTAATTTTCTGAAGAATAAAAAAAAGATTGGATTGATATCTCTATTGGAAGCCGAGATACGTTCGATATACGAAACCCTTGCAAACTGAAACTTTGAGGGGGTGCTGGGGGGGAAGCAAGAGGGGTAGGGTCGGGGACTTTTGTGTACAGACTTATCTTATACCAATGTAACATCAGGCAAAAATTCAGCTTTTTTCTAATTAGTTCCCATAAAAAACCTTTATTGACTGGGCTACTGGTATTCCTTCAATTTTGTCCCCAATTCATTGTTTTAGGGCTGAGATAGTTCTGGGTAGGTTTTTTAACTTTTCTTTACAAGTAATCACATAAAAAAAGTCGCAGGTTTGTCAAATCTGTGGACAGGGAGGGGTCAAAGAAAGGGGCCACAATCATAGGAACTGATGTGTACCAACATGTTGATGTGTTGAACAATACATGCAACATCATGTTCAACTATGATATTATGCAACATGTTGATGTGTTGAACAATACATGCAACATCATGTTGATTTGTTAAACAATGACACAACATCATGTTGATTTGTTGAACTATGATATGCAACATGTTGATGTGTTGAACAATGATTTGCAACATGTTACATTTATGTTAAACAGTGATATACAACAAAATAAGTATTCTTTAGGATTTTTTCTTTATCTCGCTCTTATATTTCCAGGTTATTTCTTTCAGTAGCGTCAACCTATAATATAGTTGAACATGTTGATATGTTGAACAATACATACAACATCATGTTGATTTGTTGAACTATGATATGCAACATGTTGATGTGTTGAACAATGATTTGCAACATGTTGTTACATTTATGTTAAACAGTGATATACAACAAAATAAGTATTCTTTAGGATTTTTTCTTTATCTCGCTCTTATATTTCCAGGTTATTTCTTTCAGTAGCATTAACCTATAATATAGTGGGACGCCAGTGTCACCTACGCTTCTATGTTGGTGGTGTTTTGGACCGCGCAGACCGTGTAGCGAGTAGATAACTCATGTGATTTGATGCATGGCTCTAGGCGATGAATATCATCATATAATATTTCCAGCGACTTTTCTTAGGCTGCCTCTTTTTTATTACCCTCCAAAATACGATAGCGGTGGTTTTTTCAGATGGATTCCTCTCTTTCTCTCTGTCACTCTCTTTCTATCTGGTTCTCTCTCTCTTGATGCTTTTTCTCGTACAGGAGTCGATTGTGTATTTTGATTCACGACTTCTCGCCTTGGGCCTGGCGCTGCAAGTGTGTGTAGGAAGGTAAAGAATTGAGAAAAAAATTATAGGGAAGGGTGAAAAGTCCTTCAAAACAGTTTGCTTTTGGAAACGTGTGCCTCAATTTCTATTTCATTATAATTACAATTCATATAATACTATTTGGGGAAGCGGTTGTCCCAGTGGTAGCAGGCGGGTCTAATCGGTGAGATTAGATGAGAGACGGCGCCTACCAATCCTGTTGTAACGGTGACCGGTTCCTCTAAATACAATTTATGAGCTTCAAAATCGCTTCCCGGTGGTTCAGAAGCCACCTAAAGCTGTAGGTCCATTCATTTAAGCCTAGAGCTTATGTGGTCATCATCCCCAGCAAAAAAATTATTTCAATGTATCATAATAGCTCACCTTAACAGGCGTCTGAATGCATGGAAATTGAAGTTATTTTTGTAGCTCTTTGTAGTGACTCGATGAATAATGCCGGTTGAATAAGAAGTAATGTATAACATTTATTTCCTATGTGAGGTTACTTTGACTAGAATGTGGAAAAATTTGATCAGAGGCAAAAGCTCAAACATTATAGATAAAGTGATCGAACATTTTAGATAGAGTGAAGTATAGATGAATTGATTGAGAATTTCTAAATAATTTATTCACTTGGCGAATTAAGATTGCAATATCTAGAACTGTAATAGGATCTTAAATAATCACTGTTATAAATAGAAGATGTGGAAGATCAGCTAAGTCTAGTAACAATTTTCATAGAAATCAAACTCGATATCTGGAATCTATGAATCATTATCAATCAATCAGTACTGTAACATTCTTTCCCAAAAACTTAATTTTTTTGAATTTTTTACAACGTTTTTAGAAATTCCGAGTATACGTGTGCCATGTTAATTCTTCCTTTTCGTGTCCTAAATTCTATGAACAGCTATAAATCAGGCTTAACAGCTAGAATTCTATAAAATAAATCAGGCTTAACAGCTAGAATTCTATGAAATCTAAATGCTAAATTCTTAATGTGATAGATTGATAAATATAGTTAAGATACACTTTATTTAGTATTCAATAAGTGGCAGTGATAATCCCAACAAAATTATGGAAAGAATCCACAACATCAACATTTTGTTCTATAGATAGGATTGATTAGAATACTTGAACTAATTTAAATTCTGTTTCAAAAATACATTCTCAAAGTTTAAGGCGTGCACAGAAATTAACACTTAAGTACTCTAAGTAGACCGTCTTCCCATACATTGTTGAAAATGAATGGATTACGAAGTTTTCGAGGCATTAGAACTATTTGAGGTATATGTCGCCGGAAGTTTGAAATTCTTGAAATTGTTTCCAAGAGCCGAAATCATGTAGAATGCCTGTGGAACTGAAAATCCGGCCACACATAGTCGCCTACTATTGTCAAAGGAAAGCTATTTCCGCTGTGCGTGTGCATTCAAACATGTTTGCGAATAAAAGGAAACAAAAGGCCAAAGTGTCATAAGTCTTCTTCTTTTGTAACTCGACGGTGGTCCAGTAGAATCCTAGCTTCCCTCAACTTTTATTTCAACGCATATTTTCATCACATATTTCCTTAAGGGAGGCTACCCTTTGGAATTCTTCGAAATTTGGAATTAGAATTTTGTTACAAAGTTTAATGGTGATTCGTTTTCTTTACACTACATGCTTCTACCAAACCGGGTGAAATGGTCCGATTAGAATAGAATCCGGTTAAAATAAAGTCCGATTAAAATAAAGTTTGGTTAGGATAAAGTCCGGTTAAAATATCAAGAGGAACATTGTAACATTTGCACAAAGGTCTATTAAGCGTAATTTCCAATTAACAATATTATTCGAATAATATTGAATTCACTGCATAAAAATTGAATTCAACTTCCACCATTTGATAATGGAAGTAAAGTTATACAATTTTGTCACAGTGCATGAATGTCGTAGAAGATGAGGCCTCAAAATTAGAAGCCTTATCTATGACGAGTTGCCAAGATTTCTCAGTCAGTTCTTACGTTGAATAGAGGCAGCCGCCGATAAAATGAGGTAGCTAACCCTTTTTCTCAGTTCTCTTTACAAAACACAGTTTTCTCTTCCAATTGGATGGAGCTGAACACCGCAGACTATGAAAGACGTCTTGATTAAAATGGAGCAGTATGGATTTTTTCCTGGTGCTTTGTGTTCTACTGAAATAAGACGGATTTCCTTAGCGGCTTCTCTTTCTTTCATTGGATGTTCTAATTACTTGTGGATGATTGCAGGTTGCAGTGGCTCTATGAATGCAATGCCTCTCCTATTCAATGTTGCTGTTAAGCCGCCACTTCGTGCTATAATTAATTTGATTTTGTTGATTATAATCCTAAAGGCGCGGTAGGCTATTTAGACTGAAATCTGGTGAAATTATTTCAGGATCTTAAAAGAAAATGTAGAACGCACTTAATTAAGGAAGCCTACACAATTGTACAGTAATTTCTTGGGAAAATAGTGTTTATTTTGCTATGGTACCTGGATTGGCAAGGAATACCTCATTACAACTTTCTACAATAGAAAAAGTACAATGTAAATCTATTTAATATAGTACAATGTGGAAAAACTTTCTCAACCTTCTCAACAGTAGCGGACAATAGCTTTTAACAAAGTTGTAGAGGGTTAAATTTGAGGAATTCGTCGTCAATAATTCATGTGCCGTAGCAAAATGAAACTGAAATTGAATGAAGAACTTTTAATGCAGTTTCATTTGTACATTTGAAACAGTTTATACAGTACTAATTCACTTTTATTGTATAATTATCAGATTATAGCTCTGCAATACATCAATTTCATTTATTTTAGTGTATTTTTTAATTTTTTGACACTCCGTCTGCAAACAAAAACCTGGGCATGAATGATACGAGAAGTATAGCAGGATCCTTTTAACTTGTCATAAAACATATGATCTCAATTTACTTAACCTACAAATGCTGAATCTCGCAGATTATTGAAAAGGTCTTTTAAAGACTTTAAAGGTCTTTAAGACTTTTGATTATTGTGTCGAAGTCACTGTATAATTATTACCAAAACAGCTGATTTCCGACAAGTTAAATGGATCGCGCTATAATGAATGAGTGGGATTTTCGGCTCAAAATCGATCGAGTTTGACTGTACATTATTGTAACCATTGAAGTGTGTGTTTCTCTGGCTACCTTATTTATTCTTTAAATTTTACATTGATAATTTACTTTCTTTATTCTTCCCAAATACCCAAATAATAACCGGATCAAGCTCATTCCATGCGTGTGTTTGTCCCATGCCTCGCACTTCCTTTGATGTTAGTGTTAATGTTAACTTGAATTCAATATTAAATTCATATTCTATGTTATAAATATCTTTGATGAGATTCTAGAGAAGTTTTCAGCCTACTCCCGTTTTCCGCTTTGATATTAATTCTTATTGTATGCTTGATTCAATAAATAAATCATTACAATTTCCGGATTTCATAGTAGAAAAATTGACTGTAGTTTGGTTCTAGAGACAACGAGTAGCTTAGTATATTCAAAGGATTTTTATTGGTTACTAAGATTGATAGCATCCAAATCAAGTTCAATTTAAAATGGTTGCAGAATGATTGAATTAATTGGTTTGGGTTTGACCTACTACTCTTGTTCCTCCATAACGAATATCATCAATTATATTCTCCTTGGCTTCGATTAGATTTTAGGATTCGATTTCCATCCAGCAGAGATTGTTTCTTATAGCTATATCAATGTTTTTAATAATCCGATGAAACTAAAAATAATTTCAGGTATTTGAAATGCAATTCACAATATATTTTATTTGAATTATTTAGGCTAATGACGTATTTTTATTCTTCTCCAATAATATTTTAACAATGTGCACTACAGTGTAGCATTTTGAAAATGAAGTTGGGAAAACGTTCGTTGATGTTTTGTATTTATTACATCTCTATCCGATAAAAATTCTTAATTTTTTACTGCTTTAGTTCTGAGACCTGTGTCTAGGTGAGGAGTTTTTTCTAATGTATATATTCTGAATTACCTAAATTACCACTTGTCTAACAAATTTAAAATATTTTAATACATCTAGTTGAATACATAATAAGTACATCAGTACATTACAAGTACAATTAGTACTTATTATTAGTACAATAAGTACACTAGTTCATTACAAATAAATTGAATTCAGTTCAATACTTCAGAAGACCTTTATTCCTTCATTACCTTTATATTTATGCCATTTTTAATATCCTTTCAGTATGTTGTGTTGAATGTTGATGTAGGCAGGCATTTAGTGTCAAGTATATCGTAACATAAGCTGCTTGTGACATGTCTCAGTGAGGATACCAACAAGTATTAAGCTACGTTTTGATAGTAACTCACAGCTGGACGCATCACGATTCAGAGAGGAGGCGTTTTGAACAGCTCAGGCAGAAGGAATGTGGAGCAATAGACAGAGACGGAAAGGGAATGAAAAAGAGGATAAACGTGAGAGGGACTGGGCGGGCATTAGGAAGGCATAAAGAATCCTGACAATTTTTCTTCCGGACTCTCGTTTATCCCCGACAAGATGGCCTACCTATGGACAGGAGTGGTCGGTTGAATATGACCCTTTAGCGTTGACTTGTGCATGTGAGTGTGTGATACAGCCTCTAAACTCAGCTCCTCTCTGAATACTGTACCGTTCTTCCCACATTATCATTTTCGTATCGTTCCATGATACTAGTCATTCTCTTTTTTACATGCTCTCCTCCTTTTCTTTTTCTTCTTCTTCTTCTCCTTCTTCTCCTTCTTCTTTCTCTATCTCTTCTTCTTTTCTTCTTCATCATCATCTTCTTTTTCATTTTCAACTTCACCATCATCATCATCATCTTCTTCCTCTTCTTCATCATCTTCTTATTTTCATTTTCAACTTCACCATCATCATCATCTTCTTCTTCATCTTCTTCATCATCTTCTTATTTTCTTCTTCTTCTTCTTCTTCTTCTTCTTCTTCTTCCTCTTCATCGTCTTCTTCGTTTCCTTCTTCTTCTGATTACACCCCTTCCTCCTTCCACTAGTCACCCTTCTTCTACCATTCCTTCTTCACCTCTCCTTACTGTTTCCTCTCATTTTCATAATCCTCATTCTCTCTGTTTCCCTCATTCTCTTTTCAATATGATCTTCTTTTTCTAGTTTTACTCCTTCTCTTTCTACTCCTTCTCTTTCTACTCCTTCTACGATTCACCTCTCGTCGACTCCTCTTAGCACCTTAGCATCCTCTCCTTGTTCCTCGCCTTTTTCCGACACTTTCTCATCTTCCGTATTCTCTTCTTTAAATGCTCTCCTTTTTCTAGTTTTTCTCTTTCTAGTTTTCCTCCTCCTCATGTAGTAGTAGAGGAGAATAGTCTACACCTCATTCTTATCCTGTCCCCTTACTTCTTCTGACTTTTTAATAGTAAACTCCTTCCGTCCCTTCATCATTGTCCTATTTTTCTCCTTTTCCTCCTTCTCCCACTATGATCTCTACCTCATGCTTTTCCTATCTTTATCAACCTATCTTCCACTTTCTCTCTTCTAATCAGTTCTCTCCTCTTATCTCTCAGTTCTTTTCAGTCTCCTTCTTCTAACTTTCATTTTCTTCTTCTTTTTCTTCTTCTTCTTTACTCCCTTCTCCATTCAATTCATTCTCTTTCTCCTACTCCTTCCTATTCTCCTTATCCTTCTCTTCCTTTTTCTTACTTTACCCTTTTCTGCTCTTTATCATTCTCCTCTTCCTCCCTATTTTCTGCTCCTCATTATATACTTCCTTCTTTCTTTTATCCTTATTCTATTCTTTCTCCTCCTCCTTATCCTCCTCCTTCCCTCCCTCTCCTCTTCCTCCTCCTCCCCATCATCATCCTCCTCCTTCTCTTTTTCTTCACCTTTATCTTCCTCCTCCCTTCTCATTTCTCTCACCATTTTCTTTTTTAACCATTCTTTTACTCCTCCTCTTCTGCTTCTTTTGACTCTTCTCTACCATTTTATCTCTTTCATCCTCTTTCCCTCCTCAACCCCCTCTCCATTCCCTTCTTCTCTTTTCCACTCATGTAGCAACGCTGCTTGTTGCCGTAAATTTGATAGCGGTAACATCTGCTAACAGGTAATCTCTTCTAGGCCCCTTTCCCACTCTTATATTTCTACTTTCGCGATTATTTATTCGTTGCTTTTCGATTTCCGTTTTCTTCTTTAACAACCTATTCCTTCTCCACGTTACTCTCATTAAATACATTCACAGACTGTGTCCCATATTGCTTTCTATTTTGTATGGTGCTGAATATAAGGCTAATCGAATTCTAGCTACAATGCAATTTGAATACTTCACAAGGTAATGAGATTCACAAGATTAATAGAATCTCAGTTCCAATACGGTTGGGGTGTTGAGATCTACAACTTCCTTATAAGCCTCTGCGCCCACTAAGCAACTGCTATCTGATTTCAGTCAGCAACCCAGCCTTGCCAGATGACTTTGGCTGATAGGTTAGATTACCCGAAAAACAGCCAAATGTCATCTGGCAACATTGGGTTGCTGACTGAAATCAGATAGCAGTTGCGAAGTGGGCGCAGGGGCCCACTAAGTATCAGGAGTATCTACTTAGAATAGGAGTATTCTACGCTCTACTTAGGAATATTCCACAACCAGATAACTACAAAACAAGGAGTATCTACTCAAAACAAGATACTGTATTTCCTTACAGTAGTATCTACAACTTCAAACAATGCGGTTGGGTTGATGAGACTTGGAATATATACAACTTCCTTTCCATATTGTTTTTTGCCCTCTTGCCCTGTTAGTCAGGTGATTCCCACACAAGCCTAAGCCAAGTAAGTGGGTGATGAGGTCAAATAATGACTAGAAACCACTTAACTTTGTCAAGCCTGATATTCAACCCAGACTTCATGGGGCTAATAGTCATTAACACTAACCACAATACGGTAGTCTTCACAAAAGTTGAGCCTCTTGTTTCTTTCTTCGCTTAGTACCCCTCCTTATCCTCCTCCTTCTCCACCTCTTCCTCCTCCTACTCCTTTTCCTCCTCCTTTCCCTCCTCCTCCACCGCCTTCTGCTCGTTGTCAACCATATCTGTCTTTTCCTCTTTGTCATTCATTTCTTCCCCTTGAGTATTTTTCCCCTTCCACATTATCTATAAATTTTTCTTTCTCTTCACCTTTTCCACTTGGTGAATCTTCTTCCCTTCTGCCTCTCCCCAATTTTTGTTCTTCTCCTGCTCGCCTTCAATATTATTTTCTTAATCGCCTCTTCTCCCTCTTCACTCTATCAGCACCTTCATATTCTAATTGTAATTTAATGATTTTTTATGATGAGACCTGAGATCTAACTACAGCTCTCTATTGTTTGAGTCTTTCTAGAACAAAATGTATGAAGCAAGAGAGATCAGTGATCGTGTATTGGCCATTTCAATGAAGTTTTCATATTAATTTAGGTGAATCCAAAACGATTCGTTCCTTCTCTTGTTATGGAGGTCTCTTTGAGATACTATTGTACAGCGGTACACAGCGATGAACATTATATTGGCTTTGTCAGATGGTAGTTGATCCATAAAAAAATAGCATTTTATTTTTATTTCAGGTACATTATGCGTATAAAATTGTCGTTGGCTGGATTTTGTGGTTATTATATTACTCGGTGCGAGAGAATTTTCCCTCGCAAACAGGACAGTGCACAGAAGCACTTTCACCCTTTGGTTAAGTCTGCATTTTACTAGAAAATTCTCGTATTTTGAAAATAATTAGATATTCCTTTG
This sequence comes from Laodelphax striatellus, assembly GCA_017141395.1. Classification (NCBI taxonomy): domain Eukaryota; kingdom Metazoa; phylum Arthropoda; class Insecta; order Hemiptera; family Delphacidae; genus Laodelphax; species Laodelphax striatellus. The sequence goes on from CM029540.1 coordinate 14,723,553, forward strand.
ATGTAGCAGCTGTGTCCTGGCTTTTTTGGATTGGAGAGGGGAGTGGGAAGTCCTTTTCCTTCTCTTGTTCACATTTTTCCAGAATATTCTTTTTATAGTTGGCCAACAGTGCCTCAGGCTGGCTTTCACTCGGGTTCATCTCCCGTCGAAAATAAGATTTCCATTCGAAATAAATTTCGCCATGCAGCAGCGCACAGACGAGACACGTCCTATCTCCAACTTGTTAGAGCTGTAAAAGTCCAGTTTCATTCATTCTTTCGAATTATTGAGATCGACTCAAATGTCTTGTGGCTAATTGGAATTGTTTCGTTTGCTGTTGAAACTGTAATATTGTTTTCAATTAAATAAAATTAAAATACTCTTTACTCACTCAACCTGAAAATTATGTCATTGAAGTTTTTACCACGAGTGGGTTGGATTAATCAATACTATTGAAGAAGGGATAAATAATAGACTGTAGAAGAGATGAATTATTGATCATTCACACATTCAGGAATTTCTGTTTTAATTGTGTAACATTTCTCAACAGGTACATATTATTTTTCTACACGTTTCTTAATTTTAATTCATTTTCCATTTTTATCTGAACAAATAGCAGTCCTCCAAGACCAAAGATATTCAATAAATAACACGTGAATTGTTCAAAGATTATTTATTCCCTTTTAACTTCGAACCTTTAACTATATTCAAGTTTAAAAATAAACACATTAACTCTCATGCTGAAAAGTACAGTAAAATGTCAAAAATGCTGTGCGTTGTATAAATTTGAAATTTCAGTATAAAAAATTGAAGTTTCTCAAAAATTAATACAAAAAAAATGTTAGATAGTACTGTAGAGTAAATAATTATGTTGACCTAAGTTTGGTACTAAAATCTACGGTTTTACTATTCTGAATTTTCATCATTATTTTCTTGATCTATTTTACATAGATGTGAAATTACCCATCCATTTAATTGTTCTACAATTCTTGTTCTAGTAGTACAAAATAATATATTTCAATGATTCTTTATTTTTGATTTTATTGATTGATGACTTTATTTTTGTTTCCATTATTGACATTTCAATATATTATTTTCCTCATTTCAATATTTACAATCACATTATTATTTCATATTTCCTGTCGAAATATTAATGTGTTTTTATCTCTTTTTGTTCTAGGTAAGAAGGATTCACCTATTTATTGGTCTTAAAAGTCTATTTTTTCCTGTTGATTATGCAATTTCAAATCGAAATTGCTCCAAGTTCAGTATTGTAAGTCGATTTAGTTTCACATTTAGCATGTTGGAAGTTCTGTAATTTGCAATTTCGATCTCTTTGATAGGAAAAAAGAGGCAAATCAAACAATCCGTTTCTGGGTCTAGATGTTTGTAAATAATGTTATTATTCTAATTGGTTTAAATGATAATAATTCTTTTGGATGATATAACATTACAGAAGATTAATGTTCAATGAATACATCCAGAAGAGCTCATTCATATCAGCAATACAAATTTTACAAGCATTACAAATATATTACCTGAGATAAAAACCATCCCTCAGCACAAGCTTTGCTTAAAGAGGGATTCAACGTAGATTTTCAAGATGCTTCAAGTAACTATTAATTACTGTTTTTTGTGTAGTAGTGTAGTGTGTAGTAGTGTAGTGTGTAGTAGTGTTGTGTATCCATACTAACTTAACAAAACGATTAGAATTTTTCACAACCATAAAGTTTGGTTTAAATTTGTGGTTGTGGCAACTTCTGCTATTTGTATTTAATATTCATTATTGAAGTAGGCCTATTGCATGGAAGATAAGGAGTGATTTTTTAAATATCATTCTGTATGAATTATTAAGCCACAATATACTAAAATTATTTCATTAATCATACTCGTTATGTGATGGCTATAATACTCTGTTAGCATTTTTCTAGAACCTTTTGGCATACACACTACGTACTGTATATGTTATGAAATCTCAGTCAGAAAACCCTTCATCTAAACATGCCTTGTGCAAACAATTTGAAATTCTGTTTACAAGTAATATCAATCATCTAAGATCTGTGCACGGTGGTTTGCTATTCAGATCTATTCAGTCTGTCTGCGTCAAACGTGAATAATTCAAATTCACGTTGAAGGTCCGTGTGACATTTTGGATTGCTGCCTTGCTGCCACAGATGAAGTTCTAGGCTGTGGCCTTTTGTGCCGCATACATCAGCTTGACATCGCTCCGTCAACTGTCAAAATATCATTCTGCATACGATGATCAATGCTCCAATGCTAATGTGTTCATGCTACAGTGAATGTGTTTGTTCTTCATACCAAACGAATGAATGTATTGTTTGTTATTTTTCATATTATGATGAAAAAGTCGAAGAAAGTACAGTAGAGGAGAAGAGTCTCGCTTATCCGTCATAAACGGCAGAGGACCGTATAATCAAAATTGACTGTTAATAGGAATATTTCAAAAAATGTGTTTAACTGATTGAAAACGTTGTAAATATATAAAAGATTAAATGTAATATATAAAAGAACATTAATAGAAGTCCAAAAAATTTTGTATTTTAAGTTAATATAAGTCATTGTGCAATGAAACGTCTCTACACACTCTATTATTCCAGTTGAGGATCATTGTGAGAGGCCTTTTTGATGATTATCTTTGAAATTTGAACAACTTCGTCTCTGATTAGTATGCCGGATAATACGGTATATTGGATAAGCGAGACTCTACTGTACATTCAAAGATAGGCTTTTAATAGATCTTGAGTCGTCAATTTATAATACATCGCTCACCTTACCTTCTATCCCTATTAACTATTCACTATTAACTATTATCCATGAGTTATGGAGTAAAAACTGCTCACAAAATTGAAGGCGAATATATCTTTTATATATTCTCAAGAGGCTAATATAACTTATATCTGGATAAAGAAAGTAGTCATAATTTAACAAATGTTTATTGAAGCTTTATTGATATGGGTTGATGTTTGAAACTCTCGGATAACTTGGAACTTTTCTCAAAGTTTCCCTATCCAATGGTTTCAGTCAGTTTGAATTTCTTTTCAGCAGAAATAGTTAGTGACAGATTAAGAACTTGAATGGTCGGTTATTTGAAGTTTAGTTCTTGTTTCGAGGAACAACACAGGGAAAACACGATGATTCTAGGATACAAGTTTCTCAAACAGGAAAACTTATTGCTGTCTATTGTTTGAGCTCTGTTTAATATTTCACAAGCAATCAAAGTTTAATACAGCGTCTACCATTAGTTATTGATTTATCCTCTGAAATGAAGAAAAACAACAGATTTCTTTCGACCTCCTGAATTCTGTTCTATTGAAGGCAATTAGCCAGAAAGATATGAATTCTTCTACTTTTTTATTAGTTTTGAGTTTTGAAATTGACAAAGTTTTAAAAATTTTATGAAACTTTTAATGAGCAAAACGTGTAATGGCTTAAAGCAGAGTTACTCGTTGCTTCCCATTATTCTGTAATAAATAATCAACTTTGCACCAGCTCAAGTTTAATTTCATTTGCACAGGGGTTCAAAGTTCTATTTCAATAAAACTGGAAGCATTCTTTGTTTGACGTGCCTTGTCCTATTGCAATTTCAACTGCAATAAACTCGCAGAAAGTGTGTTGCATCTCACCTAAAGCAACTTTTCAAATCAACTTTATCTCTAATTTTTTCTTATATTGAAAAGTTCAATCGCTTTTCTTCCACAGTTTGATGTCAGTTTCCTATCATCTCTACATCAGACGTTCCAGGGATTCTCATACATATTGAACGTTCAAGTTTTGTTTCTTAGAAGATTGAGGAGTTACTGTAGTTTACTGTTTGAAATTACTGTATTCTTTATTAATAAAAACTGTAGTTTCATTTCAAATCAAATGAACGTCTTCAGTGGCTGCTCATCAAATTTTTAAGATACAGCAAGGAAAAAAATGTCAAAAATTGTCATTTATTGTTCGTAATCCCTTTTTGAGTAAAATACATGTAATATAAATTGATTTGCCAATTAACGAATGCACCTCAAGAAGAAAATCTGTGTGAGATAGTAACAAAAGATAGTTTGTTATTCAATCTGGTACTTGATTTAAAACAATTACTTTTTACTGAAATTGAAGATTAGCATATCCAGCTTTGTAACACAAACAAGAAGGTATAGAAAATGAAACAAAATTTGTGATCACTATTCATATCACATCTTATCTTTAATTATATTGTTCTGTTATCATCATGTACTGAAATGAATATTTAAAGAGATATTGGTTGACCTCGGAAAAGATGACAATAGAGGAAACTTAATGGACGGTCTCCGGGTAAAAGGGAATAAGTCAAAAATAGACTTATTACCTTTTACCCACACAAAGTTATCTACTAAATACTTATTACAATATTCACATGGGTAATTACAGCTGTTATAGTAGAGTATGGACTTATTGCCTTATACCCGAAGATAAAGCTGTCAAAGAAGTTGATTTTCAATAATAATAAAAATTGGAAAAATTGACTTATTCCCTTTTACCCGGAGACCGTCCTTATATTATGCTGTTTTGAATCGGAACAGGCAGAAGCCTAATCCTTGAATGCAAGAAGAAGAAGAAGAAGAAGATGAAGAATATTTATAGGTTTAGTATGATTGATCCATCAATTGCTATCCTATAAGTATCAGGCGAATTCTGGTTATTCTAGGAATCCCGGATGAAAGCCCCGTAATTGTTCCGCATCTGTTTTCAAGCAAAAATTTCGAAATTGTAATTAACGATCAAATTACTCATTTGCCAGCGTAAAGTTAAGCTATTTGAGACCCAGAACGGAGATTGAACCTGTTCGTATTGAATTAGGGCTGGATGTGAAACTCCCGGGAGATTCATTTGGGAAGTTTAATTGCCTGCGCCAGTGCTGTTCCCGGATAAAAATCACATCGCTCTAAATTCTCCTGGAAAACAAGAAAGGCAGCGAGTTTCTGCAGGAAGCCTTGATATTCCATCGATTTCTTCAGTCCTTGTCAGACATATCCGTCTATTGTTTTCGCCCTTTTGTTCTATCCAGGCAGTAATGGATTTAATGATTCTCAGATATCCGACGCCGTCATCTTAAAATTCATTTTTTGGCCTATAAACTCTCGAGGGTTTTTCGTTCATGATGCTAGAAGAAATAACATTTTGTTTCGAGGCCGTTCAAGAAATGTCATTAAAACTTTATATGTAGTATTTTTACTAGCCTAGATCCTACTATGTGTTCTATTTTATGCTTTGAACGTGTAAATATTGTAACTTTATCCAAGAACATACATTAATAATCCAGAAAATAGAGGTGGATTTGTAAAATTCAGTTATGGCAGACTGGAAAATTGTTATGAGGCTGTGAGGTTTGGGATGGGGGAAGGTGAGGTATGTAGCCAGTAATCATCACCAGGGGAATGTCAATTTGCTGGACGTATTGCTGTGATGTTTATTACCGTACTACGTATATTCGGAGGCAAAAACCTCCCCAGAGATGGATTTTCATTTTTATAGATACACTGCGTCATGGATGCTATCAATTTTCCTGTGGTGAACTTCCAGAAGAAACAGTTGTGGTTTGTTCTAATGGAAAAAATTGGAATTGAAAATCAATGCTTTCAAAACTCAATCCTGTTTCACACAGTGTTTTATTCCCACTTATATCATACATTCAAATATAATTACTGATTGGATCTGAAATCATGACCTCTGAAAGGAATTTGTTGAGTAAACAGAGATCGCGCAATATCGATGAAAGCATAACATTGAATATTACCAACATTCTTTGTCCTCTTTCCTTCAGACTTCAGGGGTCATCATTTCAGATTCAACCAGTATACTGCTTTTTAAACAAATCTCAAATTTTTTTAGCTGAATTGTATCTATTTTGAGTCTCAAACAATTTCATACTTTTCGTCATACATCATTTCCCATCGTTTTTAGTCCAGTATTCATGAACATACTCGAATATTCCACATTTACTTCTCTCAATTCCATGATTTTCTATAGAAATCTTGTTATGCTGATTATTTTTCCAGAATTCATCATTTCCCGAATTAAAATATTCATCCGTTTATTTTTCACAGTCGTTTCAAAAATGCAGGTTTGACTGGTACATTCTTTAATAATACAGACAGACAGACGAAAGAAAATCATTTTGTCTGAGGAAATGAGAAAGAAAAACTTGTCAAAACATATGCCTCACTTACGTTCGGTAAATAATGATCCAGTCCAAGGCTTTGTAAAGATGGATTAGGTGCACCCACCCTCCATTTTGGTCCTGTTTCTCGTGTAACCCAGCTTGTTGAGACTTGAAAAGTTTAATACCTTAGTAAACCCTCCTAAATATTGTCTGTGATTAGCCTATACTCGTACCACATACAGTACATCTTAATCCTTCACTTTAGTCAAGCAACTCCCAAGTAGCCCTTGTCCCATGTACTGCTACTGTCAAATCATTGTTCAGGAAATAACTCGATAGTAGCAGCTGATTGTTGTGCCATAATACCTAATATCGTAAATTGTGTCGAGCAGAAGCAATGCATCTATCCGTTGTCAGAGCGGCTGAACATAACAGGGCTTGTAGCAATTATGCAGACATCGCTGGATGGAGATCGCACTAGATGGCAATCCACAACTACAACACGAACACAATGAACTAAAGCTATTGAGTGGCCTCCGCTTGTGATGTATCTCTATATATCTTATGCATCTATGTATCCTGTGTATCAGATGATCGTCTCACAATAGATATTCTCGTCTGCTTGTGTATCTGCTTGATGTATCTCTATATATCTTATGCATCTATGTATCCTGTGTATCAGATGATCGTCTCACAATAGATATTCTCGTCTGCTTGTGTATCTGCTTGATGTATCTCTATATATCTTATGCATCTATGTATCCTGTGTATCAGATGATCGTCTCACAATAGATATTCTCGTCTGCTTGTGTATCTGCTTGATGTATCTCTATATATCTTATGCATCTATGTATCCTGTGTATCAGATGATCGTCTCACAATAGATATTCTCGTCTGCTTGTGTATTTGCTTGATGTATCTCTATATATCTTATGCATCTATGTATCTTGTGTATCAGATGATCGTCTCACAATAGATATTCTCGTCTGCTTGTGTATCTGCTTGATGTATCTCTATATATCTTATGCATCTATGTATCCTGTGTATCAGATGATCGTCCCACAATAGATATTCTCGTCTGCTTGTGTATCTGCTTGATGTATCTCTATATATCTTATGCATCTATGTATCCTGTGTATCAGATGATCGTCTCACAATAGATATTCTCGTCTGCTTGTGTATCTGCTTGATGTATCTCTATATATCTTATGCATCTATGTGTCCTGTGTATCAGATGATCGTCTCACAATAGATATTCTCGTCTTCTTGTGTATCTGCTTGATTTATCTCTATATATCTTATGCATCTATGTATCCTGTGTATCAGATGATCGTCTCACAATAGATATTCTCGTCTGCTTGTGTATCTGCTTGATGTATCTCTATATATCTTATGCATCTATGTATCCTGTGTATCAGATGATCGTCTCACAATAGATATTCTCGTCTGCTTGTGTATCACATTGTTGCAACATGGATGCAACGCAACATACCGATTCTGTTATCTCAGTTCGGGTTTGACAGTCTGGGCCACACATCTTGCTTTGAGGTGGTTGCTGTGTGTGGATTTTGGGGTAGCCGCCTTCCTCCTATGGTGTGGTGTGGTTTGGTTTGTGATGAGAAGATCCTGTAGCCTATAAAATAAAGAGATCTTGATAGTATTGGAAAAGCATGGAAACCAGCACTCCATAGTTTACTCCATCGGTCGCTATTTTTATAGCTAGAAATGTGGGGATGGTCTTAAAATTGACGATGAACATTGCTAGAATTTTTGCTGTACCTTGAAATTTTATTATTTTATTATTATTTATCAATTGAAGGTTAAAAAAGTGAAATCTGCTCCATGTTCATCGACTTATAGTGCCTTTTTTAAAGTTAAAAAATAGAATTTTTAAAGTTATACAACAATTCTCCATATCTCTCTGATTTTTCCAGTAGGATCCAGTAGGTCTTGATTAATAATTAGAAACATTTGAAAATGTCACTGACTTCATTTGTTGTTGACTTGAGCTTCATTTTGAACGTGCACTTAATACAGACACACTCCAAGCGTGGAGATACTGCATTGATTTATAGACGACGGACGTACAAGTATTGCATAAGGCTAGGCGTACACCTGTTAATCAAGACAAGACAAGACGAGATTAGTCACGTTTAGTCACAGTACTTCACATAGTTGCTTATGAAGCAACACACACCGATTAGTCATTGCATCGGTGTGTGCTGCTTCATAAGCAGCTATGTGAATTATTGTAACTAAACGTGACTAATTCCGTCTTATCTTGTCTTGACTAACCGGTGTACGCCTAGCCTTAGGCTAGGCGTACACCAGATAGACAAGACGAGATTAGTCACGTTTAGTCACATTACTCCACATAGTTACTTATGAAGCAACACACACCGATTAGTCATTGTATCAGTGTGTGCTGCTTCATAAGTAGCTATGTAAATTACTGTGATTAAACGTGACTAATTCCGTCTTGTCTTGTCTTGTCTTGACTAACCGGTGTACGCCTAGTCTAAGAGCGCTCTCATTAAAATTGTTTGAGATCATGATCTTCATGATGTCCAAATGAGGATTCAATAAGAAATAATTATATATTTTTACCTAGTTTTAATTTTAACTTGTATTTCGTGTATTTTTGCCATGTCATCATTAGTGGTTCATTGAAGGTAGTTTGAGGTCATGATCTCTATGATGTCCAAGTAAAGTTTAATAATTCCTTTCACTGTACTGTACTCCACACTCCACCATACTATCTTTCAATATTATAATTTTCAAACCACAAGTGAGTGATACTGCTAGCAGAGACTCAGTGGTAGTAGGGACAGAGAAAACGTATTGTTAGCGACAGAAAAAAGTATTCTGAAGGAGATTGTATTATATTTGGAACACAATATTCAGAGAGCTTGAGCAAGTGCAAGGTGTGGAATAATAGAAAGAGAGGAAAGTATGTATTGTAAAGAAGATTGTGTTTGGAATACAATTCAGGGAATGTCTGGGTGCTAGTGAGAGTTCCCATAGAGAGAGTTCCACTATAGAGAGTTCCCATATAACGAGAATGATAAGTGAAGGTAGGCTATAGGAGAATGGTGGAAGAGCACTGGAGAATTCAGGAAATAGATGAACAATCTGCTTTTTTGGATGTGTGTGAGTCCGAATCTCTAGTGGTTATTGTTTGTGTGTGTCCTCCAACGAGATGAAATTTCCACGATTCTCACTCGTAGCTCGCTATCCCTTTCATTTTTAGAGGCGACTCTGGATTTCGCTTCGTACCAAGGAAAATACGGATATTAATTAATTTCCACCTGGTAAAATGCCACATATATTTTTGCAGTGGGTATTTCACCCTGCACAAGGTTATTTCTGCTTGCTTTCTATTATTCTGATATATGAATGTTGACGGTCCTCAGTTGCGTTTTCATTTACTGTGCCTGTGGCAACCTGATGAAACGGTGACAGTGTTCGTGATCTTTCCTCTTCTCGAAAACTAATATTGGCTTTTGCTGTCCAAGTCCAGTGAAAATGTGTTTTGTGCTGTAGTTGTGCAGGTGATTGTGGTAGTAATCCGTATTGAATAACAACTTCAACTTTTTTAGTCAACCGTGAAAATGATTCTGGTTTAGAGGCGAAATGTTCACGTAATTTGGTGCTAGATATGTTTCATCTCTCAATTTTATCATTTTCATTAATTTCAGACTACATTATATATTATATGAAGTATTATATAAACTATATGAAATAATCAGACTATTGCCCGGTTTTTCAGTCGTTCAATAAACTTATTGAATCAATAACTTTTTTTCCATTTGAAAACACATGGTTATCGATTCAATAGTGCTATTGGATCCATAAACTATCCATTGAGCGACTGAAAAATCGGGCATATATGGAATATTTTTTCGTTATTTGTATATTTTTTACACTTCATTTCCATGAGTGCATTCAACCTAAAGGTTTTTGTTCAATTCGAATTGGAGCTCAATGTTGTCAGAATCCAATATACAGAATTCCCTGGCGGCTCGAAATAGGTGAAGTGTTTGTACTAAATGTCGGATGAATTTCTGCAAATAAGAATGAAATACTATGAAGTACTTCTTGCCTAAAATGAATGAAAAAGTAACTGAGAGTGTTTCATGTATAAAAATTGCAAGAGCATAACAAATAAATAATTCTGAAGAATTATCATTGTTTGTTATTCTTCAATCGTTTGTTTGTTTACTCTTTCATTCATTTTGGGAAAGAAGTACTTCATAGTATTTAATTCCTATTTGCAGAATTCATCCGACATTCAGTTACAGTATCAAAATTGTTAGTTTTCCATACCAATCTGTTTTACACATGTAATTATTATTTCTATTGATGAGTTTCTACTCGACACTTGTATTTCAGTCTAGTTTGTCTTTGTAGTAAATTATTGTCGGTCTCAGATAATTGAACTTATTGATTAACCCTAAAGCGGCGTCTAAACGGGGAAAGTAGAGACGGAAAGTGACTGGCCGCCAGTTCATAGGTCAATACAACCCTCTACAAAACACTATTAAGGTCGATTCACACATGATGGACTGGACTGCGACTGGACTGTTTTCGTTTCCTTCTGAAATTAGGTCATTTCACTTGTGTCGTCAGTTCAGTGTTGCCAGATGAGGGGATATTTTTCATTAATTAGTGGGGAAAAATAGGCAACTGTGAATTTTAACTGTAAATTTTCTTCCGAAATGTTTTTAAGAAATACGAAAAATAATAAATAATGTTTGAGCATTATGTGAAACATAGGGGATAGTAAAAGTAAAAGTCGGTAGTAGTCAATATTGTTCAATCATTGGTTGAATAGATACTTTTTGATAATAATTATTAAATTCAAAATAAACTTTCAAAATAATAATATTACTATACTCGTAATTTTTATTATTATTTAGAATTAACAAGATTAAATTTCATAGTAATTCTTGTGTTTCTACTGAATAGAATGCTGTAAATAGTTTGGCTTCTATAAGCAAGAATCAGTTACATGTGTTTAATTTTAACTCTAGATGAAAATTTCTTAAGTAAAAAAGGCTGTTTGAAATATTTTTCTTCTTCTTCTTCTTCTTCCTCGTCCTCCTCCTCCTCACTAATTATAATAAATTCTAATTAGTTCTATACTTGTAGTAATCAACAATAGGCTACTGCTCATCTAGTGAAAAATGAAGTAAGTAATAAATAACATATCCATTGAAAAAACTTCCTCATTTTTGAGTATTCTAGGGAAAAGTTCTCGCACATATTTAATTCGAGGGTGCTGAATCCGAATCTGAAATCAAAATTCTTCTATCTCTAATTTTGGAGATAGTGGAACACTCGGTCCTAACAGGAAACAGTCCTACGACGGTCGGAAGCGATTCACACATGATGGACTGGACTACGACTGTACTCCGACTGGACGAAATCGTCTCAGACCGTGTCCTTGAGAGATCGCTCTTATCCAACGGACAGAAAAATATTGAAATGAATTTTCATATTGATGATTATCTGACTGTTCAAGAACATTTCCTTTCTCCAATTTCTCCATTTCTTCGTCGTGACTGGTGATAAGTCCTTCCTTGCCTTATTAAAAATCACTCTAGGGATGCAGCGACTGAACTGTCAACGCCAGAACCCAGAATATAGCTTCACGGCCAATTACGCAGCAATGATGGACCACCGTAAATCTCAAATTGGCTCTCTTTATCACTGTGAAAGTAATGTGATAAGTTGAAGATCCTACCTTCTGTTGTCAACTGTATGCGGATGTTAACAATAATAATGATTTAGTAATACAATAATATAATAACGATTTCATTGGATTATTGAATAACTAGGCTACATGTTGATCTGAGAACATATATCTTGGTTTGGTGCTTTTATAGAGACCCCGTTCCTTCGTCCTTCACAATGTGTATGTAGATGAGATTTCTTATGTAAGATGAGATTTATCGTCCTGTAGAATAGAAGACCCTTACGATTTGGAAAATATTCGAAGGGATTAAACGAAATTGACAGTACTTTTAGGGCCGGTTCATGAGCTCGGGATTTAGCCTAGTCCTATACTAAAACGGGTGGCTACCGTAGCATCGACAAACGTTTGTCTCGACAGGTTAGTGGGTTAGCAGCATAGAGAGCCCATATTACATAGTGTGGAGGCTAACGTTTGTCGATGCTACAGTGGCCACCCGTTTTAGTCAAGGACTTGGCTAAATCCCAAACTCATGAACCGGCCCTTTAAGTCTTACCAAATATTAAACAAGATTTGTAGAGCTTTCAATGAAAAATTCAAATTTCATATGATTCTAAATACACCTTCAAAGTTTTGAGTATCTGATTAAATAAATTGTTATTATAATTTGATTGTTTATTGTTCTATAGATTGTATCCATTTCTGTTATGTCTTAATCCTTGAAATAATTACATAAATAATTGGATTTTATGGATATTATTTTTAGAAAATTGAAAATAGCGCCGTTTTTATAGGAAAGTCTTCTTCATCATGTCTGTCGATTTTGCCAGTGATGACGTTCATTGAGAGTATAATAAAACAACCCATCAACTGACGTAATAAAATACTTAATGAATTGTGTGGAAAATGTCGTGAAGAAATTACTCGAAAAGAAACGGGGCCATTGACGGATGGTGCAGATAGAAACAGGAAATGAACGTTCAGGGAGTGATAGAGATTTTCCCAATGAATGAAGAAGAAAGTGAATTGGTAGAGGAAAGTGAAGGCAAAAAGATCTTGATCGGAGAGATTCGTGTTGGTGGAAATGGCAAAAGATGCTGCAGAAGAAAAATAATGATCTTGGGAGAGAAAGATGTAGAATTGGGTGGGGGAAAGAGTTGATGGGGAAGAAGCAGAAGGAAGAGATGGAAAAATAGCTGAAAGATTGAGAAGAGGTGGAAAATGAGGGAGAGGAGGAGGAGGAAGAGATGAAGTGAACGAAGAAAGAGAAAGAGAAGAAAAGAAGGAGGAGGAGGAGAAGAATAAGAAGTGATAAAGAAGAACACATTAAGAATTGGAGAAGAAAAGAAAGGATAAGATAAAATAAAGATAAAAAGAAAAGATAAGGAGAAGAAAAGAGAGGAGGAAGAACTGAGTTGGAAATGAAAGACGGAGAAGGAAAAGTAAGAAGAAGTGATGAAAAATAAGAATGAAGAGGAAGAGATAAAATTGAAAAAGAAGGAGAAGAAGAAGACGAAGTGTTAATGACGAACAGGTGAAGGAGGAAGGGGTGGATAAGGAGGAGAAGAGAGAGGATAAGTGGATTGGAAGTAGAAGACGGAGAAGGAAAAATGAGAAGAAAGGAGGAATCATAACAAAAATAGAAACAAGTTGTAGATGAGTTTGAGGAGGAGAAGAAATACGTTTTTGAGGGAGAAACGAAGAAGAATACTCCGGAGAATGAAAATGAGAAGAAGAAAAGAACAATAAGAGTAAACATTAAAGGTTTAAGAGGATGCTTTGGAGGAGAAGAGATAGGATTTGGGGAAGGAAGATGAGTAGAAGAAGAAAAAGAACATAGAGATTTAAAATTAGAAGAAAACTTGGAAAGAAGAGAAGAAAGTTGAAAAGGAAAAGGTTTGAGAGGAGGCTCAGGAGGAGAAGAGATAGGATGTGAAGAAGGAAGAGGAGTTGGAGAAAAAAATCAAAGAGGAGGAGAAGAAGAAGAAGAAGAAGAAGAATGAGGAGGAGAAGAAGAAAAGAAAAAGAAGAAGAAGGAGGAAAATCTAAATGAGAAGAAGAGATTAAAAGAGAAGGAGGACGAGCATAGAAAGAGGAGTAAGAGGAGGACAGAAGAAGGTGAAGATGGAGGTGGAAAACGAGAAAAATAGATAGGAAGAAGACAGACGAAGAAGGGAGAGGTTGAAAATACAGTGTAGCAAAGTACAGAATAGCTACGTAGAACGGTCTATCGATTAAGTCATTAATTCAATATCCTAACGGCCTTTTCAGTAGGCTAGAGATGAAGAGATGAAGCTGGAGCTAAAAGAGTGAGAGAGAAACGCGAATTGGATAAAGGACAGTAACAGTTGCGTATACAGTATCTATCTTATCCTGGTTGGAAGGGGTTCGGAAACCGTCTGAAACAGAGCTGTGAGGGTGGAATCTTACCCGTAAGATAATAAATTTTCGTTAGGATCTCAGCGAAATTATCAAAGCCAACTTCGTTCATCAGACAAACGAAATTTGACGTGTCCTTACCACATGGATGTAATTACTTGGAAATTTAATTTTTGTGAATCAGCAACTTTACTAAGTGTTGAAAATAGAAATTATTTGTTTTTTATTATGAGGAGAACATTATCAAAATTAGTCCAGTTTAAAATGATGTAGAATTAATAGAAGTGTTGGAGAGTTAGTTAAAGAGAGTTTAGAGAGAGAAATGATTTAGAGAAGCCATACATAGAGTTTGATAGAAATTGGAAATTCATATTGTTCAAAGAAAAATGAGAATCCAAACTAGTTAAAAGCTAAACTTCCTTATTTAATTTTAAACCATAATCTATCTTTTAAATAATTGTCTAAATTCTTAATGATATCTAATATATATATTTAAATTTAATATTTTTTTTTCTGTGTTGATGCCCACATAAGCTCTTAGCTTATGCTTGGGTAATGGGGAGGATGATTAGAGATAAGTGGACCTACAGCTTTAGGTGGATTCCGAACCACATTATTTCATAATTAAAATTTTTAAATTACCATACTAGACAGATTTCATAACCTCAATTGAATCCATATTAGAGAAGCTGTGTAATGATCCAAGTGTATTAACCATTAACACTCCTATTTCATTATTTCATTGGTAAACTATTCTTAATCATTAATCACTAATTTATGTACCTAGAATGTATTATACTTGTATCGTAACTCGAATGAATACAGTGCTATTTACAACAAATATCGATTTATTACATGCAAGTGCATGAACGTCAATCAAGTTTGTCCTCCGATCAGTACATAGATTTAAAATTTCTGATCGGAGATCACTCCTTGATTGAAATCCGTGCAACCTGCCGTTTGAATCTCATGAGAACGAAACATCTGTGGGTTGAAGGTGAGGCCAACATTGAAATTTCTGACTTGTGTGCAACATTTGCAGCGTTGTTTCCGAGAGCGGTAACGCTGTTGTTTCCATAAAACGATAGATTCATGTTCCAATACCTGGCGTGATTCGACTTGAGCTTCAACTCGGCCATTAAAAGTTGATGTCAGACCTATATACTGAATGCTCCGGCAACTATAGGTATTTACCTCACCTATTTACTAGTTGAACGACCATTCAAGTCAAGCGCAATACGGCTGCATTGTTTCTATGTACTAAGTTGCTTGTGTCATGTCAGTACACTATCGATTTGCGCTTTTATTTTATTTTACCGGAGGTAGAAGCACCCAATACGAGAGTTGAGGCAGGGTACTGCCAAGTCTCCACCTGTTTTCATTATTATTAAATTCTGTGACACGTTACATTGACCCTATTGTTACATTGGGAAACAGAGTTGAGCTAGATCCTCGAACGTATTACAGGAGAAAATATTTTGTAATTTGTTCAAAATAGACAGATTTTTCTCGAAAGCAGTGAATGTCTTTACACGAAAATGTTTTGTCCTGAAAGTGTGGAAGTAATTCATATCAAGAAGTCTTAGCTTTTAATCAGAAGTTAGAGCTGTTTTAAGAAGTCAGAACTGTTAATCAGTAGAAATCGTTCAATCTTTCCGATCTTATTTTGAGTGAAAAATAATAGAGGGAGAAACGAAGAAGAATACTCCGGAGAATGAAAATGAGAAGAAGAAAAGAACAATAAGAGTAAACATTAAAGGTTTAAGAGGATGCTTTGGAGGAGAAGAGATAGGATTTGGGGAAGGAAGATGAGTAGAAGAAGAAAAGAACATAGAGATTTAAAATTAGAAGAAAACTTGGAAAGAAGAAGAAAGTTGAAAAGGAAAAGGTTTGAGAGGAGGCTCAGGAGGAGAAGAGATAGGATGTGAAGAAGGAAGAGGAGTTGGAGAAAAAATCAAAGAGGAGGAGAAGAAGAAGAAGAAGAAGAAGAATGAGGAGGAGAAGAAGAAGGTTAAAAGAAGAAGAAGGAGGAAAATCTAAATGAGAAGAAGAGATTAAAAGAGAAGGAGGACGAGCATAGAAAGAGGAGTAAGAGGAGGACAGAAGAAGGTGAAGATGGAGGTGGAAAACGAGAAAAATAGATAGGAAGAAGACAGACGAAGAAGGAGAGGTTGAAAATACAGTGTAGCAAAGTACAGAATAGCTACGTAGAACGGTCTATCGATTAAGTCATTAATTCAATATCCTAACGGCCTTTTCAGTAGGCTAGAGATGAAGAGATGAAGCTGGAGCTAAAAGAGTGAGAGAAACGCGAATTGGATAAAGGACAGAACAGTTGCGTATATCTATCTTATCCTGGCTGGAACGGGTTCGGATGTCTGAAACAGAGCTGTGAGGGTGGATTCTTACCCGTAAGATAATAAATTTTCGTTAGGATCTCAGCGAAATTATCAAAGCCAACTTCGTTCATCAGATAAACGAAATTTGACGTGTCCTTACCACATGGATGTAATTACTTGGAAATTTAATTTTTGTGAATCAGCAACTTTACTTAGTGTTAAAATAGAAATTATTTGTTTTTTATTATGAGGAGAACATTATCAAAATTAGTCCAGTTTAAAATGGTGTAGAATTAATAGAAGTGTTGGAGAGTTAGTTAGAGTTTAGAGAGAGAAATGATTTAGAGAAGCTGTTCATAGAGTTTGATAGAAATTGGAAATTCATATTTTTCGTTGAAAAGTGAAAATCCAAAGTAGTTAAAAGCTAAACTTCCTTATTCAATTTTAAACCATAATCTATCTTTAAATAATTGTCTAAATTCTTAATGATATCTAATATATATATTTAAATTTAATATTTTTTTTCTGTGTTGATGCCCACATAAGCTCTTAGCTTATGCTTGGGTAATGGGAGGATGATTAGAGATAAGTGGACCTACAGCTTTAGGTGGATTCCGAACCACATTATTTCATAATTAAAATTTTAAATTACCATACTAGACAGATTTCATAACCTCAATTGAATCCATATTAGAGAAGCTGTGTAATGATCCAAGTGTATTAACCATTAACACTCCCATTTCATTATTTCATTGGTAAACTATTCTTAATCATTAATTACTAATTGACGTACCTAGAATGTATTATACTTTTATCGTAACTCGAATGAATACAGTGCTATTCACAACAAATATCGATTTATTACATGCAAGTGCATGAACGTCAATCAAGTTTGACCTCCGCCCGATCACTACACAGATTTAAAATTACTGATCGGAGATCACTCCTGATTGAAATTCGTGCAACCTGCCGTTTGAATCTCATGAGAACGAAACATCTGTGGATTGAAGGTGAGGCCAACATTGAAATTTCTGACTTGTGTGCAACATTTGCAGCGTTGTTTCCGAGAGCGGAAAAACGTATAAAACGATAGATTCATGTTCCAATACCTGGCGTGATTCGACTTGAGCTTCAACTCGGCCATTAAAAGTTGATGTCAGACCTATATACTGAATACTCCGGCAACTATAGGTATTTACCTCACCTATTTACTAGTTGAACGACCATTCAAGTCAAGCGCAATACGGCTGCATTGTTTCTATGTACTAAGTTGCTTGTGTCATGTCAGTACACTATCGATTTGCGCTTTTATTTTATTTTACCGGAGGTAGAAGCACACCCAATACGAGAGTTGAGGCAGGGTACTGCCAAGTCTCCACCTGTTTTCATTATTATTAAATTCTGTGACACGTTACATTGACCCTATTGTTCCACTGCGAAACAGAGTTGAGCTAGATCCTCGAACTTATTACAGGAGAAAATATTTTGTAATTTGTTCAAAATAGACAGATTTTTCTCGAAAGCAGTGAATGTCTTAACACGAAAATATTTTGTCCTGATGGTGGGGAAGTAACTCATATTAAGAAGTCAGAGCTTTTAATCAGAAGTTAGAGCTGTTAGGAATTAAGAACTGTTAATCAGTAGAAATTGTTTAATATTTCCGATCTTATTTTGAGTGAAAAATAATAGAGGGAGAAACGAAGAAGAATACTCCGGAGAATGAAAATGAGAAGAAGAAAAGAACAATAAGAGTAAACATTAAAGGTTTAAGAGGATGCTTTGGAGGAGAAGAGATAGGATTTGGGGAAGGAAGATGAGTAGAAGAAGAAAAAGAACATAGAGATTTAAAATTAGAAGAAAACTTGGAAAGAAGAGAAGAAAGTTGAAAAGGAAAAGGTTTGAGAGGAGGCTCAGGAGGAGAAGAGATAGGATGTGAAGAAGGAAGAGGAGTTGGAAAAATAAATCAAAGAGGAGTGGAGGAAGTAGAAGAAGAAGAAGGATGAGAGGTAGAAGAAGAAGGTTAAAAAGAAGAAGAAGGAGGAAAATCTAAATGAGAAGAAGAGATTAAAAGAGAAGGAGGACGAGCATAGAAAGAGGAGTAAGAGGAGGACAGAAGAAGGTGAAGATGGAGGTGGAAAACGAGAAAAATAGATAGGAAGAAGACAGACGAAGAAGGGAGAGGTTGAAAATACAGTGTAGCAAAGTACAGAATAGCTACGTAGAACGGTCTATCGATTAAGTCATTAATTCAATATCCTAACGGCCTTTTCAGTAGGCTAGAGATGAAGAGATGAAGCTGGAGCTAAAAGAGTGAGAGAAACGCGAATTGGATAAAGGACAGAACAGTTGCGTATATCTATCTTATCCTGGCTGGAACGGGTTCGGATGTCTGAAACAGAGCTGTGAGGGTGGATTCTTACCCGTAAGATAATAAATTTTCGTTAGGATCTCAGCGAAATTATCAAAGCCAACTTCGTTCATCAGACAAACGAAATTTGACGTGTCCTTACCACATGGATGTAATTACTAAGGGATTTAATTTTTGTGAATCAGCAACTTGACTAAGTGTTGAATATAGAAATTATTTGTTTTTTATTATGAGGAGAACATTATCAAAATTAGTCCAGTGTAGGACATCAAAAATCAAAAATGATGTAGAGTTAATAGAAGAGTTGGAGAGTCAGTTACAGAGAGTTTAGAGAGAGAAATGATTTAGAGAAGCTATACATAGAGTTTGGTAGAAATTGGAAATTCATATTTTTCGAAGAAAAATTAAAATCCAAAGTAGTTAAAAGCTAAACTCCTCCATTTAATTTTAAACCATAATCTATCTTTTAAATAATCGTCCTATTATTGATGATATCTAAAATATTTAAATTGAATATTAATTTTTTGCTGTGGTGATGCCCACATAAGCTCTTAGCTTGTGCTTGGGTAATGGGGAGGATGAGTGGACCTACAGCTTTAGGTGGGTTCCGAACCACCTTATTTCATAATTAAAATTTTTTAATTACCATACTAGACAGATTTCATAACCTCAATTGAATCCATATTAGAGAAGCTGTGTAATGATCCAAGTGTATTAACCATTAACACTCCTATTTCATTATTTCATTGGTAAACTATTCTTAATCATTAATTACTAATTGATGTACCTAGAATGTTTTATACTTTTATCGTAACTCGAATGAATACAGTGCTATTTACAACAAATATCGATTTATTACATGCAAGTGCATGAACGTCAATCAAGTTCGACCTCCGCTCCGATCACTACACAGATTTAAAATTACTGATCGGAGATCACTCCTTGATTGAAATTCGTGCAACCTGCCGTTTGAATCTCATGAGAACGAAACATCTGTGGATTGAAGGTGAGGCCAACATTGAAATTTCTGACTTGTGTGCAACATTTGCAGCGTTGTTTCCGAGAGCGGAAAAACGTATAAAACGATAGATTCATGTTCCAATACCTGGCGTGATTCGACTTGAGCTTCAACTCGGCCATTAAAAGTTGATGTCAGACCTATATACTGAATACTCCGGCAACTATAGGTATTTACCTCACCTATTTACTAGTTGAACGACCATTCAAGTCAAGCGCAATACGGCTGCATTGTTTCTATGTACTAAGTTGCTTGTGTCATGTCAGTACACTATCGATTTGCGCTTTTATTTTATTTTACCGGAGGTAGAAGCACACCAATACGAGAGTTGAGGCAGGGTACTGCCAAGTCTCCACCTGTTTTCATTATTATTAAATTCTGTGACACGTTACATTGACCCTATTGTTCCACTGCGAAACAGAGTTGAGCTAGATCCTCGAACTTATTACAGGAGAAAATATTTTGTAATTTGTTCAAAATAGACAGATTTTTCTCGAAAGCAGTGAATGTCTTAACACGAAAATATTTTGTCCTGATGGTGGGAAGTAACTCATATTAAGAAGTCAGAGCTTTTAATCAGAAGTTAGAGCTGTTAGGAATTAAGAACTGTTAATCAGTAGAAATTGTTTAATATTTCCGATCTTATTTTGAGTGAAAAATAATAGAGGAGAAACGAAGAAGAATACTCCGGAGAATGAAAATGAGAAGAAGAAAAGAACAATAAGAGTAAACATTAAAGGTTTAAGAGGATGCTTTGGAGGAGAAGAGATAGGATTTGGGAAGGAAGATGAGAAGAAGAAAAAGAACATAGAGATTTAAAATTAGAAGAAAACTTGGAAAGAAGAGAAGAAAGTTGAAAAGGAAAAGGTTTGAGAGGAGGCTCAGGAGGAGAAGAGATAGGATGTGAAGAAGGAAGAGGAGTTGGAGAAAAAAATCAAAGAGGAGGAGAAGAAGAAGAAGAAGAAGAAGAATGAGGAGGAGAAGAAGAAGGTTAAAAAGAAGAAGAAGGAGGAAAATCTAAATGAGAAGAAGAGATTAAAAGAGAAGGAGGACGAGCATAGAAAGAGGAGTAAGAGGAGGACAGAAGACGGTGAAGATGGAGGTGGAAAACGAGAAAATAGATAGGAAGAAGACAGACGAAGAAGGGAGAGGTTGAAAATACAGTGTAGCAAAGTACAGAATAGCTACGCAGAACGGTCTATCGATTAAGTCATTAATTCAATATCCTAACGGCCTTTTCAGTAGGCTAGAGATGAAGAGATGAAGCTGGAGCTAAAAGAGTGAGAGAAACGCGAATTGGATAAAGGACAGAACAGTTGCGTATATCTATCTTATCCTGGCTGGAACGGGTTCGGATGTCTGAAACAGAGCTGTGAGGGTGGATTCTTACCCGTAAGATAATAAATTTTCGTTAGGATCTCAGCGAAATTATCAAAGCCAACTTCGTTCATCAGATAAACGAAATTTGACGTGTCCTTACCACATGGATGTAATTACTTGGAAATTTAATTTTTGTGAATCAGCAACTTTACTTAGTGTTAAAATAGAAATTATTTGTTTTTTATTATGAGGAGAACATTATCAAAATTAGTCCAGTTTAAAATGGTGTAGAATTAATAGAAGTGTTGGAGAGTTAGTTAGAGTTTAGAGAGAGAAATGATTTAGAGAAGCTGTTCATAGAGTTTGATAGAAATTGGAAATTCATATTTTTCGTTGAAAAGTGAAAATCCAAAGTAGTTAAAAGCTAAACTTCCTTATTCAATTTTAAACCATAATCTATCTTTTAAATAATTGTCTAAATTCTTAATGATATCTAATATATATATTTAAATTTAATATTTTTTTTTCTGTGTTGATGCCCACATAAGCTCTTAGCTTATGCTTGGGTAATGGGGAGGATGATTAGAGATAAGTGGACCTACAGCTTTAGGTGGATTCCGAACCACATTATTTCATAATTAAAATTTTTAAATTACCATACTAGACAGATTTCATAACCTCAATTGAATCCATATTAGAGAAGCTGTGTAATGATCCAAGTGTATTAACCATTAACACTCCTATTTCATTATTTCATTGGTAAACTATTCTTAATCATTAATTACTAATTGATGTACCTAGAATGTTTTATACTTTTATCGTAACTCGAATGAATACAGTGCTATTTACAACAAATATCGATTTATTACATGCAAGTGCATGAACGTCAATCAAGTTCGACCTCCGCTCCGATCACTACACAGATTTAAAATTACTGATCGGAGATCACTCCTTGATTGAAATTCGTGCAACCTAGCTTTAGCTAGTGCCATAACAAATTGATATTCATAAATTTTGAGGTAATTGACAACGACTAAAATGCTATAAAGTTTCATAGGATTCATTGTTTTTTAACTACAGTACTGTTAATCATGAATTAATGGTGACAAATCTTTTAGCACTGAATTTAAGTTTATGTACACCGTTCCTTAAAAATGAGTACAAGGGATAATGAGAATCAAGGGATTAAGGGATAAAGAACACAAGGGATAAAGGATCAAGGGATATGAAATCAAGGGATAAAAAATACAAGGGATTTATGAGAAAACCCTGAAGTTAAACTACATAATTCTTCACCCACCAAACTCATACCTTTTGAATACAACTCCTGTATAAAATCATAATTGATGATATTGTATGATACAATACAACACTCATATCTGTCATAATTATAACATTTCAAATAGTTAATTTTGAAAGTAGATACATCCAAATGGATTTTTTAAGGTGATTATAAATCGAAAGGACTCATTATAATTATTATGACCTGTCCATCTTATTTGAACTACTTCTAAATCAAAATCGTACTTTAATGCAATCAATCAATCAAGTATCAATGTGGTGTAATTATATCTGATTCATTATCTCAAATAAAAATTTTTTATTCAGATCTTTACAGAATAATTACAGAATAAACGACTATATCAAAACCGAAGTATATGATATTGTTTAATGTGTATGATATTGTAGGATATATTGTATAATATGTTTTAAAATTGTGTACTGTCAGGATTTCAAACTCTTGTTCCCTCAGAGATTTGTTAGCTTGTTAACATTGTGTTGCACGTAACAAACGCTGAAGATTACTACTATTGTTCGACGCTGTTCGCCGTAGGCCTTGGTTATATTTCTGGGAAAATTTTTGATCGATCACTTCAATTCCGCTTGCTTCGTCCGTCCTCTAAGGCGTTACCGCAAGAAATAAAAGGAAGAAGTTTCCGAACACACAAGAACGATATATTATTATGTCACTGAACAGGCTTCTCGTTTAAAGACCACAAGTCATCGCGATCGTTTTTGTTCACCGGAAAAGCGTCTTTTTCCCTCTTGGCTAGGCGAATGTTTCCTGGCCTCAGACGAGTAGCTGCTGTAGTATGCCTGTCTTCACATTTTGTCCTTTTGACGCCATCTTCCTCCTCTTCCCCTTCACTCTCTTCTTTTGAACCTCCTCTATCTCCCTCTCTCCTACTCACGGTCTAAGTATATTCTAGTTGGACATCCTTTTCCAAGAATGGTCATGTATGGGTTCAAAATTTGCCGTTTCATATACAGTGGAACATTGATAAATCGAATCTCAAGAGGAACGACAAAAATTCGATTCATTAAGTATTTCGAAATATCGAGGTTCGAATTGAGGTCCATCTTGAAATACTTCGATTTATAGAGGTTCAAAACACCTTTTCAAATTTATAATACTGTAGCATGCAACTTCGATTTACTAAGGTTCTCTTATTAAAACTTCTATTTATAAAGCAGTTCGAAAACTGCAAAAGTTCGTATAATAGATGGTTTTCAGCCGAACCTTCGAATTGTAAAGGTGATATTAAACCTTAATAGATCCAAAAACTTCGATTAATCGAGGTAATATCCATGAAATCTTCGCTTTATGAAGGTTAAATAACAAGAGGTAGGATTTGAAATCTAAACAGTTGCTTATTTGAATCCTAAAAACAACATGAAGTATGGTTGTTTGAATCAAGGTTAGTTTAGGTTTATAGTGTTACCAGAGACAACAGGAAATTGGAACACTGCTGTGTTGATGTAATTGTTTTTTGTTAGTCGTAGATAAAATGGTGTAGCCTACGCAATGGTTGTATTTGGCATGTAAACCACTTGTGAGATACATTAAATTACTCGCTTCGCTCGTATTTTAACCTCGTATGTCACTCGTTGTTTAAAGGCTCTCATAATACAACCATTGCGCATAAACAAAATTTTCATTGATATAAACTAGAAAATCAGAATGAATTCATTTTAAAAATTAATGTTTTTCCAAGTAAACAGTGTAAACTTCCTGAGTTGAAGGAACAAAATGAAATCATGTAGATTTAGATTGTCTACATTCTCCATACACGCTGTACTGATGTTATGACCAAGGGATGGGATATAACCAAACCGCATACAAGCGAATCTGTAATAGAGCTGTCGATGCCTTATGACTTTGCGGTTTGCTATGCGAGTAGTATAGAATTGTTACTTCTGGAACCAACTCTGTAACCAAGATGGCCGCTGTAACCAAGATGGCCGCTGTAACCAAGATGGCCGCTGTAACCAAGATGGCCGCTGTCACCAAGATGGTTGCTGTAACCAACATGGACGCTGTAACCAGAGCGTTCTCTGTAACCAACCTATTCACTGTAACCAAATCTGATTATGTCTCCAAAATGGCCGCTGTAACCAATTGGAATTCTGTAACCAAAATTGACGCCGGCACCACAATGGCCGCTATCACCACAATGCGCGCCGGCACCATATGTGACTTTGTCACCACATTAATTGCTGTAACCAACATGGCTACTGTATCTTGTGAGATAGCCGGATCATGAAGACAAGATAGAACCTCACCCAGCTCTACCGCCCGCCTTTTTTCAAAAAATATTTTCCACAAATCGGCTGATTAGCAGACTAGTTATCTCACACCTAATTAGAACCTAATTATGTGTGAACATTATTCTATTATTCCTGCTTCAAAAAGTTGGCTTATTATAGATGAAATCTCAGCTGAATGGTTATCATGACCAGCTGACTGTGAGCCTATCAATAAAGCTAATCTTTCGACAAGTTCATCTGCATTGTCAAAATATACGTAATTTCTACAGTTGGTTTTTCTGTTTGCCCTAACCATATTTAGTTTCGATCTAATTTTTCCTATTCCTTTCCGCGTACTTCAGCATCATCATAATCATCATTATCATCATCATCATCATCACACCGCTACTTTCATTATTACGTGATAATCTCACATCTCCAGGAAGATTACGATAAAATGATTTATTCATAGTGTTAGACGAAGAGGCGATAGGATTTGTACGTTCACTTCGTTTATATTATTGCCTCAAAGATGGTTACTAACTCAATGTAAGATAGCTAGCTCAAAGATGGATGCTGTCTTAAGTTAGATTACTGGCTCATCTAACAAAAGCTGTCTCATCCACATGGCCACGGCTGTCGCAATAGCAATCGTTATCTCAGAAATGGCTACCGTACGCTGTATAACCAAGTCAAACTCTGTAATTAACGTGTATTCACTGTAACCAAATCTGATCAATGCTCTAACGCTGCCCCGCCGCCGCCGCCGCCGCCGCCACCACCACCACCACCACCACCATCACCATCAGCGTCTCATGTTTTCCTAAAAATTGTCTGCTAATCAGACAACCTGACTATCTCACACCTAATTAGAACCTAATACTTTATCTTATGATCTAACAATTCAGTTAGTACCTACAAATAAATTAATTTTTCATGTAACTCAGCTTTAAGCCACCCTTAGCTTGTTCCATCTCATTATGCAATTTATGATCTAATGCTTCAATGTCATGCTGCAATTGTGTTAATTTAATATCACTATATGTTCTATTATTATGAACTAAAACCGATAATTTACCAATATTAGTCTTAGCTTCTGAAACATCACTTACAACTTTACTACCACTAATCTTATCTTCTACAAATTTATTTGTCTGTTGTAACACATCATTAATAACTAACTTTTTCTCATCAGCCATCACATTTAACACATACTGTTTATTTACCAAATCCTTCTCTTCCACTACTCTTGTTAGCTGATGTGGTAAATCATTATTAATTAATTTTTTCTCATCAACTATGTTTAACATATTGTTTATTCACCAAACCCCTATCTTCCACAAGTTTATTCATCTGTTGTAATACATCATTAATAATTGACTTTTCTCATCTCCTATTACATTTGATATATATTGTTTATTAACATAATCCTTTTCATCAATAACTTTTGTTATCTTTTGGTAAATCATTACTAATTATTGACTTCTTCTCATCACCAACTATATTTAATACATATTGTTTATTTACTAAATCCTTCTCTTCCACTAATCTAGTTAGCTGATGTGGTAAATCATTATTAATTAATTTCTTCTCATTCTCAACTATGTTTAACACATATTGTTTATTCACTAAACTCTTATCTTCCACAAGTTTATCCACCTGTTGTAATACATCATTAATAATTAACTTTTTCTCATCTCCTATTACATCCGATATATATTGTTTATTAACAAAATCCTTCTCTTCCATAACTTTTGTTATCTGTTGTGGTAAATCATTGCTAATTATTAACTTCTTCTCATCCCCAACTATATTCAACACATATTGTTTATTCACTAAATCCTTCTCTTCCACTATTTTAGTTAGCTGATTTGGTAAATCATTATTAATTGACTTTTTCTCATCCTCAACTACATTCAATACATATTGTTCATTTACTAAATCCTTCTCTTCCACAACTTTAGTTATCAACTGTGGTAAATCGTTATTAATTAATTTTTCTCATCTCCAACTACGTTTAACACATATTTTTTATCAACTAAATCCCTATCTTCCACTACTTTGTTTAACTGTTGCAGTAAATCATTATTAATAGATTTCTTTTCATTCTCAATAACATTCAATAAGTATTGTTTATTCACAACATCTTTATTTTGAACTAATCTTGATGTTTGATCCAACACATTATCTATAATTAATTTTCTCATTCGCAATTATATCTGATAGATATTGTTTATTTATTGCATCAGTATTTTCCAATGGTGCACCTAAATTCACAATTCGTCTAGAATGAACATTGAGACCTCTACCGTTTACTAATGAACTAATAAAATCATCCCAATTTTCATAATTTCCTAACCAATCACCATTATCGGTTTATGCTTTCTTCAGACTGTGATTTGATACTAGTAGTAGTAGTAGTTGTAGTACTATTAGTATTAGTCGAACTTGATTGAGGTGTAATATTTGATTTTTCATCTCCACTTTTTGCTCTAGTACGTGCGCTTTGCGCTACCATTAAAAATATTATTATTTTCGTTATTATCACTATCAAAACCGCTGGACTTAGCTCCTAACGGTCTTCCAAATCGATCGACTGTCATTATGATACTAACAATAATTCGATTGTGTGGTTGAAGTACACAACCCATATGCATATGCAATTAATAGTAGTACTAAAAAACTATAGATGAAACGGTTTCTAATGCTACAGAAATTAGAAGATCATATTAATTTAAACTGAATTAATTTAAACTTGCATTACAATACCTGTAAGTGGTTTATATGTGAGGAGCTTATCTGATATTAGCATAGCATATGCTGTTGTGTTCGCCTTTACGTCTACACTACATTCCCTACTCTAATCTTATATCAACGGCATTTGATTTTAATAGTTCTGACTGATGACTGCAATCAATAACATATAATGGTGCTTTATTTTAAAATCATCAAATGTTAACGCTAGACCATATTCATCACTAACTTTTAAATTATAATAGCTTTTTGAAAAATTAAGAAACATCTGATAAAATATCTCCAGTTTGGATTGAACATTTTCATAAGGAAAATAAACATTATTAAGAAATAATTTCATATTAATTATAGATACATTATCAAATTCAGCCATTGTCTTACCTAACTGATTCTTCCGATCAGTTTGAAACCTACTACAACATAGCTTGGTCTGTCTTGGAAAGATGATGTTTTCACTGCCCAAGAATGACTCTTAGCAATCGGTAAAGAGGGTATTCAAAACCTCAGAATGTCTAAACCCTATAGGCAATGGATGATCATCATCTAATAATTTCAACATTCTCAATTGTAATGAATCAGAAAAGTTTTACAAATGGCATCCTCCAACAAATTTTGGTAATATCTATATTTATGTATTTGCTTCTGCACTGAGAATTAAATTCTTATCATGAGATGTACGAACAAGTATTAATTCTTGTTTAACATGTAAAAGAATCTGTTGAAAATCTTCAAAATAACCCATTAACCTTTTCATAGGTATTAAAATCGATATTTATGATCTGCACTAATCCAGCCAGATGATTTAATTCCAGCCAATTCAAACGAATTTGTGTCAATGCTTGCACGTTGACATAGATATGCTTTCATCTGTGAAGCAATATTTGGGTAACGAAGGCGTTGTATTTCATGACTACAATTTCAAATCGAATTTCTGAAAATAAATTCGCTATAGGATTAAATTAACAGTATACTGAGCTGGAACAACTCTTGTTGTTGTTGTTGTTTCCGATGACGTTTCATTCTTCTTTACAATTTCATCTTTTTTACATGTTACTTTGAATTCCACATATAAGTGACTTTCACAAGGTAAACTGAATAATTCTGATGGTTGAATACTTAATCTTATATCATCTAAACTATTAAAATTTAAGTTTGTATATGATAAAAAGGAATGAACTTCATATCCTTGAATGGATGAATCTATACTAAATTGTCAATCAATATTCAATATTTCACTTAAAGATGAAATGATTTGGGTTGACTTTAAATCCTAAATCTCTGAGAATTCTTCATGTAACGAGGTGTTACCTTTAACGTAGTTGAGCGTAAACTGTGATTTTTCGATTTGCGCATACGACTCACACCCTTCTTTTCATAACAACTAATACGTGTTGCATCAATATTTCTTGATGTTGTATTATTATTATACACTACAACTCCCATTTCTTTTTCTTCTCTCTAATATGAACAAAACTCGCTCACTCTATCTCCATAAAATCGACTAGACGTCCGTTCTGATCGACTATCTTTACATAAATGCTAGTAATTGTATTTGTGTTTATGGGTAAGTAAATTACAGGTGATTGTCTTCTTATCATCAAATATCCTGGTGGTACAGACGGTACAAAATTGTAAATACAATGACTCTCTCCTCATGAGAGATCGAACCACTAGCTAAATTACATAAAATTCGTATTGCACTTATTCTTCTTATCTTTACTATTTGCGTTGAATAATGCCATTTATTAGGTGCTAAACATGTTCGTTCGAAACCTATTGAATTGTAACATGTGAAATTAACCATTCCAATTTCCAATTCATTTGCAAATGAATTGGTTCTTGTAAGTTAAATATAATTCACTAGAATTATCACTTAATGTCACAAGTCTACTCATAATATTATAATATTCACCTGGTAACTGTCTGTTCACAACTGTTAATGTTAACAAATTAATTTTGTTATATTCTATAATTAGAGCTGTATTGTAAAATGCTTTAAATGTTTTGAAAGATTGCTGAAACTGAATAATTTGCAAGCATATTCCAAAATTTTCGATAATGTTTCAAAAGGAGACATTGTATAGCTATTTTTATGCGCACAACTGCAAATTCAATAATTGATTCAACTAAAACTCGATGTCTCCTTCTAAAACATTATTGAAAATTTTGGAATATGCTTGCAAATTATTCAGTTTCATTATTATTTTTTATAGATAATAAATACTTTTAGTTCAAATTGTTTTGCTAAGAAAAGCAAACACAATTGACCACAAATATTTGTGTCTACTTTTGAACTGATGTATAATTATAATAGATTTCATAAGCATTGTTTTTTCTACATAAATATTTTAGTAATAATTTCGGAGGTGCTAGATTACCAATTGGATCAAAATACTCAACGATATTTCCACTTTTTCTAAAACACACCCAATGACTACCTTCTAAACCTGTTCGAGATAAATTAATAATCGCATTTTCGTTTATATTAACCTTATTTGGTAAATTATCTAGCATATAAACTCACGTAATTGTATACGCATTTGCTTTGCATATGCTAGTAAATCGTGATTGAGAGTCCACGACTGCGTCTGTTCTTTTTTTTCATTACTTACGCGTAATCTGTGTCCTGCTCATGCGTCTTCTGTTTTGCGGGTTGCGTTCAGCGCCGTGTCCTAGACACATTATTTCGTCTTTTTGGTAGTTTGAGATGACGAATACTTCCTCCGTAATTTTCCGGATATGGTGCTAAATAAAAGCCTCGACCCTTAATGTTATTTGATAAATGTTGAATTGTTTTCAAACGTGCACTGTCTCTCAGTTTCAATGTTACAGATGCACCACTACTTCTCACAGCTTTTGTTGACAACTTTTACTACGTTTATGCGGCTTCTACAATTTTTCTAACCTTACCACCAAAAATTTATTTTTAGCATTCATAATGTTAGTTGTTAAGTATGCTAGCGACCTCTCACTAAGTGATTTACTAGGGTCCTTTACAATCTCCCAAGCATTGTTGCTAGTTTTTATCAGCCTGACTTCTATTTTTCGTATCTGAAAATTTTTCATACGCAAGATCGTGGGCCAGACATTCACGATCAAGTGAGTTAATAGGTTTATCTTTCCGGGCTAAACAAGCTCTGAGACGGGTCCCGGGCCCGCAGAATTTGTAAGTTGGAAAATGGAGTTCATATGGTAAATAATCAATACCTTTATTAATTGCAGTACCAGCCAATGAAGCTACATCACCAATTAAATTTTTTGCAGTAGATAAAACACCCTACCACTAATTTTTGTTGTTTATTATGATTCAGCCTTCTAGCGACAGTATTTAGAACAACTACCATGCTCACTCAACTACTGTATGTACATTACTGAGCAATTAATTGATGTGACAATTAGGTATATCAACTTTTTTTCCTCATCTCCTATCACAGAAAACCATTGATTTATTCAATACTGTATTTACGTGTTCAATTGATTTTTGTGTAACACATGCAGCTAGAACATCTCTATACTCAATATTAAAACCACAAATGCTTGTCATTTTCAACATTAAACTATCATATCAATTATTAATCTCATCATGAAAGTGATTGTTGATATTGAAATATTTTGCACTTGAAATACTGCGCTTTTATATAATCCAATGAATCATGCTTCAATTTCTCATTATAAGATAAATTATTTGAAAATAAATCAGATTCGTCTGTTACATTATCAGTAATATTCGTAACGAAACACTTTGTAATGTGAAACTTTTGTTTGAAACCACATCTTTGAAAGTTAAATTATCTTCACGTGATAACTTATTAATCGAATTAATGCAGTAATATAAATCGATAGTGCAACTATGCTTACTATGCACACATACAAAACATTTAATAATTTCTGTTGTTTTTTTTAAAAATTCGTCTGTGTGCATTATAAGACTATAGTTGGTGTTATACCTATGATGATTTATACTATCACATTTGTTATCATTGTTTAACCTGCAACATGTTAAATCTTCAGAGTAATTTTCACAAAACATGTTGATGTTCACACTATCACACCACAATCAATACTAAACAAAGAACAATTTTTTTATCAAGATTGTCATTGAAGCTGCACTAATTTTAATGAGCAATGACGCATGTATTATCTGCATAATAATGGCATAAAGTAACAAACTTTCATGTACAGGATGAAACATGTAGATGAAAGCGCACGCACCTGCCATCACCACCATATGTTAATGGCAAAAGTAACGATTTTTTCACGCATCGGATGAGACATGCATGCGAAAACACATGCACGCACCTGCACTCATAGAAAAATATTGGTATAAAACGCAGGCATTAGCTCTCTGCTCATCACTGTGTGAGGTGTGTTCTAGCAGATAGTTACGCATATTCTGTTTCTCGATTACAACGAATAAAACTTACATTCAACTATCACAATCATTTTCTATATATGTTTGTGGCTTGTTAGTGTGAACTTCAACATCGACAATAGATTGTGTGTCTGCAGTATTTTGCTGTTATATAGCTGTGATCAGTTCTACTATTACCATTGCTGATGTTTCTACAAGTACTATATATCTGCTAGTTGCTGCTGTTTGCTGCTTAACTACTCAATAAAACAAGGTACGTGAAATGAAAAAAACATTTAAGTCAATAATGTTAATTTATTATTAACATAAAACTTTTTTCCTCCATTGTTTTTTCATGAAAAACAATCAATTGAATATAAATGTTCAATTGATTGAGGTATTATGTTGTAGATCGATTGTTATGTGTGCATGTGACAATTTCATTATGCACACATAACAATTAACCTACGATAATACCTCAATCAATTGAACATTAGTGTAATCGGTATTGCTTTTCGTGAAAACTACCTCGAATGAACGTTTGTTAAAATCTGTTATATTTTCCTCGCTTATAAATTGATTATAACGACGGGGAGGAAAGTGTCAATTACCTCTTTCTCACTGCTGTAATTTTCCTGCTCTATAGTTGATATTTCGATCTCATCTTCAATCACCCAGACGCCCCTCAATTGCTGATTCGTCAGCAACTGACTGTGTTGCAAGAGCTGCTGCCTCTGCAAACATCATTCGCCCGTGCCTTGTTGATTGCGTTAGGATCGTTGTCGGATGTGTGCGCACTAGCTGCTTCGAGCGCGTGCTTCTTCTCCTGAAGTTGTTTCGCGGTTTCCTACGGTGGCAGTGTAATGTGAGTACCGCCTCTTACCGAATTTGGTCTTAGCGATCCTTGCACTCTGCACCGGATAGTTGTAGTTGAATGTGAGAAGTTCAATTGAAAAAGCCTCAATTTCTTTTATAGCCGCACGATTGAAACTTATAGGATTGAAAACTTGATCAGACATTATTGTACACAATAACACGACAGCACTGGTAAACAAAACGAATAATTGAAATTAATATCAGAACCGAAAGCAATTGATGAACGAAAGCAACAGCATGAACGAATTGAGAATGATGAAGCATAAACATTTGTACTTTGTATTTATACTGGAAAAAAATCTCCTACTCTCGTATTTCCAGACGCAGCTGAATTGTGGTTTGTTTTGTAATTTCACAGAAGCTTGCAGTGGGAAGGACAGGAGAACGTTATTGCACCTGCATTTTCGCACTGCAAATTATGTAGCGGAGCAGATGAATTGCATTCATCTCAAGCAAGGATAAACAAGATCTTCACACCTGCTCTTCACCATCATCATCATCACCACCATCATCGCCACCATCATCATCATCATCATCAAAACAGCGTCAACTTTATTGCAGCCGACAATCTAGAGTGGATGGGGAAAATTCAGACTAAACAACCTCTTGTAAGTTTAAAATTGTATTTCACTTTTAATTTAACTATATTTTCATTTTACGAGTTCTCTTTCTCTCGAATTATGATTAACACATGTAATCATTATTACATACAGTAGGATCAATGCAATAATATGGAAGTTACTACAAGTTATACATATAGTATGCAAAAAACTGTAGCACGAGCAAGATATAAACCGAATTCACTGCAATTAGATTTGAAACTGTTCATTGAGAATTTGTCTAGCAAAATATATGATTTTCTCGGAAAAATCACGTAATTTGCATAACAGCCTAAAATGGTTTATGTGGGCGAGAGTGACATTATACAAAATTGTAATTCTTGTAGAAGGAGAAACAGTGAAGACTGCTACACCAGCTTTCAATTCAAACTCGGCTATTTTATTGAACATACAAGATAATAGAGACGAATTTTTTTTACAACTTGAAGCAGCAAAACAGAAAATTCTTTCTCTTTTGGATCAATTCACAGAAAATGGTTCAAATTGGGCTGTGGGACAACTTAATTATGCTGATATACATGTAGTTAGATATAATCCAATATACGGATCATCTATTGGAAGTAGCTACATACCTACACCCGCAAAATTGGCTAACAAAAAGGCTCTAATAAATGTTCAAAACAGAGAAGACCATATGTGTTTTCTATGGTCGGTCCTGGCGTACTTTAATACAGCGCATAATAATCGTATTAGGGATTTGAAAAAACTTATGCCAATTGTTAATGTAGACGGGTTAACATTCCCTGTAGCTAATAAGGATTTGAATCTTTTTGAAAAATTGAACCTAGAGATCGCAATAAACATACTGTGTTATTGTAATGATACGGAAAAAATTTTCCCATTCAGGATAACAAAGTTTCGTGAACGGAAATATCTTATATATCTCCTTCTGCTCACCAACGACTTTGGTAATAAACATTTTTGTCTTATTAATACTCGTGAACAGAAAAATGGTCTTTCTCGATTATTAGCGGGGAGTACAAAGAATAAGAATGAAAAATTCATATGTCCATATTGTCTGCATCGTTTTTCAGATGTACATAGTCCCACAGGTCAATCAGATGGGGAATTGAATCTAGAAAACACATTGCTATATGTAAGTCATTCAAGAAAGGGTGCGGTACCCGCCATGTGAGGAAATTGAACGTGAATCAATTATGAAATTTCGTGATTATAGTGCAACGATAAAATCTTTGTACTGTGTGTATGCAGATTTTGAAGCATTTTAACACCATGCAATGATGATAATGATTGCAATGAAGACAATTCTTCACTTGATAATGCAGATGATGATGTCAGCGCCAACTGCAGAGAGCTAAAAAAGAAATGCAGAAGTAGGAGAAGGAGACGAAGAGGACAAAGACGAAGAAGCTCTCACAATCAAACGAAAACGTCTTTCTGTACTGACAGATCATGCTTACCGCTATAATCTCGAGAATTTGCAGATGATTGATGTATTCGATAGTTTATTCAACATTATCTAATAATTTTAAATTAATTTCAGATAATGGAAACTTCTTCATCATCATCATCATCATCATCATCATCATCATCTACATTTAATGGAGGAGATGAAACAGAACGAGATTGTAGAGAGACGCTTCCCAGATCCGGATCAACGGTGTCTATGCACGCTACAGAAGGAGCACATAGAATTATTGCAACGTTTAATTATCCCATTTGATTGCATTACAGAGTACCGAGATTTATTAGTTCGTAATTTTTGATGAAAAATGAATTGGAACATATGGAAAGATGTAAATTAATTAAACGAGCACAAGAGCAAGCTAAAGCACGTGTGAATCTTGGGACGTTTGTGGAATTTATACATGCTTTTGCTATGAACTGGATGATTCACATGAACTAATTTGGACAGAAATTAAACGAAACGCAGAGAAAAGAAACTTTCATTAGATGAAAATGAAATGCAAGATGTTTTCTTATTTAAAATCAATTACTGCATAGAGATAGCTCATAAAGACAACTGATTCTGTTGGTGTTGATGATGATGATGATGATGATGATGATGATGATGACGAAGATAATAATGATAATGATAGATAAAACATATTACAAAATCAATGTAAAAACTAATAATAACAATTGTGATATTTTTTCAGATATAAGACGACAAGAAATGGTACATTGGTGTTATTGTAATATAAAATTTGAGTTTAAATGTTTAATGCATAGTGTGAAAGAAATTTTCACACTGTCTGAACTGAAATTATTTTTGGCAAACAACACCTGCCTGTCTGTCTGTCTGTCTGTCTGCAAATATTGTTGCATTCAGAGAGAGCGAAAGCGGAAGTTGATTTTCATTTATTGGACAAGTTGTGTTGCATTGTGACAGCTCAGTGACTGGTTATCCTTGAAATGCACAGTTGTCCGGAAACGGTCGTATTGAGCAGAAGAGAAGAAAAGAAGGAGAAGCAGTTGATTATGCCGCGAGCTTAATAAGATTGTATTAGCTACACCTGCATCGAATCAAGTTCGAAATAAAATCGCCATTGAATTACATAAGCAAGTTAGAAAAATTTTATAACTAGACCAACGATTGTTAAGAATCAACATGACCTGATTCAAATTGATTTAGGAGACTTATCATCGTTATCAAAGCATAATAGAAACTTTAAATATTTTCTAGCTGCAGTTAATTGTTTTTCAAAGAAAGGTTATGCAATTGGTTTGAAAACGAAAGGTGGCAAGGAAGTTGCACGAGCGCTTGAAGGCATTTTACGTGCAGAAAAATGTCGCAATTTACAATGCGACCGCGGGTCTGAATTCTATAATCCACACGTTAAAGCTTTAGTTGATAAATTTAAAATTAATCAATATAGCACTTACAGCATTCAAAAAGCGGCTATGGCTGAGAGATTTATACGCAGCGTGAAAACTCGTTTATTTAAATATTTTACAGCAAATGGGACATATAATTGGATTGATTATATAGATAAATTAATTTCTGAATATAACAATCGAAAACACAGAGTAATTGGTATGGCACCTTCACAGGTGAATAAAAATAATAGTGATATTGTGTTGTCAAGAATCAATAGTTTTCATAAGAAACGTTTAGATAAACTACCAAAAAATTCTAATAGACCCAAATTTCAAGTTAATGATATTGTCCGTATTAGCAAACATAAACATATTTTCAAAAGGGTTATACAATGAATTATACACCGAGCTTTTTCGTAACACAGATTATAAAAACATCTAAACCGATTGTTTATAAAATAGCCGATTTGGAAAATAATGATATTAGTGGAACATTTTATGCAGATGAATTATTAAAAACTCAATTATCACCAGCAGAACAAAAGTATATCTTGTTGAAAAATTATTCGAAAGAAAAATAATCATGCGTTAATTCGATGGTTAGGATTTTCAGATAAATTTAATTCTTGGGTTCCATTGGAAAATTTAGTAACATAAAGAATACTTTGTTAAACTGATTTTTCGTTCT
This sequence comes from Laodelphax striatellus, assembly GCA_017141395.1. Classification (NCBI taxonomy): domain Eukaryota; kingdom Metazoa; phylum Arthropoda; class Insecta; order Hemiptera; family Delphacidae; genus Laodelphax; species Laodelphax striatellus. Next base: position 14,760,394 of record CM029540.1, read on the forward strand.
AGACTGCAATGTTTGAAACAGAAAGAGATAGAGAGACCGTATAAAAATATAGCTAAATTATATATGTGTATTTTTTACAGCATACAGATGAAGAAAATATGCAAAATATAAATGAGACAAATGAAATCACATCATCCTCATCATCATCATACTCCTAATCATCATCTCCTGATTTTGATAAAGATGTATGCTGTGATGATTTGTCACAGCTTAATAATATATCAAATGATGTTACACAGCAACTTTCAAAACCATAGTAGACTCAGTTAATTCAGTAGAGACAAAACAAAACGTAGAACATGTGACTTAGATGTGTTAGTAAACTCTCATGTGGCTGTGTTGTCGTCTGTCAATAATGCATTAAGTGCAGAAGAATATCTCTACAGCGATATTCATAAAATTGATCATTTTTCACATTGTATTTTTGATGCTAAGAATAAAAATAAACGCAGGCTTGTAAAAGAAATTGCAGCACATGCAAATTCATGTAAATTTTGAATTGTAATCTGAACAAGAATGTTTGTGTTTGTCATCTAATTACGCTTAGGAAAATTAATGATTTTCAAAAGCTGAAGAATTGTGAATTTCACATACCTGTAACAATGATATCTTCCCCCAAAAAGATTGGTGAGAAAAAACCAAGAAGAAAACAAATGTTGGTTAATTTGTTGAATTTTACAGACATTTTAAAACTTTGCGCTGTCAAGGCTAAATTATTGTGTTAATCAAAAACAACCTACTGTAATATGTTGCTAATTGTAAAACGTATAATAATCATTTTGGAATTGTGTTAGTTGTATGTAAGTTTTATTCGTTGTAATTAGTAGTAGTAATTAATTTAAGATATTTCTATAAACAATGTATAACTTTAACCATCACTATAGACGATATGGATTTGTAAAAAAAAAAAAATAAATTGCACATATAAATATACCTTTGTTTATTATTATGTGTGTGCATACTCCTCATCCATATAGTTATTAGATATTAACATATTTCAGTTAGTTGATGAGCAGATGTCAGACTGTGCGTGCGCATATCATGTGAGAGAGCGATATTAGTTTATTTACTTCTCAATATGTCGGTTAATTCAAAAGTTTCTAAAACATTATGTAAAAAACAAAATTCATCATCATCATCAAAGCAAGAAATTAGTCTACTAGATTTTGATGGATTATTGTTAAACTCTAGTTCACAATCAAATTGTGAGAAGAATAGAAAAACGGTAGATATTTTCCTGCTCAATTACGTTGTTTAATTATCGGGCCATCAGCTTGTGGAAAAACATCTCTCTTATTATCATTGATTGTTAATGAAAATGCATTAACATTTGAAAATGTCTATGTGTTTAGTAGATCATTGCATCAGCCAAAATATAGACTGCTTGAAATGATTTTTAATGGGTTGAAAAATATTGGTTTATTCATGAGCGGGATATTGACAATATCCTCCGCCAGAAAAGTTGAGAAGAAATTCATTGGTTATTTTCGATGACATTATCTTTGAAGGTCGATCGAAAATTACATCTTATTTCTGCATAGGACGTCATTATAATCTTGATTGCGTTTATTTGGTTCAATCTTTTGCCGCTGCAGGTAAACATAATCTACGCGACAATGTTAATTATATTATTTTATTTCGAACTGATTTACAAAATTTAAAGTTAATATTTAGAGATTATGTTGCATCAGACATGAGTTTTTCAGCATTTCATAAAATGTGTGATAGTGTATGGAGATCTAATAAGAGGGCATTCATTACAATCAATCTTGAATTAACACCACAAAGCGGTAAATATAAGAATGGTTTTGAACGTGAAATTATTATTAGCTAAAACACAGGTGTTGTGCGCTGAAGAAATTTATTAGTATTAAGCGCTAGATGTGTGAACAGCGCCAGGATGAAAAACAAGTCGCTAACGAAGTTGAGTAGTAGTAGTAGTAGTAGTAGTAACCCAGTTGCTGATGGTAATTTAGATAGCCATCATGTTCGTAATCATCATGTTCGTAATCAATTAAAGACGAAATCAAAATTGTTACAGAATACTATTAGCAAGTTAAGAAATTCAATTGTTAATAAACATAAAAAGTTGATTAGTAGCAGAAGAGCTAATGAACGAGATTTACAAGATACATTTAACCCAATAATAAAACCACTTGTAGAATTGAAATCTTCTTTTGATAATCGCAATAATAATAATAATAATAGGAAACATGTTAGAAAAAATGCTGAACAGAAGTATGAAGAAGAAGAAGGAAATGAGGTGGTGATAAGTTCAGATGATAATGATGATGATGATATAGTTGATGATGATAATTCATACCCACAGAGTAATTTACAGAAATTAGCAAAAATATATACAAGAATTTCTTGTAAAAAGAAAACGTTTCTTTTGGATTAAGTTATGATAAGAAAAGCAATCAGTTTAAATTCGGACCTAATTCAGTTGTAAGATTCGACAATAAGCATTTATATGTAGATGCAATTAGATATCCATTGTCACACGGCTTGCTAGAACTCATTTTTCGAAATAAACCAGATGCAGATTTATATGGTGTAAGCTCGATAAGACAATATAAACGAATACTAACGCAGACACGTATTCATTTGAATAAACGTAATAATTTGAAAACCGGAGCAGGATTTAAATATAAACATGTTATCAAAAAATATTTCCATCTATAGCGTTAACTGTCAGTGCTGTTGGTAGGCAGAACAGATCACGCAGACGAAATGTGCGATCTTTTCAGCTTAGTAGACGGGAGAGGCAAGTAGGTGATGAAGATCAAGAACATGATGGCATGCAACAGCTCTCTTCATCCACCCCGCTGCTTGCTCGAAAAAAGAAAGACCGAAGAATCTCATGATCAAACAAGTTTAGCAAACTTATCATCAATTGGGGATCTGCACAGACGATTGAATGAGACTGGTTTAGGTGGAGGAGGAGGAGGAGGAGGAGGAGGAGGTGGAGGACGAAGTGAACGTACAACTTTCGCCTCTTCGTCTAACACTATGAATACATCATTTTATCGTAATCTTCCTGGAGATGTGAGATTATCACGTAATAATGAAAGTAGCGGTGATGATGATGATGATGATATTGATGATTATGATGATGCTGAAGTACGCGGGAAAGGAATAGGAAAAATTAGATCGAAACTAATATGGTTAGGGCCAACAGGAAAACCAACTGTAGAAATTACGTATTTTGACAATGCAGATGAACTTGTCGAAAGATTAGCTTTATTGATAGGCTCACAGTCAGCTGGTCATGATAACCATTCAGCTGAGATTTCATCTATAATAAGCCAACTTTTTGAAGCAGGAATAATAGAATAATGTTCACACGTAATTAGGTTCTAATTAGGTGTGAGATAGTCAGCTAGTCTGCTAATCAGCCGATTTGTGGGAAAATATTTTTTTTGAAAAAAGGCGGGCGGTACTAAGCTGGGTGAGGTTCTATCTTGTCTTCATGATCCGGCTATCTCACAAGATACAGTAGCCATGTTGGTTACAGCAATTAATGTGGTGACAAAGTCACATATGGTGCCGGCGCGCATTGTGGTGATAGCGGCCATTGTGGTGCCGGCGTCAATTTTGGTTACAGAATTCCAATTGGTTACAGCGGCCATTTTGGAGACATAATCAGATTTGGTTACAGTGAATAGGTTGGTTACAGAGAACGCTCTGGTTACAGCGTCCATGTTGGTTACAGCAACCATCTTGGTGACAGCGGCCATCTTGGTTACAGCGGCCATCTTGGTGACAGCGGCCATTTTGGTTACAGCGGCCATCTTGGTTCCAGCGGCCATCTTGGTTCCAGAGTTGGTTCCAAAAGTAACAATTCTATACTACTTATGCGTATAATGCTATTATATGCGGTGCAGTGTGGAGGTCTCCATTTGATAGCACGTGCGGTCAATTGATGTGCGTTTCCGCCGCACAATGTGTATCGCAAGTGTAAACCCCACTAGCCCCCTGAACTGAAATTGGCCTTATTCCGAGTTACATGTGCCTAGAACTGTCATGAGCTTAGTTTCAAGAGTGTAGTCTCCCAATAGATCCTCACATAAATTTGACGGATATATTTTTTTAATTGATTGAACTTTTTTAATTATCTAAGGCTAGGCGTACACCGGTTAGTCAAGACAAGACAAGATTAGTCACATTTAGTCACAGTACTTCCGATTTCTTCCATTTCTCCACACACTTCCATTTAATCACACACCGATTAGTCATTGCATCAGTGTGTGCTGCTTCATAAGCAACTATGTGAATTACTGTGACTAAACGTCACTAAACTCGTCTTGTCTTGTCTTGACTAACCGGTGTACGCCTAGCCTGATACTTCTTTTTCTTTACTATAAACATGTGGTAAGTCATAGGCAGTATACGAGAATGTGATAAGCAGCTTTCTAGTGTGTAAAATGTCGCGTGTTCTTTTTATTTCGTGCATCATTCATCATCTTTTTAATGGGTGTAATATAGCTTGTTATTTATCATATTTCATCAGTTTTGCTTTTGCTCTTATCAAGCCCGCCTCCAAAGGAATGGCTTGAGAATTAATTAGCTTCAATTTGAAGTGCGTGCAGTAATAATTATTGTTGTCGTTCCTCTACTGATATATACACTCTCTTTCTTTTTGGAATTAAAAAAATAAGCGTGTTTTTGTCCCATATATAATATAATGCTCAATAAGAGGATCGGTATTATGCTTTGCTTATGTACGAGTATAATAATAGGGTTCTAATTTTTTGGGGGTTTGATTCATTATTCCCTTCTTTATCGTAAATTATTTAGCGTGCTAAATATTTCTAGATCATGTGCAATTAGTTATTCATTCTTTCATCCTGTCATACCAGAGATTGAAACTTATCTTCCAATTTATTGTTCCAGTATTTGGTCAGGCTATGATGCCTTGTTCATTATAAAATCGATTAATTTTCAGTGTTTTCCCTCCAAGGAAAGGGAACTCCTTGAATCCTTAAGTTTATTAATTAGCATTATGGAATTCTAAATTGTAAGCCATATGCTCTCTACTCTTTACTTTTCATATAGTTATTATAGTTATCTGTTATACTACTTTCGAATAATTTAGGCAACTTAAAAACTATAATAGGCACATTTTTAGTACCTCAAACGTTTTTAGTAAAACAACTACCCTTATGGCTGTGTTTACGATTCTAGTAAATACTTACTGGTTCTACTTACTGGAGGCAGGTTACCAGTAGCCTATCTACTTACCTATAAACCAGTAACCTGCTTCCAGTAACCAGAACGTTTAATATAATCGTGAAAACCAACCATTATTACCATAAGTTGATTTGTAGCTGTGTTAGGAAAAAGCTAGATTTTTCTACTACTATTTTAAAACACTTCAAGTAGAATACTTGAATTACATCATAGTCTAACTATGATGTAAGTGTAAAGTGTTTCAAAATAGTGTTATTTTTTCAGTAGAAATACAACACAATAATATACTATACAACATAATAGATTCTTCTATATCCTGAAATATACTGTATACTGAAGGTCATTGAATTATTATAAATTTCATTCTTCAAAATGAATATTTTTGACTATGTAACGTAAAAGAACTTCGACTTATTTTTTAAGGAAAAGACAGAAACCAGATTACTACTAATCTGTCAATTCCACCCTTAATCATCTCATACTCGCAGGAAATTTATTCCGATCGGGCTCAAAGTGGATTAGAGTGATCTTTTTTCTCCGGCTGACTGTAATCTATCACCCCATCCCCTATTCGTGCGTCAGGAAACCATTGTTTAATCGCGTTAAAGTCTTATACGGAAGTCATTATCTCGTTTAGACTGTAAATTACTTCTGGGACCATTCTAATGGTCATTATGCAGCTAATACAAAACGGATATAGGAATCTCCTGGAATTTTAATGCGGCCCAATAAATTTCTACTGGAACTTTGAGTGAATTATACTTTGCAGTGAAGTCATGAAATTGAAGAATTATCAACTCATTTATTGTTCCAACCAATTTTGATCATTAGACTCTTGATTAATCAGAAACAGACAGTCCTATTGTAGGACAGCAGAATTTATACTCATGACCGAGCGCTGTGATTGGCAGTTGAATGGCCTATCAAGCTGAACGACTGCCATTGGCCTAGATACGCTCCTCCCACAATGGGCGGTTTCTACAAACATCACAGCAATGGCGGTTCAAACAACTACCATAGTAAAGAAAGGTAATTGATATTTACAAAAGAAATGAATTAAACAGGAATGCTTGAAGAGAATTGTAGGGGGAGTAGCAATTCCTGCTATCTCTGAGGTACGCGACCCTCCGAACCCCGAGCCAGTCAGTGCCTTCCACTTCTTCTCTCCAGCACTGACTGTCCCTACCCTGCCTTCTCCTCTTTCCCTATCCCCTCACTCTTTCTATCGCTTATTTAATATTTTTCTTGGTTTCTTATCTTCATTTACTCAGTTTTGTTAATTTTCCTTTTGGTTTATTTTATATTGTGATTATGTTTATTTCATTATGTTTTTTTCTATGATTATGTTTATTTAATCCTGTGCTCTCATCTAATTTCTATTTCTCTTTCTTTCCTGTTTCACTTTTATTTTTTAAATTTGTTATTATTAATTAAATAAGAATTTTTTTTCTCTTTTGGCCACATTCTTGTTTTATTTTTCTTTCAAATCTTTTCTCGGGTAGACAAGACTCTTTAGCTGTGGTGAAAGCAACTTGTCTAGGGGAGTAAACCCTATAAAAATCCTGTGAGTCCAGATGCAGTAAGGTGGCGCTCCCACCTTTGGACTTAACCTGCGCAGCGCTCGTAACGCGGCCAGGGGATCAATCTAATCACTGACAAACTCACAAATAGCCTCGGAAATCGGACCGGAATAAAGGATAATAAAAATAGGATTTCTAAACAAAAACGATTTGGAATTATGGATACGTTGAAATTAGCCACGTGGAATGTTAGAGGAGTGTCAAATAAGTTCATTGAACTGAATGATTGTCTGAAAAAGCAAAAGGTTGACATAGCAGTTATAACTGAAACGAAGAAGAAGATGCAGGGTACAATGGATTTGAATGATTACTGGATGGCATATAAAGGAGTTCCGCAGAACCAAAGAGCAAGTGCAGGAGTTGCCATCATGGTCAATAGCAAATGGAAAGACGCCATTCAAGACTACACATATATAGATGAAAGGATACTATCTGTCAGACTCAAAATTGAGAGAGGATATCTAACTGTGGTTGGGATATATGCTCCAGATGAAGGGAAGAGAGAAGAAACGGAGATCTTCTATGACAATCTTCAAAAAATAGTGCAAAGGATATGCAAAACAGATCATGTGGCGATTGTTGGTGATTTTAATGCAAGAGTTGGAAATGTCCCTATTCCAGGTGTGGTAGGTACTTTAGGAGAAGCAGCGGTGAATCACAATGGGCAAGAATTAAGACAATTTGCTTCTTTTAATGACCTCAAAATTACAAATACATTTTATAAGAAGAAAGATATTCAAAACAAATCAAATCTATATTCACAAGTATACCTGGAGTGCTAGAGGCTCAAGATCCATCATTGATTACATCATTGTAAATGATAAGATGAAAAGTCTGGTACAAGATGTGAGGGTATATCGAGGTTGTGATATATATACTGACCACTATCTCCTGATAAGTAAAGTGTTGATCCTCAAGAAATGGAGAACTGTCAAGAACAACCAAATTCAGAAAAGTGAAGTCTTCAAGATTAATCTTTTACAAGATGACGGTATAAAAGACTTGTACCAGAGGAGGTTGCAGGAGAATCTCTTGTTAGTTCCAACTGCAGAGGATATAGAGACAGAATGGAGGAATATTAAGGCATGTATCCAAAAGGCAGCATCCGAAGCACTTGGAAAAAGGTTGAAGAAGAGGAGTAAAAGACGACTCAGAGTTTGGAACCAAGATATAAAAACTGCCATAAATGAAAAACAAAAGGCCTACCTTATATTTTTGCAGAAGAGAACGCAAGAAACTAGAGACTATTATATGCGAAAGAGGAACATTGCAAAACAACTGGTGAGAAAGGCTCAACAGGACTCCTGGGAGAGGTTCATTAGTGTCATAGAAAATGATATACATGGTAGACAGCAATGCGCTTACAAAATAATGAGATCTCTCAATAGGAATGAGAAAGATAATGCTGCATTGAACATGATTTCGGATGATGAATGGAGAGGACATTACAAGGAACTCTGGTACTCTGATAAAGAAGGCATGACCATTCCTCAAGATGAAGGCAAGAATAATTCTGTAGATTTGATAACAATGGATGAGCTGCAGCAAGCATTGAAAAACATGAAAAACAGGAAGGCTGCAGGCCTAGATGGAATAAGTGGTGAGCTTTTCAAGTACGGTGGCTTGTTCTTGGAATTAAGATTCTTGCATCTTTTGAATGAATGTTGGATGAAGTGCATAATTCCAAAAGAGTGGAGCACAGCGGAAGTTATATCTCTGTTTAAAAAAGGAAAACGCAATGACTGCAAAAATTATAGGGGTATAAGCCTTTTGAATGCTGGTTATAAAATATACTCGAGAATACTGAATTGTAGAGTGAAAAATATCGCTGAGGTAGTTTTAAATGAAGAACAATGTGGGTTCAGAAAAGGTCGCTCGTGTTCAGACAATATTTTCTCCGTTAAAAGAGTGATTGAGAAAAGGAGAGAGTTTAACCTTGAGACGCATATGGCTTTTATTGATTTCGAAAAAGCTTTCGATAGAGTAAATAGAAGAATTATGTGGAAGATTTTGATTAAAAAAGGTTATCCGTTTCATCTCGTAAATGCTATAAGATCACTGTACCATGATACACAAATAATAATCAACACAGGTGATAAACGACTGGACGAAATGGTAGTCAACCAAGGAGTGAGACAAGGGTGTAGTTTATCACCCACTTTATTCAATATATATCTTGACCACATTTTCCAAAAATGGAAACGTAGAGTAGGTTTAGGAATAGAACTTGAAAAGAACGTTCACCTGAATGCATTGTTATTTGCTGATGATTTTTGGATAGTGCAGGACAATGAAAATGACCTCCAAAGATCAGTTCATATTCTCAATGAAATAGGTCAAAAATATAATTTGAAAATATCAACTAAGAAAACGAAAATTATGGCATTCAGAGGCAAATATCCGGTCAGATCGAAAATTGTTATTAACAATACAGTGTTGGAACAAGTATCTCAATATACATATCTAGGAAGTGACATTAGTTACAAAGATGAATTAGATATTGAGAAGAAAATAGGAAAGTTCCAAATGATATGTGGAAATATCAGCAGGACTTTGGGTAAAAAAGCTAGAACAGACACAATTATGAAATTTTATAAGGTAATGGCCGCTCCAGTACTCCTCTACGGTAGTGAATCATGGGTGACAACAAAGCCACTTGAAAGTAGAGTGCAGGCAGCCGAGATGAGATTTCTCCGAAGAACCAAGGGATGTGACAGAAGAGATCATTTCAAGAATGAAGATATTAGGAAAGAATTGAATATCTACAGCATGAATGAAAGAGTGACGGAGAATCGGCATCAATGGAGGGCGCATGTTCAAAGAATGTCAGCTGAGAGAATACCATTAAAAGTCTATAATTATCAGCCAGTAGGCAAAAGAGATGTTGGCAGACCACGCAAGCGGTGGCAATAATAGGATTTTTTTTAATGTTTATTTGAATAACTGGCTAGATGTGAGTCGGAACAGGTTATAGCCTAATCCTTGTTTGTAAGAAGAAGAAGAAGATGCTTGAAGAGAACAATGTGGGATAAAAATAACAAGAAAATTCAATGACACACAAACTTAGACTTATGATAAAACTAGATTTGTGGTATTGTACTGGTTGAAATTTATCTGGTCATTTAAACGGTAATTTGTATCATTCCTAGTAACCCTGTTTATTTCCAGAGCCCCTATTATGTTAGTTGTTTGAACCGCCATTGCTCAATTGCTGTGATGTTTGTAGATACCGCCCATAGTGGGAGGAGCGTATCTAAGCCAATGGCAGTCGTTCACCTTGATAGGCCATTCAACTGCCAATCACAGCGCTCGGTCACGAGTATAAATTCTGCTGCACTTTAGTTTACCAGAGATTGATAATGGTGTAACAACCGAAACTGCAGTATCTCGTTGTTTTATTAATTATGTGGTTTTGACAATTTCAAGTCTTCTTATTCAGCAAACTAATAACACAGAATCACAAAACTAAAACACTTACCAGATATGCATTTTACAACTTGAAATTAATGTGCAATGAAGATTTGTATCTGGGGAAAACGTAAATATTCTCGAAGCTGATCTTTCAGTTCTTACATTACAGTTTCAACATGTCATTTTCTCTCTCTTTTTCTATTACTCAAATGCCCCACAACTTCATCTTTCCAGAATCCTTCTCAGACGTATTTCTATGTCATCTTTGTATGTCCGGTGGTGCCTTCCTAAATCTCGCAAGACAGATAAGAAGCTTCCACCACGCATTTATCGAACATTTTCCTCTTTCTCTCTCCCTCCCTTTTCCTATCTTGTTTCTCTCAGAGTGTCTCACTGAAAGTTGGGGCATAACGGATAAGAGAAGTTGGGCCGTAAATAACAATACTTTCATGATTCTCCCGGCGAGCGCTTGTATTATTTCCAGACGATGCCTTGTGTCCAACATTTGTTGCTTTTCTTGTCAACAGTATGAAACTTGAATCTGTTACACATTTCTGGTTTATGTGGACAAAACACTGCTGCTGCCGTTGCCTGAATGATAGATAGCCTTGCCCTTTTAGAGCAGTCTCGTGCATCCTGGAAAGACTTACTACATATAACTACTATAGACCTACTTCTTAAAAGACTATAAAGTAATCACCAGATATCTTCCAAATTGATGCATTGAGGTGTGTATAATATAAAATATACATGTTTCTTCATTTCTCTAAACAGAAATTTTCAATGGTTCTCAAGATTTGTTGGTGCTTAATGAGTTGTCTCCCAAAGATCCGATTTGTTAGATTTTTCATCAGGATTTCCCGCAGTTGATTCTGATTAGTCTACCAGATCTACAAGGAAAATTGACATAAAAATAGAATAATTCTGCACCATGTATCAAAATATAATAATTATTCACGGCTCAAAGTATAGCGATTGGAATAAACACATTTGCAAGTACAGTAACTAAACTATGGTAAATTGAGCTTAAGAAGTATCATCTCAGTTGGATGGGTGACCGACACAAAAATTGTGCAATTAGGCGAGGTGGAACCTACCCGTAAGGGTCTCCCCACCGATAAAAAGCCATACGATAAAAAAAAAAGTTGAACTAAAAATTCAATGGGGCCAACTGTAATATGAGCTGACTTGATATTTGAGACTTCTGTAGCTTTGAAATATTGAAAATTCATCAAACTAATCAGTGCTAGTCCACAAGTTCGAGTACACAGTACATCTAGTTCACAACTCCAGCGTAACAAATGGATCAAACTAATAATATAATTGTAATATAATTGAATTTTAGTTTGTTTTTTATTACATCTCACAGCAGACAGAAGAGGGATCACAGAGTTGAAATTAGAATCAAAATTAACTCTACAAATTACCCTATAGAATAGTAAATTAACAGATACTTACAAATATTGAGTTCTATCACGAAATAATACCTAGTTTCATGAATTTCATCACAAGCTACCCAACTTGTTTCAAACTGCACGTCGAACATTGCACTTGCATTCTATTTGATTTGCATAATATAATCCTTTGCGAATACAATTGCCATCCTGTTTTACGCCCCATTGTGTTTTGTACGACTGCTCACGTTAATTATGTACGACTTGTTATTCAGTATGCCAAAACTCACCCCCCACCACCAACACAAAAACCACCCCTCATACCCTCCACCAGGTAAGTCCACAGAGAAGCCTCCGATCTATGTAGCTTCCGCTAATACTGGGAGAACATAGCAGCTGTGACGTTTAGATTAATACCGCAGATAAGCTTTAGCGGCTCATAATATTTCCAGCTCTCTATTCCGCCTTCCGTGACCGATGTAATTTTTCACGGCACCCCCAATTCGTGCATCGTCACATCGTTTTCTTGTTCATCTGATTTTCAACACAATAATCTTAATATTTATTCGCTTCTTTTTACACGTATCATACTCGTGAATGACTTATTAACGACCCCCATTAAGTTTCATTAAAAATTGTTTAGAAAACTCACTGAAATGGTCTAACCAGATGAAAAAAACCTGAATTTCATCAATATTGTGTGCATCGTCACATCGTTTTCTTGTTCATCTGATTTCCAACACAATATTTTAATATTTATTCGCTTCTTTCCACTCATATGATACTTGTGAATGGCTTTTTAATGACCCCTATAAAGGTATTATCCCATTAAAAAATGTGTAGAAAACTCACGTAAATGTTCCAACCAGATAAAAAACGTGAATTTCATCAATTCCTTCAAATGAGAAGTTGAAATTCAATCACTGTATTTTGTGTACTTTTTTGTAGCTCGATTAGTATTGTAGATTGGATCCGGCATTTTGTAGATGTGTTCAATGTATTTTAAGATGTTATTCAGCATTACCAATGAAAAGTCACTAAACTTTTGACACAGTGTCAGAAGTATTGACACTGTGGTATAATGTTGTGATATTTACAATACATAATGAAAACACTTGGATGTTGTTGTTGTCAAAAATATCACTGATTCACTGAAAAAGCTGTGATATTTTTACAACATCTCAAATGTTTTCATATAAAAGTCACTTATTTGATCTCATTGATATTATTCAGCTCAGTAATAATATCTTTTAGAACAGAGCTCTGTTATACAGTATTCTTTATTTGGTTTAAAAGAACAGAGATAATATATATATACAATAGTAATTCCGGCTTGCTTGTTGTGTTGTATATTCATATTGTGTGGTATATGTTGAGTCTCAAAAAGTCCAACACCAGGATGAACGGTTTTTAAAGTCATTTAGTAATAGTATAGTAATCATAATAGTAATATCATACAGTAATCATTATAGTAATTTTAGTAATATCATCAAGTAATAGTATAGTAATAGTACAGTAACATTTTATATTAGTAATAATGATGTATATAATATTAATATAAGTAATGATAAATATAGGCGTAGTTGAAAACCATCAAAGAATGTCACCTTTCTCATCGTCTTCAATGTAGACCTGGCTGCATTGTTCTGAACGGAGTGTAACTAGGTTTTATAACTAGGTTCAAGTAAAGGGTTAGCTGAGGAGGAGTCATGGGGAGGGGTTGTACAGCAAGATGAAATCAATGTAATGCTAATGCAGTCACTTAATATAAATACAGTATGTATTTGATTAGAGATAAGCCCAACTATAAACATAAGCATATTAGTTCTAACACTTTTTAATAATCAAAACAGATTTTTATAAGCAAAATACAATTTTTGCCTACCAATTGGGGTGGGGGATACAACCCTCAACCCCCTCCCCTACCCTGGTTACGCCTGTGGTTCTAAACATGAATATTTTGGTGATTTGTGGGGTAAGTTAGCGGGTGCAGGTGCTTATATCTGCAAAGTAATTTGTCACTTTTCCAGTTTCTTGGCGCATGTGAAGCATAGGCATAAATCCAGCAAAGAATAGCAACAACAGCGAGTTAACAACAAAACATTCTAGCGTAAACTGTTATAAATAAAAGCCATTCTATTTTTTCCATCCCTTCCATTCAAAGCCCATTATGTCTGCTTGGCATCGACCTCAACCCTTTCCCATTCGAATCTCCCGCCTTCGCCCTTCACCGATGTCCTTTGCATGTTTTTTAGGTTAGGTCAGGTTTGGTGCAAAAATATGGCTTTTGCGCAGTAACTAGGGGGGGGGGGGCTGTGTTATTTACTGCATGCTCTCATTAACAGCTAATGTCTAGTTAACGGCTTGAATTAATCGATGAAACCTTCCTAAAGAGCAAAATTGGCTGCAGTCTTTCGAGATGTTTGCCTTGTGTTTATCTTGGTTGACACTAATTCCTGCATGAGGAGAATTAGTGAGTGCTTTATGTAAGCTCTTGATACTTTCGCATTTGAACGTTAGACGTGGTACACCCAAGAGAGCGAGGATTAATTATTATCCTCCAAATTACTGAGTAAAAGCACACATAATTACAGCTTTTCAACCGATGCAGTGATGAAAAATAGGAAACTGAGAAAAGTGTTTCTTTGTGTAACTAGCTGCATATTATATAAAAATGTAATAGGTTTATATAATTTTCCACAAAATCTCCACCACAAATGTATCTCCTGTAAAACGCACAAACTTCACTTTCCCTTGCTGCTGATTTCAAATGGAGTGATTCATGAATGTTTAACAGCCATCTATTTCCAAATATGACATGCAGTCATTTCTGGGATACGTTTCCCCTGTCAAGCTGTATGAATTTGTGATGTCTACCTTTCCAACTGGTCTCCCGGGGGATTTTTGCGTGTTTCTTGCCAAAGCACTCACTTGCCTCAGATTTTGCCAGCGTTACTTTTCCACCTGACGATGTGAGACTTTATTACTCGCAAGTGAGATTGTTCGAATCCTGGAGGAATTAAAAGCTTTTAGGAAATATTCGCGTCTCAACACTCAGTTTTCTCTGACAACGTAACACATGCAACATATGAGATACGTCTTTTCAAATGCTTTCATCAGGAAATGTGAGATGTCACTCTTTCAACTGAAAAGTATTTTTTATGATGTTGTCTATATTGTGGTACACATACAGAGATTATTATTATGATGATTGGAGTAATTTTGCAGGGATTTCATTAATTTTTACTCAGTTTCTAATTTTTCATTTTTAATATATCATTAGGTCTGAGAAGACCAATAATGGGGGACAAAGATTATTAACACATAAAATTGATAAACTGATATTCTGTAATATCAATTATCAAAACTAGATTCTATATCAAGATTACACTCCATCCTAATCACAGATAATAAAAGGAGGAATAAATTATACATGAACATTGTCCTTCATCTGTGCCTGAGTGCCTCTGCTCAAATAATTTTTATACCGCATCGAAATAAACTTTTATGTTTTAGCAGAAAGATTACAGTTTCTAAGAAATGTCTGAGCCTGTTAATGTTTAGCCTGCTTCAGAAATTCTTCAAATTATGAAATCGGTCTCACCAAAATTTCTTCAGCAAAAATCTAATATTTCTGTAAAAAAATAAATATTTTCAAGCTTGTATAGCCTACTATCCTTTAAGAAATTTTAAACAAATAGTAAATTTGAACAATTTTTTTAAATTTCATATACGCTCTTTAAGAGTTTTGAAAAAATTCAATTGTATATCTTTTAATATTCTATTATTTTATTAGAATTAATTGAACACTTGAATGTACCTGAATATTATAAAATATGATTTCTCATCAAGCCAATAGTATGCAATTTATTTTTTTTAACCAATACGTATCTACTTCAACTTTTACAACAGTATAAATAAGTTTGTTAGATCCAGACGCGTTTTGTTCAACAGTTCAAAAAGGATGAAAACATTAGAAGAGAATTTATTTTCGTTTAGAATTGGATTTTTTCTAAATAATGAATTATATGTTTCAGATTCTTTTTGAAGTCCGATCATGGTGAATGTGATCTGAGAAGTCAAGGTATGTCAAAAACCATAAACTGTTCTTAGCATTCTCATAGACAATTCTTAGTTAATAATGAAATATTTATAATTGGACCTGTTGATGTAAATTTATTGACATGGTGACAATGATGTACTTTTCTTATGAAAAATTGGTACTTCAAATAGGTAGAAAATTATCCCAATGATAATACCACAAATACTGTGCTAGAGTCTAGAATTTTTTTGGGAGTTATTAAATGCCTTGTTCTGCTGATTCTAGTCGGAGAAATTTCAAAATTCTTGATTGAATTCACATTGTTATATGATAACATTCACATTGTTATGAAATCTAGGTTCTTCTATTCAAAAGTAAAAATATAAAATGTCTGTGAACCACTATTTATTCATTATTTATTGTCTATACAAGGCGAAGATAACTTGTGTACTCAAGTAACTATAACACTGTATTGGATTTGATATTTTTGGACTTATCTTATTTACTGGGAAAATCTCGACAAATATAACAAAAAAATATACAAGCAACAATAATAACATTTTATGTCTATCGATTGACATGATGACAATTTGACCTTTTTATATTGGCTGTGTTTCACGATTCTAGTAGACATTCTACTTACTGGAGGCAGGTTACCAGAAGACTATCTACTTACCTAAAAACCAGTAACCTGCCTCCAGTAACCAGAACGTCTACTAGAATCGTGAAAACCAACTATAAGAAATTGCCAATATGCTAGCAGTCTAAGTTGAGCTTTAAGTTGTGAATTGAGAACGATAAGTAGTAAGTCATGGGTCAAGTAGGATTGAAATGTCAGGGGACCACAAGAGCGTTTTCAAGCCAGATCAATAAAATACTGGCAGCTGAACACTGTACAGGCCTGCTATAACTTGATACGAAGCCAGACAAATCAATCGGATATCACCCTTAGGAAGGGTCAAAATGAAGCTTCATTTCCCATTAGAAAGTTGACTCTTGTTATAATGATGCACTAAAGATAAAACTTTTGAATAAACTATTTAGTTACAGAATAGTGTTCATGTAAGAATTATCAATATTGAGAATATATAAACGCCGCGTTTACACGGAGCCACTGGCTGTCGACTAGCTGCCATTGCTTGATTTCTTAAATTTCAGGTGTGGAATCGTTCATGAGTTCACTGTTTCAAGTTACACTATTATAATGTCACTTTTCACTAGTGGCTCTATTACTCATGTCACAAGTAACATAATCTCTGTCTCTCTTACAAGTAACATAATAAGTCTTCCGGCAACCGAATAGCTAGAATAAATGTGTAAGAATGAATGTCGTTTATAATAGCATATTACAATACTTAATGCACTCATATAAAATACAATAATATCACGTGTAATTTGGTCCCAATCATAAGAATTTATAAACTGCAAATTACTTGATTGACAACGTGTCATCTCATTCAGTGCTAGAGCATCATGTTTACTACCGGAATGGGACAACTCGCCGCGGCCAACTCGCCGCCAGGCAAACTCGCCGCCGACCCAACTCGCCGCGACCAGCTCCACAGAAGGACTGATTCCCTTGGCATTTAATTTATTACCACTTTTCAGGGATATTCAGATGCAGCTAACGATTCGAGATGATATATAAATTATAATTTTAATTATAATTACAATATATATAATAATAAATTATAATTGATAATAGCTAAATTTTATTCTTTCATAAGACTTTTTTGTAGAATGAACATTCTCTGTGATAAAAATGGAATTAACTTCGTTAACTTTGTTAAAATAGTGAATTCCTGAAAACTGAAATTACTGTTAAATTAGGCATTTTACAGAGAAGCTAAAGGTTCAATACAAATATCATCAATGAATTTAGTTTTTGTACCTTTTAACATGTTTTAGTTGTGTTTTTCAATACATTAGTTTGATTAGTGAATTAAAAATTAATTTATATATCATGTCGAATCGTTAGCTGCATCTAAATCCTATTATATTAAGCGAGCAATTTCTGTATGTTTATATGTTTATATATAATATCGGGGTACCGAGCTCTGCTCGAGGTCCTACAAGGCAAAACAGGAATGGAAATTTTAAAGGAAAAAAGGAATGAAATTAAACAATTTTTCAAGTACAACCATCAGTCTTATGCACTGAATCATCATTGCACTATAAAAAGATCAATCTCAGCTTTCGAAATATTATGAATAATCAAGTTTGAATGCATATCATTTGAAAATTCGCACTCATATAATTTTGCTTCATAGAAATAATAATATGGGTTGATATAGTAGGATCATTTTAAGTTGTCAGAAAACAGCTGATTTAACGTCAGTAAACGAGCGTACATCAATCAGCTGTTTTCTGACAATTTAAAAGAATCCTGCTATAACTATTTTTCGGTTAGCTGTTTTGATGAACTCTTGACGATTTTTCTCAAATAAATAAAAACAGATCACATGGCTAACTTCATGCCTCAAATTTAAAAATGACAATACAGTACAATATGGAATATTTTCAAAATTTCAAATTCCTTTTAATTTTCTGTAGATAAATTAAAATCAGAAAAAAAGGGGAATAGGAGCAGCTTATGTGTTTCGATATTTTTCTCAATTCTAGTAATGGAACCGCTGGTTTTACCAACAACATCAAGAACCGACGGAAAATTGTTTCTTCCTGTCAGCTGATTCTCTGTCACTGTCTCAGCAGCTGAAATAATAATCTTGTCTCACACACCTCACTCGCTCTCACTCTTTCTCATCATTTACAGCCGATGGAAATTTCTTTCTTCTGTCAGCTGATTCTTAAAGGATCAATTTCTCCTTTTAGGTCCTTCAGCGAGTTATCCCAGGGATGAGACCCAGCGCAAACTAATTTTGTATCACAAACCTCCTATATCCAAATTTCGTCAAAATCGTTAGAGCCGTTTTCGAGATCCGTTGGACATACATAAATACATAAATACATAAATACATACAGAAATACATAAAGAAATAAAGATAAACAGACAGAAATTGCTCGCTTAAGATAATGGGGTGTTTGTATGTCCAACGGAGGGCGAAAACGGCTCTAACGATTTTGACGAAATTTGGGATGTAGGAGGTTTGTGATATGAAAAATTGGTTTGTGCCGGGTCTCATCCCTTTCTGGATAACCTTGCCAAAGGACCTAAAAAGGAGAAATTGATCTCTTGAAGAATCAGCTGACAGAAGAAAGAAAATTTCCGTCGTTTGCTGTAAATGATGAGAAAGAGTGAGAGCGGGAGTGAGTGTGGAGTGAGACAAGATTATTATTTCAGCTGCTGAGACAGTGACAGAGAATCAGCTGACAGGAAGAAAACAATTTTCCTGCCGGTTCTTGATGTTGTTGGTAAAACCCTGAAGTGGTCTCCATTACTATAGTCCGGTGCGAAAACCTTTAGTTTGCAGTAAGCGTTTAAATGGCAATGCTATTTTGTTATGGGGATATGAAAGCGCTGTTGCCATGTTTTGCTTATTATTTTCTTCATTACTCCTCACTCACAGCTGTTCATCTTTTTCTGCTCTCTCTCTTGTTTTGTTTACATTTCTTATTCTATCAAAACTACACGAATGAGAAAAAATTAGCACACTAATTACTATTTATATGTTTTACTATTATACTATGAATAATTTTTTAAAGGTCATTAGGTCATGAGTTAGATTCTCATGAGTAGATCCGGCAACACTGCGCCCCATAACGTAATACCGCAAACTAAGAGTTTGCCTTTGGACTATCAGAATTGAGAAAAATATCGAAACACACAAGCTGCTCCTATTCCTTTTTTTCTGATTTTAATTTATCTATAGAAAATCAAAAGGAATTTGAAATTTTGAAAATATTCCATATTGTATTGTTATTTTAAAATTTGAGGCATGAAGTTAACTATATGATCTGTTTTATTTATTTGAAAAAAAATCGTCAATAGTCCATCTAAACAACTGACCTAAAATAGTTATCAACCAATATAATTATTTCTATTATGCAGCATATAGAAATAATAATAGTAGTAAAATATTTTTTAATGAAAATAATGAAGTATTATTACTACTACAGAGCGTGCCATCCAAATTGGCCTCTCACTGGAGCATGCGCGTTGATCGCTTTCTCCCACTACAGTGCCTGCTGACTCGCGGTACAGTAAATTTCAATAGTTCATTCAGCTGGTAAAATCAGCTTTATAAAAAATTCATATTCGCTTCGGTTACCCAGCAGCTGTAGTATGATGTTATTATTTGCTTTACTGATGTTATCTTTCAATGAGAATTTTGGAGGTGACTGTACTAACCTAAGCGGCTGGAGGGAAGTGGTGGAGAGATTATCCATCTCTCTCGCACACCCTCCCCTAGACGCCAATTTGGATGGCACGCTCTGTACTACTATATGAAGCAAAATTTTACCACATGTGCGATTTTTCAAATGATATGCATTCAAACTCGATTATTCATAATATTTCGAAAGCTCAGATGGCTGATGAATCAGTGCATAAGACTGATGGCTGTACTTTAAAAAGTGTTCAATTTCATTCCTTTTTCCTTTAAATTTCTATTCCTGTGCTTGAGGCCTACTCAAATACGAGCCCGGTACTGATATTATCCTGAAATGTGGTGCCAAAATGCCGGGAGAATTTATAAAGAGCTGCAAGTTAGTTGATTGGTCTGGTCCGCGGCGAGTGGTCCGGCGGCGAGTTGTCCTAGACCCGTTTACTACAGCGTCCTGTGTCTATAGAATATTCTATAAAGTTGTCACTGTAATGTTTACTCAACATTATGTCAGGGTCAGGAAATTTATTTCTGAAATTATTCAATGTGAAAGAGACATTCCGTACATCAGTTCAAACGCGAAAAGTTCTTTTTAAAGTCGTAGTCGGACTGTTAATGATGTGTCGCTCCGACGTTTTCCATTTCTAAACCAGATGAATTTGTCCACGGTGATATCATTCTAAAACCGAGAAATATGTTTGAAAGAAAAACGAGGTGGAATTCTCTGGGAAAAGCTTGGAAATTCTCGACAAGTTTTAAAGCTTTAGAATTCAGCTTGGTCGTCGCTCAATTAATCTTTCCCTGTGTACTTTACTCGCCTCTATTCATTGAGTTAGTGTTTGCTAGTGCTACCAATGTAATCAACACAGACGTCATGCTTCCAGTGCTCCTCCTTTCATGTTGTGTTTCATCGCAAGTAAATAAACCCCGAGGCAGAGAGAGATGCAGTTTGAAACATTGTGGTTTTCTTTTCAACAAGCTTTCACCGTGCTCAGGTTCAAGAATTGAAATACTTCAATAGGCTAAGACACTTCAATGCTCTATTTTAATCATTCCCGATATGATGTGTAGTTCAGAACTGAATACGTTTTAATTCAGGGAGCCAATTCAATAATGTAATAAATTAATCTTTATTCTTTATTTATAATGAAACATCAAGATTCTCCTAAAATTTTAAAAATCTGATTTTACTTTGTTTTATTCAGGGAGCCATTCCAATAATGTAATAAATCAAAGTAATAAAAAACAAAATTGTTTTCCTATAGACAAGGTACCAAATTTTGTTTTTCGAAGACAAATTGTTTTTCAATTGGTTTCCCTTTTATATTTCCCATTTAATATTTTTGTCCCCTCTCCAGCCTTCTCAATTTTTCGCTTCAATCTTTCCACCCACTCTAGTACATGGATGACATCCATAGTTGAGTGGGTTAATTTTCTTGATGTTATATGGTTTTTTTTACATTTTGTAGTCAATATTTCATTAATGTATTCCTAGGTTTTAGTTTGAAGAAGGAAATAAATTTATTATTTATTTAATCTTCTCCCTTAGCACTTTTGTAAAGTGTAAAATTAAGGGCAAATTTTCATCTATCTTCCTGCACATATGACATTTCCCATCCTTTGTAATAATTCTAATGCTAATTCTAATGCTGTAATTCTAGTGCAGATGACATCCGTTGTTAGCAACGGTGCTGCTCACCGTAGATAGATGGTTAAATAGTCTGTAACACTACACCGATGATAACACAAGAGATATTAACGTCTTCAATGTCCTTTCAAATTGAAATTCATGCTTGTTAACGTTTCAAAGCGATCATTGCATATGATGCGAAGCTCTTCAGTTTAATCTATTCGGGAGTTGAGTACAGAGATCGTATTGCTTCTTGGGAAAGCCAATATTGCCCTGTATGGAATGCTTACATTCAAACGGAATGGCGGATTTCGTTGGGCCAAATGGAAGCATCACGTGTTTGCTATGCTTTAGAAGCTGCTATTCCTCTCAGCCCCGTATGCATTAATTTTCACCTTGATCAATGAAGAGTGGCACTGCAATACATACCGTACTACATTCTAAAATAGATGCAAAAATAGGAATTAACATGGGCGGAGTTAGAGGATATTTCCTGAGGGGGCTTCTGACATAAACTTTTTGCTACGAACTAGTATATAACTACATTTATAACATTTGCTACAATAGTTACAATAATTTGGGGGGCTAAACCCCCTTTAAATCCTCTCATGGGAATTAATTACGTAATCATGAATGATCTGTAAATGCAATGTGACTTCATCACTGGGTTTCCTTTTATATTTTCCGATTTAATATTTGAATTAAAGTAACAATCTTGTCTTCAAAATCTTATTTTCAATTTTTTTTATTTATTTTTGTAATTTGGAAACTGAGTAGTTTCTTTCATTTGAATGATTACAATGAAGTAATTGAATATCAAGATTCTCAGAAAACGTTTGAAATCTTATATTCCATTTTGTATTTCTCCTTATATTATAACTTCTATAGCTAGAACAATGTAAATACACTCAGATTCATCTAATTTGACGCTTGGCATTAGATAGATAGATAGAGAGGTATTATTTCTTTGCCATAAATTGCCATCGTACTGTACAGTCATCAGCAACGTCAAGAAATAATATCTATCTAATGCCAAGCGTCAAATTAAATGAATCTGAGTGTAAATGAGGCAGTATTTTCTGTATTTGAACGTTATAGAAAAACGGTTATTATATAATTTCATAATTTTACATCATGAAACGAATGAAATCGTTTAAGACTAACCTAAAACTACTGTAATTCTTTACAGAAAAGTTCAAAAGGATCGTGAAGAAAAATAAAAAAAGGATTAATAATTAAGAGCGAATTGTCTCCTGACTTTATCATACTTTTAAATAGAAAAATTGTTCAATTAAACTACATAGCTCAGCATATAATTGTATAAAAAATCATGATGTTTCAATAGTTACTAAAATCTCTAATCAATACCAGGGATAATCCAAATGTATATGGTTAGTCTATGTCAATACTAACTTGAAGATCTTGTGGCAAAATGAAGTCAATTCCGACACATGAACATACTTTTCCAGCCATATCAGCTATTGTCAATTGTCTCAATGCTCTGTGTCTTCGGACTCCATGTATGCTCCTCGAATGCTTCCAGTATATATATCAAGTGGTCATGATTTCTAGAGTTACGGGACCGAGAGGTATGAAACATCGGAACTTTGCCATTTGATAGCAGAAATAGTTTTTACTTGTCTTAAGAACTATCAATTTTATCTAGTTCTAATATAATTTGATTTTCAAGTGCAATTACGATCTCTATTCTTATATCTTCTGTTTATTTAATAATAAGGGATGACAATCCTCATATTGCATTTGGGTTAACAATGTGTTACACAACTTGTAATGATTGTTCTCATTACCGCTAGGTAGCTCTACCGTCAGGTTGAATTTAGCCCGCCAAAATTCAAAGTCTGATTTAACAATTCTCATTCATAAATTCAAATTGATATAGGTAGTTTAAAAATAACTTTATTATACAAACTATTTAGGAATTTAATATTTTTGGTTCTTATGGTACATGTAATCTTTCATAATTCAACTTTTAAATTGGAGCTTTTTAACACAACTTCTCTGTCGTATGATTTACTAAAGAAACTAAATTATCACTTGAAAACCGTCTGTCCGAGCCCTTGAAAAAGATCTGGTTCTATTAAAATTCCATACTAATGAATTTCAACTGTACGATTGAAATAAATTCATTGCTTCACGTAAGCAACAATGTGAATTACTGCGACTAAACGTGACTAATGTCGTCTTGTCTTGTCTTGAATAACCGGTTTACGCCTGCCTTATACTACGGCACAGCATATAAAAAAATAAGCTTGTATTGAATTATTCGAGTTCAATAAATAATTGATGCGCAATCTATTTAAAAAATTTTATAAATTATTTTATTCCTAAATTACATTTAAATTAGGGTTCAGTTTAGAAAACTAATATTGAACCTCTAAACAGCTTTCAATGTGTCAAAAACTAATCATTATACCGGGTGATTCAAAAAGAATACCACAACTTTAAAAATTTGTATGTTATGAAAGAAACATCATAGAGCCTTCTGTTATACATCTTTACAAAGAGTATTTAAAGTTTTATCACTCACAAACAAGTTCAGGATGTTCCATATGATCCCTCCAGACACTCGAGAGCAATATCAATCCAAAACCTCCCACTCAAACTTGTTCCACACTTATCTGTAGCATGTCAGGGTATCAGTTTGGATGGCTGCTGTTATTTCTTGTTTCAAATCATCAATGGTGAATGAATATTGATGATTTGAAACAAGAAATAACAACAGATTATCAAACTGTTACGCCTGATATGCTACAGTGAGAGTGGAAAGAGTTTGAGAGAGGTTTTTTGATATTGCTCGAGTGTCCGAGGGGTCATATTGAACATCTCTGAACTCTTTGTGAGTGAAAACTTCTTTAATCACTCTTTGAAATGATGTATAACAGAAGGTTCTATTATATCTCTTTCATTAAATACAAAGTTTTAAAGTTGTGGTATTCTTTTTGAATCACTCTGTACTTCAACTTCCAGTGAATTGAAATAACAGATTAATTGCGCTATGTTCCATTTAATGAGATGATGACCGCTCTCGGATGGGTGTCCGACACAAAAAAGACACAAAAAAATTGTGCAATGAGGCGTGGTGGAACCTACCCATAAGGGTCTCCCCACCAATAAAAGCCATACGATAAAAAAAATGAGATGATGATTGAATGAAAGAAAAATGAAGTCAATTCTGACACATGAACATAGTATTCCAGCCATTTCAGCTATTGTCAGTTGTCGTAATGCTCTGTGCCTTCGGACTCCATGTGTTGTAGTTGAGTCCTTTGGGTATATATGTCAAGAGGTCCTGGGATCTAGGATCTTCAACATCGAGAGGTATGTATTTATAGGAATTCGCCATCACTTTTAGGAATCCCAGGCGCTTATCATAAGAAACAAATACTGTAAACTGGTTCTAATTGTATTTGATTTTCATGTTTACGTAGAATTAATATTTGAATTTGTATTATTTGATTATAATTTAAGATTGAAATATGTGATGTAAAGCTTGACAAGCAAGCTTGGGTGCCATGTTAGTTTGTTGAACCACCACTAGATAGTGACACTTTCAGGTGTCATCAAATCAAACTTCCTTTGGCCTAGCCTATTATTAAAAATCTAAAGAATATGTGATTGAATAAACATTTATAATTAAGTAAGGTGATTAATAGTTTCAATTGTTATGAAATAATAATAGCTTTAACAGTAATTTGGTTAGTCCTTTACCTTCCACAATCTACAGAACTTTTTCGTAGTAGCCTACAGTATAAAGTTTTGCCAGGAGATTGATAGTTTCCATTGTAGGAATAAACATTTATCAGACATTTATATTATATCTGTTTACTAATAATTCTATCTTCATATATTTATTGTTTATTGAATGAGAATATGATTATTTAAAACTACCATATTTTTTTCAACCTTTTAAATATTGGCTCAAATGAATCTACCCTAAAAGTGGCGTAACCTAGCGGGGCTTAAACAAACTACCACATGTCCTCAATTCTTAGAGAAACTAGAGCAAAAAAAAAATTTGACCGTAGCGTGATTCGATCCCATGATCATAGCATTTAGCAGCAGTGATGTGCACTGGAGAAAGGATTTCACAGAAACCGATTTCATGAACGAAGGATGAACGTTTTGCAAATCGCGTAATAGTTTAACATAGGACTGTACACATTGCGTTGCATTCATGACCAAAACATCGATCTTTCACGATTCGTAAAATGATGATCGAAGTGGTTATACATGGAGCATGGAGTCGTAACAGAAGGTAACAATACTCAGACACCTCCCTAGCTGATCTGGCTTACTATGTTTCAGCGTGTCTAGAATACCTTATTTAACCACAAGCTATGAACAATAGATTTTTTGAGGTGCAACTCGACCATTGTTTCAAAGTTTGTAATGCTGTTATTCAGTTGTATTTGTACACCCTTTTCATTTGAATGCAAGAATTACTGATAACAGTCTGTAATTCGATCAAAGACCTCTTCCCTGTCTTTCCAGGCGAAGCCTACCCCCGTGAGCCTGAAACGCTCTTGGGGAGACTAAAGAGTGTACCAAGAAATAATCCAGAAAAGAGCTTTGAAGAACAGCCTGATCATAGCGAACAAGAAACCTGTCTCCACAACGTATACATTTATGACCATACAATATAATAATTATGTGTGTGGCAAACCCAAAAATAAAGGCTCTGTTCTGGAAGCCATAGTGACGTTGAAGAAAAAATTTGGAAGAGAGAAGTGCAGGGAGAGACATGAGGCGCTCAAGTCATCAAATCTAATTTTAAAATCAATGAATTAGAAAAAATATGGAAAACTTTCAGAATCATACTCTCAGTGTTTGAGCCTTCTGAATGTTTTGCTATGAACTTTCTAAATTATTGAGCGCCTCCCTCGTTCTCCCCCAAAATTTCCTTCCAAATTTTTCTTCAATGTCAATGGCTTTTCCCAGAACAGAGTTTTCATTTTTTTGGGTTTGGGTTGGCTACACATAATTATTATATTGTATGTATAAACGATAATATTTGCAGAGGGAGACGGGTTTCTTATTTCAGGCTATATCAAAACATTTTCTTACGTGGAAAGCTTATAAAATTTTTTTTTTGATTTTCTTTCTTACCTGTGCCACAAATTTTAGTTTCCACACCAGCGTTTTCAATAGGGTCGAGAAGGGACGGGTGACGAATTCTTTTTGGAGAATTTTGAGAGGATATCAGTTTTTTTTTTTTTAATCACTGTTCTTGTTATAGAGGTATATACTTACTGCCAAAACACAAATGGATGGGGAGAGAGTTAATTTTTTAAACAGTGAAATGCTGTATGTTATTTGATAAAAGATATTTTTATCCTCACTATTTGGGTGCTACAAGGAAATTATTCTAGCTATAAGTGAGCCAGTTATGGTTAATACTGAATGAACAAAGAAGACGGGTGTTCGACTGTGTCTGTTGCATCACACCTTATCATTTTACTATCCAGACTTTAACGACATATCATTGTAGCAACATTAATTCATGTATAGGTGTTATCCACAAAGTTTGTTAAATAAGATTGAGATTTTGAATTTAGATTGAAAATTTTATTGCCATTACGATAGGTCACATGACCACTTTTGATGAAAAAAATATTACATTTTTGTAATCGAAAATGATATCCTTGTAAAATTCTGCTCAACACCATTATTATACATTCCAGGAACAAAATTCTCAAATTTTCCCCATTAATGATTCTAAAATGAACGCATTCAATTTTTCTATTTCCTGTCAGAGTTTTATTTCTTCAATTAATTGCTGACAATTGTTGAATTGACACTAGCCTTTACGATCCTTAAAAACTTTCAAATTTCCAAATATTGCAACTTTTAATTATTATTCAGGTAGAGCTAAGCAGGAGCTTAATCAGACATTGAATGATTTTAAATTTTAAATGTGAATAGACTTCTACTAATCTACTTGAAGGCCTATATCTCCCAAACTATTAGGCCCTCAATGACCAATTAATTCTCAAATTGTAGGTATTTTAATATACTTTAAGAAATATGTTGGATGTCATATATGAGAAAGTGATACTTCACGGTCAAAATTCAAAAAACAAATGAAAAATTACGATAATTCAATGAACTTTGAAGAGCTGTATTTCGCAAACGGTTGAGCCTACAATAACAAATTTGGTCTCAAATTGTAGGTAATTGAATCAGCTTCCAAAACTATGTTGAATGTTCTATATGGAAGAATGATTCTTCAGGGTCATAATTGAAGAAATGTAGAAAAAGTGGAAAAATTCAACAATTTGATAAACTTTGAAGGCCTACATCTCGCAAACTATTGGGTCTACAATAATCTATTTGGTCTCAAATTGTAGATTCTTAAATTATCTTTCAAACTTTGCTGAAAGTCACATTCGAAAAGTGATGCTTCACGGTCAAAATTGACCAAATGTAAAAAACAAGTGAAAAATTACGATAATTTGATGAACTTTGAAGAGCTGTATTTCGCAAACGGTTGGGCCTACAATAACTGATTAGGTATCAAATTGTAGGTATTCAAATTTACTTTCAACCCTATGTTGAATGTCCTATATGAAAAGTGATTCTTCAGGGTCAAAATTGCGAAATTGAAAAAGGGTAAATTCTCGTTAATTTTATGAACTTTGAAGAGCTGTATCTCGCAAACGGTTGGGCCTACAATGATAAATTTGGTCTCAAATTGAAGGTAATTTGATATACTTAAGAAATATGCACAATGTACTCTATGAAAACAGATTCTTCAGGGTGAAAATTAGCCAAACATAAAAAAAGTGCAAAATTCCGCCATTTTGTACGATTTTTGGAGATGAACCGGTAGTTTGCCTAGGTCTAAAACTTGGATTTAGCATCCCAGGACTACCATAAACATTCTATCCCATTTCATACAAGGTAGACCCTATTTTTGATGACAATTTTACTAGGCTATTATTGAAAAGGTCGAATTTGGCGGTGACAACAGTGTGAAACTTTAGTTTTTAACCGCTAGGATCGCGACATTTACATCAGGGCCACCTAGGAACATGGTCTAGCTAGACACTGAATTTAAACGTGCAGCTGACGTCATCACATCGTGTCCATAACAACTCATGTTTACAACTCATCCCTGCATTAAAATTGGAATTCGTGTTTGGTTTTTCCCGTCTCGAGTTTATTTCAACTGCACAATTACCTTTTGGTGGGTAAGTAGGTCTATTTATTTATTTTTAAATAATAAAAATTTAAATAATTATTCAAACTTGGTTGTGATCAGTGGCTGTTTATGAACAGTATAGTGGAGTGGTAGGCCTCTTAGCCGTGACGTCACATTTCGAGTGTCTAGGCCTTGTTCCTGGGTGGCCCTGTTTACATTCGATAAAAAGCTTCAAATTCTAACTTCAAATTGCAACTTTAATTTTTATTCGGACAGAGCTACAGAACTTAATCGGGCATTAAATGATTTGAAATTTTAAATGTAAATAGTTTAAACATGTCTTCAATCGCTTTTTGGTAGTCCGAAATCTAACTCATTACAGATTTTTCACATCAAGTGCTCAAAGTTGAAAAAATTGAAAAATCCCAAAATTAGTAAAATGACAAAATACCCGTATATAGTATCTTTGCGAATTTATATCGTAGAAAGTTCGTTCTGATCTTAAATGAAAGCGCTCAAAAATCTAAGAAAATAATGTCATTACAACATTTTAAAATTTTCACTACCTTCCGCGTAAATTGAGATGGCGGCATGCGAACATCAAAGGGAAGTTCGTTACAGAATATATAGTAGTCCCGGTCTTTCATTCGTATCACGGGGGGGACGGGTGGTGGAACGACCGTTCCACTAGATTGAGCGACTGAAAAACCGGGCATAAGTCTTATTTGATGAAATATTCTGATAATTTAGAAATATATTTTCTAACGCAAATAAAAAGAAGCTATCGTGTTTATTGCAATGTGTTGAAATTTCAAGAAGAACCTGTCCTGTTCATTCATAAGTTTTGATTCACTTTGAACTTTGACCTACTACTTCATACCTCATAACACAAATAATATATTCAGTTAGATCTGTGCGAGATTTATTTAGATCGTCTTTATTTACTATACTCATACTTCTTATGCCACTACCTTAGGCTAGGCGTACACCGGTTAGTCAAGACAAGACGAGATTAGTCACGTTTAGTCACAATACTTCACATAGTTGCTTATGAAGCAACACACACCGATTAGTCATTGCATCAGTGTGTGCTGCTTCATAGCAATGTAATGTGACTAAACGTGACTAATCTCATCTTGTCTTTATATGAGGCGTACACCAGTTAGTCAAGACAAGATTAGTCACGGTAGTATTCACATAGTTGCTTATGAAGCAGCACACACCGATGCAATGGCTAATCAATGTGAGCTGCTTCATAAGCAACTATGTGAATTACTGTGACTAATCTCGTCTTGTCTTGTCTTTACTAACCGGTGTACGCCTAGCCTTACACAACAGATAATGTACTTGGTTTTTTCTGCATTTAGAACTGAGTTAGATCGTCTTTATTAGCTGTACTCAAACTTCTTATTATGGCACTACCTCATACCACAGATATTTACTTGGATCTTTATATGTAATTAGATCTGTGTGAGTTGGATCGTCTTAATTTTTAGAAGAAACTTGATTTTCCTTCCTCATGCAACGGTTTTCACTCTCTTTTTATGCCACTCTACACACTATGGATCTCTTCTTTCTCCATACTTGTGCTTTGCGCATTGGCTTTTCTACATATAAAATCCATTATTCATTGGCATTTGCCGATAACCTCGTTTTCAATCTATCGGATAGTGAAGAGACCATTTCGGCGTGCTTAAGCCCATCTTCAGCTTCATTCTACGAGCAAGATGCTACCTTATAACGAATCAGGCATGCTACTAGTACTGCAAAAAAGCCTGCGGGGCGATTTTGGCTGGCAAAGGTTCGATCACGGTAAAGGCAGCAGCCTTTTCTCATTTTACAGGCAGCCATAACCATTCCCTTTTTACCCTTAGGCTCCTCAAGGAAACGTTTTCCCTACGTGAAGGTGGATTATCTTCAATTCAGGGAAAATAAAGGATTATCTGCTCAAGTGCAAAATATTGTAAGGTTGATTTTTTTTTGTCCGAAATTATCTATAATTATATAAAAGTCTGATTTGTCTTGTCTCTTGTATTTATTGTAATCTTTTTTTTTAAATAAGGTGGTGCGTGTAAAAGTTATTGGCTTGTGCACAGGTGATGGGAAGAATGATGATGAGAGATGGGAAAGTTCTTACTTTTATTCAAATTCCAGTCAGAAACACACCATTATGATTTGTTTTGATCCAATTCCAGTGAGCTGTTATATTTATTCTTTCCTTGTTTAAATCAGATATTTTCTCACGGGTTAGAAGTCCATGATACCGTAACAAAATTTATCTTCTCAATGTCAATCTTAAAAGGAAGATGTCAAAAGAATGCTGAATTTGATCGAGCTAACCAATCAAAAGCGAGACATCCAATGGCCACTCTGTGGTTGTACAGTCTCTGTAACTTGAAGTATTGCAAATGAAAATTTAATTCACATATAAAAATATAGATGTAATTCAACCAGCAGGAGAATCAGTCAGTTGGAAAGTTGAAAATTATTGCTTCCGTTGCAGAAGTCGAGCTGCAAACGCGAGTACACCTGGAAAAGGAGTCAAATGGCAAACTCGTATTAAAGAATACTGTAAACTTTTATATCTGTATTAATCCGTAATGGGGAAAATGTATCACAATGAAAGCTCAGCCCTTTTCCAACATGAAAGCTCAGTACTTGCGTGCTACAGACGACTGAATAATCCGATAAACAGAGAGAAAAGTAATGAAGAAAAAACTAGAAAGAAAAAGAGCACGGGTGGAAAAATTGTGGCCATTCTTGATTCTGTCAAATTTATACCATACATTTTATATACCTTGTAGCGTGAATTTCCACCAGACATGAAATTCTCTACTAAACATCATTTACCAATATTGCGAAAGCTTTTCGGTAGTAATTAGATTCAAATGTCTCTGCCTGTAGAATTTTTTATGGTTACTTTATTTGTTGTAGTTTTGCCTTTAACTTAATTCATTTAATCAATGTTGACCTTATTAATAGATATCTGTTCTTCTGTTCTTCTATCACAACTTTAAAAAACCTTTTAAATGTGGCTGAATTTGAAGGCTCTTCAATTGTGGCTCAACCTTCAAAATCAACTGTGGTACAAACGAATTGTGAATTTAATATGAAATATAGCCTAGTCATAATTCATTGGGTCCATAAAATGAAAGATGGTAATCTTTCAAAAGTGAATTTTTGAACAATATTCATCTTTTATCTTGTATTCACTTGAACCTGACAAGTTATTCTTCATTATTTATTCCAATATTCTTCGTAAACCCTTCTGATATATTCCTGTTAATCATAACTCATAACCATGCTATTCAATTCAAATCATACTACATAACCTGGACGAACCATTATCTTAGTTGATCATAATATTGATAGTCTTCTGTATTTAATCACCATAAACTTAGCAAAATGTTCATGATACTCATGCCATTGATAATAATGGTTACTCCGTATCACTATGGAATATTACAATTACTGAGATGAACCATTAACTTTGTTAATTACAATATTGATAGTCTCGTTCTATTTAATCACCATAAACTCAGCAAGTGTTCATGGTATTTCCGCCATTAATAAGGTTTTCTTCGAAGTATTGAAATTTATGGACCAACGCACTGCTCTGCGAATGTGTAGGTTGCAAAAGCTAAAGCTTTAGTCTGGACTTGGAGTGATAATAACAAAGCTGAGTGAATATTAAGCTTAGCTTGATGCATGTTATCGTGCATCCAGCGTTCACTTTCTCTAACCAAAATTAGACAGGAATCATGAACTGATCCTCGTCAAATAGTTTGTCAGAAATTTGTAATTAATTGTATTGAAACCGAATCGAATTCTTTTTATGATAACCCGGTATTATGTTGACAACTTATCGACATCATAATATCATCACCATTACACATGTCGAGACGTTAACTAGCAATACTATAATTTCATTCACTCCCATTTTTGAATAACATCTTATCTTCCATCACAATCAATTAATTTCGTTTTCAGTTATTCCTTCGATTTCCATTTAAAATGATTCGTTTACCTGCAAACATTACTTTACTAGTTTATGTACATTTGTTGATTAATTAGTTGTATATTTTACTATTATAATTTAAATTATAAGCCGTCATACTGTATTATTTGTCCTCTACATGAATAAAGTAAATAATCTTAATCTAGTGCTCTTGAATCTCTAGAGGTCCCTGGTTCAAACCTGATGGAAGGATCAGACATCCTTCAAGAATGAGATTTTAGCTCGAGCCAAACTCCTCGTGTTGAGGACACGCTAATTTGTTGTTTCAAAATCTTGAAAAAATTTAAGTCACGTCAGAGACCCTAAACTGATTCAGAGTGACCTGAAACTGACAGACCTGAGCCATTACTATTCTTAAATGACGATTATTAATGTATTATTAAATTATTTCTTAATCTAAATCAGTATCTTTCTCTCCTAATCTCTTTATTCTCTCTCCCTCTAATAATAAAACTCACTCTCTCTCTTTTTTCTTTCTTTCTCTCAACCCTCTCTCACAGTTACTCGTTTTCTCTGTTACTTCTTTTCTGCTTTCCTCGTACCCCTCCTCTTCATCACAATAGCGCCTCCACCACTTTCCAATCTCTTGGGCAACTTTAATATTATAAACTTTTTTAATCATCCGTGTGTAGGCTATGGCTGGCTGCTGAAAGTTGCTCGGCTCAAACAATCTTTCTCGTCCAAGCGATCATTTCATGGCCACTGCACCCAGCCTGATGTGCTCTTGCCACTAATGATGATTGAATGCGCTACAAACAAAAACTAACTTGTCACTCCATTAGAAACTTGTTCACACTTGGAAATTTGTCAAAAACTGCAAGCTTGTCATAGAGGATTACTCAGATTTTTCATAATTCCTTTTGACATACTTCCCACCTTTTTCTATTTGTTATATATCAATTATTAATATTAATAGATGCGATTAAAATTGGACGGTCTCCGGGTAAAAGGGAATAAGTCAATTTTTCCTATTTTTATTATTATTGAAAATCAACTTCTTTGACAGCTTTATCTTTGGGTATAAGGGAATAAGTCCATTCTCTACTATAAGAGCTGTAATTACCCATGTTGAATATTGTAATAAGTATTTAGTAGATAACTTTGTGTGGGTAAAAGGAAATAACTCTATTTTTGACTTATTCCCTTTTACCCGGAGACCGTCCAATTATTTATGGCAAAAAGCAAGCACTTCACAAAAATGAATCAATAATTCAAAAGAAATTAAACTTCGGAACAATGCAGTATAGAAGAATATTTCTCTTGCAAGAATATCACAATCAATATTGCATTCATGCATTTTCAGAGTTAGTTTTATTGATAGTTTATTGTTTCATGATCACTATGTTTCCTTACTGTTCACACGATTGTGAACAGAAATGAGCTGTGAGTTGCTATTATTTAAAAATTATTTTGTCTTTCAAAATAACAATTGAATTTAGTTACCATAAAATGACGTAATTACATTGAAGCCTGATTCGTTGATAAGTTCTAGTTGCATTGGTTCCTTTCTTTCAGCTTACATCATTTTACAGCAGTTGAATTTAAATTGAATTTTCGTACACCTCAGTGGTGTAGTGGCAAATTTTCCAGTGTGGGAACGCTTAATAAATATATTTGTCAAATTATCGTAAAAATCATCATTCAAGATAAACATCAGTCGAGTTTACACATGATTCATGAGTATTGTTTTATAATATACAACAATCATTTCATATAAAATCAGTCTTTATCAATAAATTAGAATTATTTACTGTGGAAAACCAGTGTGAGAACGCCGCTCCCATACGTTCCCGAACCACTAAAATAACCTCATTAAAATAATCTGTTTTAAAAAACCTCATTTCTTTATCGAATTCCCGGGAATTTTCAAGGTCGGTCAATTTCCCATAATTGCTTATTACTCCAGAAAAAAAGTTATAGTTTTCGATGCAATTTTGGTTGAAGGGGCTAACAAATAAGTAGGGGAATTACAAATAAGAGTGAAAAAAAAATGAAGTAAAAACGGAAGAAGTGTGTTTTAGCGAAGGACATGGAAAATGGAAGACAAGGAGGAAGTACAGAGTGTAGAGAAAAGAAAAAGAAGAAAGAAAAGTTGAGTGCTGAGTAGCCTTGACAGGCGTAATGAGAAGAGAACCTCGAAAAGGGCGCGTAAATAAATCGCCCGCTCCAATGAAAGTTTCTGACAAAAGTTTTATTTACTTTTCTCAGAATCGAACCCCGATCGGATCTGAGGATTTGCGCCGCCTTAATCCTTTGCAACTCCCCGTTATCGAGTTAGCAGCCAATGCCTCCTGAATCGAAACGTGTCCATTCCCAATCCAGAACTTGAAGAAATCTAATAAATAGATGGTTGTAATAAAGATTAGACCGTGATCGAAATATTAATTTACTGTAGTACTTCCGGAGTCTACCTGTGTATTATACTACTGTATTAAATACAGTTCAATAAATTAGTTTTTTTGTGAGGGTGATGCCCACATGAGCTCTAAAACTTGTGCGTGGTTGGTTAATGGGAGGGTGATGATGACAGATGACGGCTACTTTTTAGGCAGCCGGGACCGACGACTTAACGTCTCATTCGAACGATGAGTGATCTGAGAAATCGGTAGAGGCCGTCTTTGGTCAAAATTTGTTGTCGTTAACAGAAATCGAACTGGGAACCTTAGCTAATACAAAGACCGTCGATAAGCCACCTCGAATAATTGTCCACTCATATTTTTTATTTAATTTTCCATAGAATATTTTAGTTTCCCCAACCCCAAGTGATCTAAGAAATATTTTGGAAACAGCTTCCATTGGCCAAAAGATCGAGTTGATAAATTTTTGATTATGAATTTTAGAATTTATCTGTTGTTTCGAACAAGATTCATTAAATGTCTTATTACAGGTGTGCTTCCAAATAGATGACACTATTCATATTACAGTATTGTATTGTAGCCTCATCGTAATGCAATTTTTTCTGCAACGAAAATTAAAATTGATATAGTTATATTCATTTAAGTTGGCGGATGGCGATCAGTAAACAGCTGATGTTACGCAGCTTTGACAAATATAATCCAAAGTTTTTTCAAAGTCTTGAAGACCTTAAAAGTCTTTAAAAGAATTTTTAAATAAGACGTTTTTAAATCTTTACAATTATCTGCGAGATACATCATTTGTAGGTTAAGTATTGTGTCAAAGCTGCGTAAAATCAGCTGTTTACTGATCGCCATCCACCAAGTTAAATGAATATAACTATATAATTTAAATTTTCATTGCTGGAGTTGAATACTGAACAGTATTTTGGAGATATCCAGCTAGTTATTATAATTATTACGGACTGCTTCGATTGGAATGATAGCTGAATAGAGTGCCTTTTTTAATTTATTCACAATAAATTGTCACGTTACATCAAATTTTGAGTTTCCCTCAAACTGACTGTTGAGACGTCACTGCCTGTGTAAAAGGCAGTTGTAAAGGCAGTGAAATAAGCTGATCCTGTATTATTCTATGGAACAGGCCTTCATATACAAATATCACAAACAACAATAAAAATTATTGATCACGCGCAGTAGCAACTGTATGTCGTGTCATAACTCTGCACCATAACAATGTTTTTGCGCAAAAACTTACGAGCCCGAGATTTGAATTTTATGGTAGACTGTCTGTCAAAGGGCATAAAGGACTCAGAACATTTAATAATGCGCACCAGATGAAAATAACTTGCATAACACACTTGAACGAGAAATGTCTCCGCCGAGGAATAATAAAAATAATATCTCAAGTCAATATCACAACTTCATATCCACGAAATTTTTATTGAAAAACTCGGTGAAAGAGGCTCGGTTATGACGAAAGTTGGTTTTAAGATCGGGTGCCTTCTCTCAGGCTGCGACTGGAATAAAGTCGAGAGTTGACCGTATAAACGGAGGAATATTCCTATCCATTTTCATAATCTTCCACTTATGGACGGTTGCAGATCAGGTCAATTGGAAAATAAAAGAAATATCTCAATAAAGCTTGAAATCGCCGGCAAGAAATTTGATAGGGATTGTTTAATGTTCACTCCAATGTTGATGTCTTCCTCTAGAAAAAA
The DNA here is from genome assembly GCA_017141395.1 of Laodelphax striatellus. Classification (NCBI taxonomy): domain Eukaryota; kingdom Metazoa; phylum Arthropoda; class Insecta; order Hemiptera; family Delphacidae; genus Laodelphax; species Laodelphax striatellus. Next base: position 14,797,182 of record CM029540.1, read on the forward strand.
TAGTCGCTTTATTCCGATATTTGAAACTTGAAATAATTAATATTGAATAGCTGATTTTGATGTCACTCCTCCTCCTCCCTCCTCTCCTCCTCCTTCCCCTGCTCCTCCTCCTCCTCCTCCTCCTCTTTTCCTCCTCCTTTCCTCCACCCTCCTCCCTCCTCCTCCCCCTCCTCCTCCTTTCCTCCTCCTCCTCCTCCTCCTTTCCTCCTCCTCCTCCCTTCCTCCTCCTCCTCCTCCTCCACCTCCACCTCCTTCTCCTCCTCCTCCATCTCTTCTCCTCTCATTCCTTTTTCTCCTTCAATTTCTTCCCTTTTCTTTCCTTTCAACCCAGTTTTCCTCTTTTCTTTCTATTCATTTGTCCGTGTGAACTTTCCATTAGTTTCCCATTCAGAAATGGAAGCCTGTCCCTAGAAACCACACTGGAAATTGTCAGATTCTCTCAAATTGAATTTATAGTTCTCACCCAGCTAATATGATTCCCATTACAGGTGTTACGTTTGGTCAGCATCAATCTATTGTAATGGCCTGTAGCATTGTAAATTGCCTGTAGCTGATGGATTTCCTAGATGCTGGACAATAATCTTATTATGTGTGTGTAGTCCCTGAATTCCCATGAGTCAATGGTCACAGTATGATTCAACTAAAGCATTACTCGACATTGTAGTAATCAATCATTATAAACTGAATCATGAGTTCATGTCTGAATGAAATTTTCTAAAATTTTCCAATAATTAATTATTTGTTATCAACATCGTGGCATTTTTTATCACTATCCACTATTATGGAAATTTGCCGAATTGAGCTTTAAATAGTAGTAGTGATACAAATTGCAAAATTCTTGAAAAATCATGGAACTATTTGATAGAATATGATATCTTCAGAACTCAATTAATCAAGTTTTATTGTTCACATCAGTATAACATAAATTCACGTTAAATTTTACTAAAAATCATCAAATCAGACAAAGGAAATATTTCTCCTTTAATATAAACTCCTTAAATTGTATTGGCAATTTTTTCCTACCATGTGGTCGAAACAGTTGACGTATTCAGCTATAAAAGTGTGGAGCATATTGAAGGAATCATCCTAAATGAACTTGTTTCTCTGTAGCTTTGAAATACGCCGAAGACAAAAATTCAATCTAGTTTTGTTTTGTGAAGCTCCGTTGCGAAGCAAGGTTGTCCTACTTTATACTTATAGTATTTTATTGAAATAACGTGATACGGTTCCGGTTGTTAGATCATTATTAATCTTAGAGAATTAATAATATCCTTCAGAAGATCGCCTAAATTATTTCCTTCAGTTATACTACTTATCATGTCTTTTTCTCTCCTTTTTTTAAGGTAAACTTGGAGAATTAATCGAGTAACAACCAAAACCGATATCTCATTTCAATAAATATTAAACCATTATCAAACTCTGAAAGTAAACCTCAAGACTCGAAACCGGTATCTCGTTAATTCAATAGATATGTGGTTGTGTAAGTTTCTAAGCTTTTCAATTGAAATGAAAATTGTTTTCTCTAGTACAGTAATTGAAACAACTTGATCTGAAATATGGAGTTAATTTTTTCTCTTTAATCATCTACTTTCCATCTAGCCGTCCTCATCTACTTTGTCATTGTTTTCTGCTCTTTTTTTTTTAGAAATTATTGATTCACTAAAAACACAACTTTACAATACTGTACTAATAAAATGTATCAACCTGGATGAGTAATCTCAAATAGGCGTTCATTGATGAGCAATATGAATAATAACCTACCAAGTTTTATGAAGGGGAAGTATTGAGATTCCCCTGCAATTTGTCGCAAGGAAAGTTACCGTTTGACCCGCTCTGCTCAAACATCTCATCTACTGCACCTCGGTTGCGTATTCATTATTTTAATATTGATTTTGCACTGCGTTCGTTCCCCTGTCATCTTCTGAATAGTGTATGAATTAAAACGAGCACGTATTGTTCCCCATCCACTATCTTTATCACGTTCAGACCTCCCCCCTTTCCTTTTTGTCTCATCCCTCCACGTGTTTCTTTCTCCTTGTTACTCATTCCACTTTTGTATTGTGAAGTGCACACTGTAATCAACACACACTTATTACTTCCCGCTTCCAACATCGCAAATTAGAATGCCGTCCTCATCTACTTTTTTGTCATTGTTTTCTGCTTTTTTACTCGCATTTTTCATCAATCATTAACTGGAATTTTCCCCTGTGACACGCGACAGTTCCTGTTTTTAATTAACCCTGTCTCTCATCCCACATATTCGGCTGCCACGTTAATTGTGTATCCATAATCCATAGGCTTTTTATGTTCATGTTTGAAAATTATTCTTTGGGAAATTGTTGAGAGTGGGCAGTAGTAGTCAGCCATATTGGAAATGGTTCTGGTGCCTCAACACTATTTCAATGAGGTCACCTAACCACTTTTTCCAATTTTGTATTGTATTTATATGTTGTATTATTGTATTGTTTTTGGAAATTGTAAATAAATGAAATGAAATGGTCCCATAAGATCCTTAATGTAATGTTTTGAAACATGTAGAGCCGTTATTTTTGGACAGAAAATTACGATAGAAGTGTCATTGGAAAGAGAATAAAATTCTTCTTCTAAATAGTAACTCTTCTTGGAAAACATTTCTAAAATAGGGCGTGTTCGATGCCTGTAATGAATGAACGAAGTTTTGGTGTTATTTATTGAAGTTTTTCAGTTTATCGATAGATAATTTGACACCTAGTGAGATCGGACTCCCCCGATACGTATCATGTATTATAAACATTCATTTTGTACTTTTTTAGTTTAATTTATTTAGTTTATTTATTATTTATTTTACCCTCTCATCAAGCTTCCTCTAATAAGGCATGTAAGGCGTTTCATCTTATCAACATTTCTAAAATAAGGCATGTTTAATGCATATAATGTATTATATACATGTTTTGTACTTTTCTAATTATTTATTAAGTGAGTTCTGACTATCAGCCAATTTTCCCCACACTGAATAATAGAGTGATCTGAATTCGATATGATCAACGGTGATGGAGGAAAAATGAATTTTCCATTATGTGAAGCACGCTTTCAAGCTGAGCGCGATGTGGAGTGGTGTAGCCTCGCCTCCTAAAGGCAAGATGGGGAAATGTTCACTTGAATTACATCTCCCAGAGATTTCTGGCACCTTGCATAGTCTACAAGCTCTCTGTCTCTCCGTTTGTCTATTTCTCTCTTACTTCCTATCTTCCTAATACTTATTCTGATATCTTCTCTTCATCTTCCTTCACATTTCCTATCATTTCCCCTTTATCATTTTATCTCATTTTCCACCTTCAACTTTTAAAGTTCTTTTTTCTTATTTTGTAGCTTTTTCTTACTTATTCCTCCTCATGTTTCTCCACCTAGCGTCTCATTCTCCCTTTCTTTTCTCTCATTTCATCTTATTTCCAACTTAAAAAATAATTTCAAATTTATTTTTCCTTTCTTTCTGTCCGTCTCCCAATCTATACATTTCGCTTTTTTCTCTCTCATCTATCAGCTTCTTTTCAATTCTCCTCTGTATTTTCTTATTTATGAGTTCTTTTTTACACATGCATTCATTTTCCTTTTTGGGATTTTCGGGCTATCTCTCTCTCCTTATATCGCTTTTCATTTTCCGTGTTTCCCATCGTTTAACTCTTCTTTCCATTATTTTTCCTAATTTTATTTTACAAATTTTCACTTTTCTTTTTCTACTCCTCGTGTTTTGGAGGACACGCTAAGCCGTCGGTCCCGGCTACTTAAAAAACAGTCGTTAAGTCACGTCAGAGACCCTGAACTGATCAGGAGTGACCTGAAAACTCTGACACCAGACCTGAGCCAGCCAGGTTACACGGAATTATTATTATTACTTTCTCCGATTTTTTCTTGTAATTTTTCCTTATTAGTTTATTTCCCATTTCTCCTCACTCCCTTATTTTTCCCTTTTTCATTAATTTGTATCATTTCCCTTTCTTTCATAAATTTATCTCATTTTCTCACCTCAGTTTCCATTCATCTCTATTCTCCTCATTTCTAGCTTCTTCTCACTTATTCATCTTGCTCTACTTTCATCCCATTTTCTTCGTATTTTATTTTTATTCGTATTGGCGTTTTTGATTATAAGACAATGAAGAAAAATAATCTTTTGACTATCACTCTATTCTCACTTCTCTATCATTTTTGACATTATTTCGCAAACAATATTCAATTATCTCTCTCTCTCTTCTCTCTTCTCTCTCTCTTTTCATTTCTTCCCTGTTTCCTCTTCTTTGGCAAACTCTCATTCAATATTCCCTCTCACAGATCTCTATCCCGTCTTCTCACTTTCCTATCACTCTATTCTCTTTTCTCTATCATTTTCAACATAATTTTGAAAACGACTTTCCTATTCTTTTTTTCTCTCTTTTTTCGCTCCCTATTTCCTCACCAATCATTCATCATTCCTTCTCACCTATCTCTATCCCGCTCTATTCACTTCTCTATCACTCTATTCTCACTTCTCTATCATTTCCAACATAATTTTCAAAACCACTTTTCCATTATTTTTTTCTCTCTTTATCTCTTCCCTATTTCCTCACCTCTCATTCATCTCTCTTCCCTCCCTCTCTCACATCTCTATCCTGCTCTCCATTTCCTTCTCTTTCCTTTCTGTATTTTCCCTCTCTCCGAATCCCCTTTCCACGGCTAATCCATCTTGGCACTCGCTTGCTCCAATCCGAATTCAGGCCCTATACATAGAACTATACTACTACTGGATGTATTACTATGTCCTTATACAGGGTGTGCTGGGCCCAACGCGTTGTCCAATTTCATGCCTGGCTCCATTATACAACACGTCTCTACATCTCTGCTCCAGATATCCGCACCCTGCTGCCGCTTATATTTCTATTGTTCTCGCTGTACTTCGCTCCTGTTATTTGGTTCCGATTGTTATATGAGTGTGGTGTGTACAACTGTAGTAGGCCTACTCTGATTCTTGGACCAGTGCACTATTCATTCACTTGGTCTGAGCCTCAACATCAAGTTCCTCTCCAACTGTTCCATGGAAATTTACTACACCTTTTCCAACTGTATTTGAGAAAGTGTCAACTCAATTTGAGAAAGTATCAGTTGTAATTGAGAATAGTGATTTGTAATTTACAAAACATCAGTTGTAAATGAGATTGGTCAATTGTATTTGAAAAGATATCACATGTAAAGCAGGATTCTTTTAAATTGTCAGAAAACAGCTAATTGATGTACGCTCGTTTACTAACGTTAAATCAGCTGTTTTCTGACAAGTTAAAAGAATCCTGCTATAATTGAGAATGGTGAATTGTAAATGAGAAGTTAAAAACATGAAAAAGGTCAGCTGGTTCTTTAATTCGATTTCTCATTTACAACTGACATCTTCTCAATTTCAAATGATACTTTCTCATTTATAATTCAACATTCTCAATTACAAGTGATATCTTCTCAAATACAATTGACCGTTCTCATTTACAACTGATGTTTTCTCAATTACAAATGACCATTCTCAATTACAATAATTGATACTTTCTCAAATACAACTGGAAAAGGTGTAGTGCTGTAATTCAGGAAAAAGGTGGACATACACCAGGCTTTGCATAGTAAGCCATAGCAGCTTCAGATTTCTCTCCAACTTTGGTAATGTTTCATGGAAATTTATAAGTGCACTAATACAGGAAAAAGAATGACGTACATTAAACTTTGCATAGTAAACCTTGCTATTCATGTCTAGTGTGAGTGCGCCTTTTTACTTTTCTACCGGACTTCTAAAATTGTATGTAAGAGGCCCCTGATGATTATATGGACTCGTAATGTACTTGATGACTGTAAGCGGTTTCTTGTATCAAATGAATGTGTCAAATTATTGGTCTGAATTAAATTTCAGGTTGAAGCCTCATCTTCATATTCCTACCCAACCTGATCAGCAAGTATAGAATCCTGAAATCTTAAATAGGAGCTTAGATGCAGTTAATTTTCAAAAATCTTCAAAATACGTATATAGGTCCTACCCTATCAATAAATTATCAATATTATGCATTATTTTTTAGTTTTTTAAAATGGTTTATGATAGATCTTTATGTTATTCTAATTTCTTTTATTAATTTTATTTTATTACTATCATGGTCTATGGTCAAGGGCTGCTTTAGTCATTCTATTGTACTCATTTTTAATAATAGTCAATGCAATATATTCAAATTCCAATAATCTTTAATCTGAGAAACAGTCAAGAACCCATTTTACTTCTAAAAAATTGACGAAACAATTCAGAATACTATGCTTATTGAAATATATAAACATGACTTACTAGAAAAAGTTTATTACCTTATTATATTCTTCCAGTCCCTGCTTTTTCCATTCAATTGCTTCTGAAATATCTATCAACACTTTTTTCATCTTTCGCAGGCTTCTCTTCCACTCGAATTCCTCTTTTGCATCACCTTTTTTCAACCGATCCCCATTCCATTACCCCCTTAAATCCTGAAATATTATCCCTTCACCCTCCCATCACTACAGGGTGTTTGCTTTTTCCTGTAGAATACAGTACAGTATTATAAATCATATCAATCCTTTGCTTCATTGGGTGTAATGTAAAGTATTGTAAAACTCAACTCACCAATGGGAATAACTGTCATGTGTGGTTGAATGGGATTGTTTCATCAGACAAGAAAAGAATGGCTTTGTTCTGACAGGTTGAATCTAGATTGATCAAAAGTCTCTAAATTTTCAATCGTTCATTTTATAAAATTAGATAAAGTGTACGTTGATATTCAAAGGAATTATAATTATCATAAGTATCATACCAATAGAAGAATCTATTGGTCTATTGATTTTTTAATTTACTGTATTACACAACGCAAGTTCCCAATTTACAACCAAGGCCCAACTGTGCTATATTTTTATTTTTTAATGAATATTATATTCTTTTATTATTTTCTTAACAATCTATCAACTAGAACCTATCAATCTTCCTTTCAATGTAAACCACAAAAGTACTTCAATAACATATTGTTCTATTTGATTCCTCATCAATCACTCAAAATTCAACATTTTAGAACCATTCCATTTTGGACCGAAAATTTCCGGTCGGTTGACAGCTGCTATAGAGGGTGAAAGTCAACAACCCAATTTTGGACTATACTACTAATAAAAATGGGTGGAAAGAAGCATAGTAAAGGGGTTGAGCCTCTGTTCTCTTCCCAAATCGGAATCTTTCATGATTTTTACTGAATGGAATAAATTAAAGATTGTTTCATCAAAGAGTAATAATTTAAATAGTTTTGAGTTCTGGACAGGTAGAATCTAGATCGATCAATTATATTAAAATACATCTGAAAAATATAATTATGGTCCAGCACACGAAAATGGAATTTTATGGAGGAGTTAGCCACATTGTGTGAATTATTGGTAGAATAATATGAACTAATAGACTGAATAAGAAGACTTGAAGTTGTCAAAACCACATATTTAATAAAACAATGAGATACCGTGGTTTCGGTTGTTACACCATTATCAATCTCTGGTAAACCTATCAATCTCTGGTTCACTACTACTCAGAGAATAAAATTCAATATTTATTGAATAATAATTTTTAATAATATTTATATTTATTCTTATTATATTCTTATATTTATTATTATTTAAGAATAATATTCAATATTTTATTAAGAAATATTGAATATACAATGTATAATATTTATTTAATGCATAATAATTTATATTCAATGAATGATTAGATTAGAAAAGAAAACTTGAGGTAATGTAAAGCAACTGCGTGAAGTTCTCAAATCTTTTTCACAGAAATAAACCCCTTGTGTATCTATCTCTACCTAAAATAATATGGATCGCCCATGATGATCTTCAATCCCACATATCCACAGATCTACAAACCCTAACACATATATTGAGAGGGTTAAGTGTAAAGAGAGGGCCGACTGCGTGCCCCTTAACTCTTCCGCCTCCCAGGTTCAAAATAAAGGCAGTCAAATATTCACCAATTCAATTCAACATCCATAGTGTATGGAATACAAATACTTGTGCTGAAAAACATTTAATGTGGTCAGTTTTGTCCCATCACACAATATGTAATGCATGCACTGGTTCACATTGAACGTGGTTTTGTGAGTGTGTGTGGTATGGCGTTCGATTGCGATCAACGCGACTTCCAGATTACAAAACACTAATAGAGATATGACAATCTACGCTGAGCTAAGCAACATGGCCAATAATAAATGACGGGACGGGACGGATTACGGCCGGACGAAATTGGTGAGCAATGTTGCACAAATGAATTTTGTGCGCGAGCTGAAAATATCAACGAAGGCCACTTTCTTGATCCGACTGGGAAAATATTTCCCTGGGTCGGTGGTGGGGGATTCATTTTCGGACATGGAATAGTTGACTTGCCCGAATCTAGATACCATACTGAAACTGTATACAATACTCGTCTACCAGAGTCTGAACTGTAAGCATCATGTATGGTATTAATGTATTCAGTTATTGTCCCATCAGCAATAACATGTAATGCATGCACTGGTTCACATTGTACGTGGTTTTGTGGAGTGTGTGGTATGGTATGTGGCGTTCGATTGCGATCAACGAGGACTTCCAGATTACAAAAAACACTAATAGAGATATGACAATAAATCTACGCTGAGGCGGCAAGCAACATGGCCAATAATCCGCAGAAGCTAAGACGGACGGGACGGAGTCGGATTACGGATGCCGGACTGTGAAATTGTTCCGAGCAATGTTGCACAAATGAATTTTGGTGCGGCGAGCTGAATATCAACGAAGGCCACTTCCCAGCTCCTGACAGATCCGACTGGGGAAATATTTTCCCTTGGACGCTGGTGAAGGGATTTCATTTTCGGACATGGAATAGTTGACTTGCCCGAATCTAGAGTAATACTGAAACTGTATGACAATACTCGTTCCCACCACGAGAGTCTGGACTGCAAATCATTGATGCGGACTATGTCAGAGATGTTCCATTGATGTATGTATCGGTCCCCTATACTACATAAGTGTTAAAAGTGCAACAACATATGAATTTGTTTTAGTAGTTTTGTTTATCGGTACTGTGCACAGCATAGTACATAAAAGTTAAAACAAAATGTTTGAATTGTTTTATTAGTTTTGGTAGCAGGTACTTCATAATGTTTTACGTTACAGGCATAGAAACCAAATCGAACAAAACACTACTGTATTTATTGTGGTTTATATTGGTACCGTAGAAATAACCTTTTGGGTTCTCTGTTGAATTGGTTGGTCAATATTTTTAGTTTAGAACCTTTAATTTAATCATTCAAATTTTCGAACTAGTTGGCTGGAGTGAAAATTTGTGACTGTGAGAAGATATACAACACAACCTAGATTTGGACTGTATTCTGGTTGGAGAAGGGACGGTTTTGGGCTTAAGCCTGTTGAACCTTGCAAATTAAAGTATTATTTGTAAGTGCTGAATAAATAAATAAATAAATAGCATGTGTTCCAAATATTGCATATTGAATATTGATGTTCAAATGCAAATTGAAGTTTAAAATTAACTAATTTTCCATAGTTTTTCTCGATAGCGGAATGAGTGTACTGTACAAATTAGATATCAAACTAATGAACTTTACCCTTCAAATAAAACAAACAGAATTTTTCAATTTGAATTACAGGAACTAAGTCTTATCGATATAAATAGAATGGTAATAGTGTTTTTGCCACATCTTTGTATTAAATTTGAGTTTCTGTAGATGACAAATTGTTTCTGCATTTTACATCCTATGTATTAAATTTGAGTTTCGCCTTTGCAGATGTGTACAATATGTTGGACTGAGTAACTCTCTCCTGTTGAATTATCTAGTAAGTGAAAATACTTTTCAAACAGCGTCTTATCATCCTTAGAGCCAATTGATTTTCCTTGCTCCACAATAGAAATAATAATCGCTCTGACACTATGCTCCAGTTTTGATACGATATTATACTGTATTTTAATTCCCTCATTTTTCCTCCATGTGTTTCATAAGGGAATTTCTGGGAAATTTTAACAGTGTTCCACCTCACGTTCACTGTTAGGCATAGGTGCCTAACAGTGCTCAATCTATAATTGTAGAAGGGCCAGTAGTCTCAGGATCTTTTAAAATTGAATCTAAAGCGTTAATACCACCAATGATCTATTGTTATCAATGAGGACATCTGTAGAACAGGTATCTTCCAAAGAGATGAATTCAGTATTACTTCGACAATTGTTGTAAAGAGGACATCAGTGTTTCTTGAGAAAATAGAAATCTGATAGAACAATTTAATTAATGAATATTGAAAGAGGGAATGTTGAGAGGTCTTGAGGAAATGAAATTAATAGGAATATTTGTCTTGAAGCATAAAAATGAAGGAGGAATGGAAAGCAATTATGCTTTTATAAAGATGAAAATGAAACTAATTTAACAATCCAGCTAATTGCATTATTTCGCTCAGAAAGAGCCGGTAATTTAAACTGCCAGATGTTACCCGAAGGATCTCACCAGATTCTGCAGCTAAATTATAAGAGGAAAGTTCACAAACTTGGGCCTGTAGAATTTTGAACTCATAATAACAGTAGGAAAAACAGCAGTCCCCAGCCTGTTATGTTACAGGCGTGAATTATTCATACCAGTGTTCCATGATATTATTATCAAGATAATTTCAAATTAAAACCGTTTTCTAGTTGTGAATTTGCGACTCATTTTTGTAAAAGAACGTATTCAGGAATTCAATATCGGAACAATAACTGTGAAAATAGTCAATCAGTGAAATTGTTATCTTCATTTATTGTGACAGTGCGACTTTATTGAACAATGACAATATTATTCTTTCTTGTATAGGAAGGATTGTTTAAATTTAGAAAATATTTCTAGGTAATTTAGCGATAAAAATTTCAATATTTTGTTAATTCAGTACTTCACAACATTGTGTAATCTCTAACTTTCGAAAATATTCTGATGTTCGTGAAATCAGAGCTTCAAAACATTGTGCAACCTCTCTTTTACATCATTGTTATTACAATTCGCCTACGCTCTACTAACCTCCTTATCTTTCACCCCAAAGTTGTTTCACGTGAGTTCTCGACTTTGATTCATACCTGGACCACCCTCCAACCTCCCTGTTCACCCACTCAATGATTCAGTTTGTCATGAATCATTCATAATTTTTACTCATTCATAATTTGCTGGTATTTCAACCACCTCCACGATACGTTTGAACTATCCCATGTAATGACTAAGTGGTATTTGGAAGTTGCACCCTGTTAGTAAACAGTCTTTGATATTTCAAATATACTTTGATACTTCGGATTATGATTACCCACCCTTATTACAGCTATTTTTAATATTCAAAGTGTAATCAAAGAATTCATGTTCAATATAATGAAGCCACATTTATCCACTGAAATTTGTTTGGATGAATTTTTTCACATTTTTTACATTTAATATGAAATTTTTTACAAGAAATATGATGACTTGTAGGCTAATGGTAACAATTCATTTTCCAAATTAGCTCCTTAAATTATGAAAGCTGATAAAAAATTATATCGTACAATTTATCAACTCATAACTCCAGTATGATTGACTCAATTACCATCACAGATAATAATTGTAATGATGGCGTTGAGATCGATTAATTGGTTATAATAAACTGGAATATTAGATTTCAATACTTTATGAAGAGTTAAATTTTAAAGAATTGAATTTCGAGTTGAATCGCTAATTGTTAATAAACTTAGGGCCTGAATTCTAGATTGGAAATATCATCATGTGTACAAGAAAGAGAGAATGTATGAATTCAGCATGTATTCTAATTGCCTAAATGTACAATTTCACTAATCATGTAGTTTAATAATTTCTGTAAGATTTGGTTTCATATTGGATCGATTCAATTGCTGAACTGAAATGAGTATTAGATTAAAAGAAATAAGATTTCAATAAACGAATTGAGTCGAGTTGAATCGCTTCTAGTTATCAAACTGAATGACCTAGGATCAGGTATTATTTCAATACAAATATGAGAATGTGCTGAATTTATAAATGAATTAGCATGCATTTAATTACCTAATGTACGATTTTTTGTAATCATCATGTGTTTTATAATTTATAGATTTGTTTTCATATTATTCATCTTCAATTGCTAAACTGGAATGAGTATGATTGAAAGCAAATGTAAGACTACTGTAAATTACCTCTTGGTTTTCAAGTTGGATCAATCCGATTGTTGGAAAAATCGGGAATATAGTGGGATTTGAATATGATTAAATTTCATTATAAAAGCAATAAACATGTAAAAGATGAATACTAAAGAATTGAATTTTTGCATTTTGTCAGTGATAGGATTGCTAAAGAAAACTAGAATAATTTTAATGAAACACTTGGGGTAAACTAGGATCATCCTGGGCTGCAACAGCAACTCCATTGACCACTACGTAAAATAGTTTCAACCTCACTCCCTCCTCCTTCTCTTCCTTCTCCTCCTCATCTTCCTCTTCCTCCCCTTCTCACTTCTTCTTCCTCATTGTTTCTGAAGTTCCCATCTCCATTCCCCTCTCCTTCTAATCTAATCTAATCTATTCCTCTTCCTTTCCCTCACTTAGTTGAATTAAAATAGAAATATTTTATTTGAAAATGGAATTTGAATATCTACAATAATATACATTTGATAAATGTGAGGAAAATAATCCAAATGACGGAATATTGACTGACCCAGTGTCAGTGCAATCAGACAAAGAAACTGTCTCGTGAAAGAGGGGAATTTTTCATGGAAAAAGGTTAGTAAGGTTGGCAACAGTGAGCGTGCACTGTGGCATGGTGGGGGGGGGGGGTGCGGCGCAGCTTTGAATCTCCGAATACCAGAGAACCAGAAAGTGGTGACGCGCACTCACGAGCAGTGGTCTCTGGTCTGGAAGTTGTGGTGTTAGTTGCGATGATCGAGTTCCTCAAATAGCTGTGTGTTACCTGTTGGACCGCCGATAACGCCTCATCCCTGGTAAGTTCATTGCCGATAAGCTGATGATAAGAGTTATTCAACGTTTATTTCGAGGAGATTTGGAGTGTTTAAATGCTGAATGTTCTGAATTTTGTTCTGCATTACTGTTTTTGAATGTTCTGTTATCAGTGATAAACTATGTCGTAGATAGTACAGAGGTGTGTGTGAGGTTTCATTCAATATCTATGAAGATATTCAGAGACGTTTATTTATGTTATTTTTTTGAAAGGATTTGGAGGGTTTTGTTCTGCATTACTGTTTTTGAATATTCTGTTATCAGTGATAAACTATGTCGTAGATAGTATAGAGGTGTGTGTGAGGTTTCATCCAATATCTATGAAGATATTCAGAGGCGTTTATTTATGTTATTTTTTGAAAGGATTTGGAGGGTTTTGGTTCTGCATTGTTTTTGAATATTCTGTTATCAGTGACAAACTATTTGCAGATAGTACAGAGGTGTGTGTGTGAGGGTTTCCATTCAATATCTATGAAGATATTCAGAGACAAAGTTTATTTATGTTATTTTTTGAAAGATTTGAGTGTGGTTTTGTTCTGCATTGATTGTTTTGAATATTCTTGTTATTGTGATAAACTATGCTGTAGATAGCACTAGAGGTGTGTGTGTGAGGTTTCATTCAATATTCATGAAGATATTCAGAAAGACGTTTATTTTCCATGCGTTATCTTTTGAAAGGATTTGGAGGGCTCTATCTGCATAATACTGTTTCTTGAACATTCTGTTATCAGTGGTAAACTGATGTAGATAGTACAAGAGGTGTGAGGCTCATCCAATATCTATGAAGATATTCAGAGACGTTTATTTTATGTTATTTTTAGAAGACTTGGAGGATTTAATGCTAAATTAATGGTTTGTTTTCAAATAATAACGTACTTGTTATCACAGTGATGGTAAACTATTACATGATAATACAGAGACTTATTGAGAACATTCAGAGGAAATAATTATTTGAGGACTTGAAGGATTAAATGCTAAATTATCATGTCCTGTTTTAAACAATGTAACGTACCCTTGTTATCAGTGATGGTTTTCAACTAATCACATAATAGATAAATACAGGAGGTTCCATGAAGAACATTCAGAGGAAAATCTTCATTTCTGAGTGGACTTGATGAGATTTAAAATATGCACCCTCATCATTTGGATTTTAGGATTTATTATTCAGCGACTTTCCTTCAAGTCGCTGAAATTTTTTTCCTTCATTAATACCTCATCAGATAAATATTAACTGAACTTAATATTTATTAAAAACAAAAACACCGGTATTTAATGCTATTTGGGCTACTGAAAATGAGTGATGAAAAAATGTGTTTATCCTCGTTAATGAGATTTATTAGATATCAGGTTCTGAAGATCCAGAAAACTGAAAGCTATGATTCTGTGTATTTTCTCTTGCTAATGCAGTTTTTCTCATTCTCCTTCCATCTTTGTGTACAAAACAAGTCTTCCGTGGGTTTTCTGTAAAATCCGAGGCACGTGCAGTTTTTAAAAATAATCCTATTACCGATAAACATATTTTACAGTTGCTCACTTAGAAATTAGAACTGCCTTTCCTTCAGGTATCTTTCCTCTTGTCCTATCTGGAAATATGTGAATTCTTATGAAAAAAACCGAGATTATTCGAAAAGAACAGGAAGACTTTACGAATTGAATCATTTGACTTTATCGTAGGTACGAAGCCTGTAATAGATATTAGATAGACATAGTTATTACACAGATATAAATAAACTGTATCAGATATTATGTTGAAAATGGAATCATAAACTCATTTCTCATGGGAGCAGGCTCCAGTTGAGCAATAACTAGGTAATGAGAACGTTTGAAGTGCACATTTTATTGAAGAGTTTGCAGTTATTTTTATGTCAATGAACTAACAACGTTCTCAGATTGAAAACAACTTTGAACAATATCCTTTATGCTATTATAATTTCAAAATGAAAGCTGTGTTTTAAATTTTTGAATTTAATTTTATTTCAAATATTTGATTTCTCCGATGAATTAATTAATGTATCAAAAATTAAATCTATATTGTCAATTCAATTGATTTTTTCAAAAGATCTTTTTCCAACGTATTGAATTGATTAAAACAATCATTCGGCTTGCTATAAAAAGTAGTACAGTTGGTTGTACTAATGCAGTTGATTTTTCTCTCATTGATGCAAAGGAAATTAAGTTTAGCAAAGTCATGAATCAGTAATAAAAATGAAATCATCCTCTTTAAAACACAAATTATAATTTTTCAATATACTGTTGTAGTTGTCATGTTGTCAAGTATATGTTTGGTTTAGTTGTTGAACCTACCATTAGTTATCAATTTTTACATTGCTGATTAAGTAAATTACTTGTTTAAATACATGGTTTGATTAATTTTTTGATGAATAATTGGGAATGGTCGAATGGAATGATTGTATATTTTCAACTGATCCCCTTATCATAGGGGATCAGGGTCTTCATGTTTCTTCAGTTAGACAGTGATACTAACTAATAATTTTCCATTCTACAATTCAGTTTTCGTTCGTCATGCTTGTGACTTGTTAATAGGCTCGTTTAAATTGAAGCACATGACTCCCTCATAACAGAAATCAACATCCACACAAATGAGCCCATTCCAAATTAGAACTTCTCTGTAGACTAGAATCATCTCTCACACAATTCCTTCAATGTCATTTAGACCTCATTATCACATAGAACCATGTAACAAATAACAATATGCAACTTATTACTACAACTTGTAGGAATATGAGTTTAGAACTTGTGACTTCTGTCTTCTAAAGTAATCCTAAGTTTTCCTAAGATCGGACTTCCTAAAATTTGAGTTTGAAATTCCTCCCAGATTGAATAAATATAAAAGCAGTGTATGGTCCAGTGAAAATAGATGCAATCAAACCTCAATTTTTTTTAATTACTTTAGTACAATATATGTATTTATGTATATCTCCTCAGATTTGATCATGCATCAAGTAGGCTATCTGTAGATACACCTGTAGCTGTGATGCAGTCTCATCAATACATTGAAAAAAAACTAGAAATTCTATTATTTTTCATATTGCATTTTTCACACTTGAGAATAATTCTCTCAATAACCTACGTACAAGCCAAAAATTCGTGTGGGCATCACCCCAGCAAAAGAAAAAAAAAATGTAATTCAAGCCGTCGGTCCCGGCTGCCTAAAAAGTAGTCATAATCTCTCATTATCGCCCTCCCATTATCCACGCTAAAGCCCCCCTTACCTTTAGTTAGCATAGTTATGGGCATCAATCTTACAAAAAAATCATTCACTATATCATTCTGAGTCCTGATAAAGTAATACTAAAAAACAAAGCGGTTTTGATTTAATCAAGAAATTTTCAATTAATCCACTGCAATACTACAACATTTAGATGAGGCTGAATGCCTAATATTGCTCTAATATTGAATGCTCTAATATTGTAATTATATTATTGACAGTAGGCCTATTATTGACAATACATTATTATTATTATTGAATCTTTAAAAAAAAATGTTTTCCTTTGTTAGGGCTTATCTGATATGATGATTTTCGGTAAAATGTTATGTGAATTTATGTTATACTGATGTGAACAATAAAATTTGATTTGATATTATTTTCAATAATCATTCACTGTATCATCCTGATAAACTCATACTACGAAAACAAAGAGGTTTTGACAAGAAATTTTAGATTAATCCATTTTATCGGGCTGAATCTCCACTCACATTGTACAATATTCATACTGTATTGTTATTATTACTTATTATTAGAGCCCGGATGTTCAGGCATTTATAATACTTGAAATAGGCAGGCAAAAAGGCACTGAAAAACACAAAAATAGGCACTTTAAAATCGAAAAAAGGCAAAGTGTATTCTATATATTTGAAAAACTTATATTCTACTGGTTGCACATGGTTAATATGTTTTACTTAAAGTTTTTTTTTTACTCTAAATTTGGTTTTCTTTTCGAAAGAATATTTTCCAGTATGAAGAAAGACGTTTCTACGCATATCTGAAGCACACTATTGAATTTGAAGCTGAAATAGATTTAATAAAGGTTACCTTCAAATGATGAAATATTGAATATTAACTTTATTCTCATAAAACTTCCATTAGACAAAATTAATTATGTTAATTAATGGATTGAAATGAACATTATTTATTCATTTAAGGTTCTCATGTCTATAACACACTCATGCATACCTTTCTCTGTTTATAAATAGACGATTACTGACTATAAAAAGCTTCATTTAAGGGCTCAGGATATTAGCCTGGATTAGGAATTCACAAATGAAGTATTATCTTCTCTAGAAATCATGACTAACTTATTCTCATGTTTACATTCTTTTTATCACATGGATTTTCTTCTTCAGTAATCTAATACTTTTCAAATATTAAAATATAGAAAAAATATAGGTAATTATATAAATAAAACATAATAATAGGATGAAATAAGCTATTAGTATGAAATAAGCACTAACACCCAAAAGGCAGAATAGGCAAAATTAAGGCATGCTAACGTCCGAGCTCTACTGTATCTTAGGTTCCAGACTATCTCTTGATCTATCTCTTAGTTCTCTCATAACGACATTTCTCTCTCTACTATCTCCACCAACTATCTCTTTCACTAATAATTCGAGGCTGATTGATCATTGAGAGAATGCATTGATGGCGATGTAAATGACGCAATCGTCACGTTGTTAGCATGATGTAAATTATGCATGTGATGTCACGTTCAGCTTCGGGGGGATGCGTATTTGACTATAGTGTGGTGGGGCCAAAAGATAATTCAAGTACCCTCTCCTTTTCTGTGCCTAGACCTATAATAGATAGACGTATAATGTACTAGGCCTAGTTGTGTTGCCTAGATGAGTTGTTGTCCACCAAGGCAATTTGTGTGCTCTCAAGTAGAAATGGGGATTAGTGTTATTTAACTTTATAAATCTAAAGCCTGTAGCTGGAAATCTCTCTCAGAGCAAGCCGCGCATGAGAGCAGCTTCGCTGGGGCTGATACTCTCATATTATATGCGACATATACTGTACAGCATACACCGCAACACACGTAACCCACTTAATTTGCCCTGCGTGCCGCCTCTACGGAAGCACTACAGTGGCGCCCAGACTCATCAGCTGTACTACACACCTATATGAGCTAGATTCGTGCTCTTGTCTTCTCTCTCTCTCCCCCCATCTATCTATCTCTCCATCTCTCTCACCTTATCTCCCAGCACACCTACTTCACTTCTATCCGAATACTGTATCAATCAATTATTTATCTTTCTCTTTTCTCTTTTCACTGTATTTCTCTCTCTCATTCTCTATTTTTCCCCTCTCTCTCTCTCCCTTCTTCCCTCTCACGATCAAATGTTATATTTTTCCTCTCCTATTGCATATGTTTCTTCTTTCTGCAGCATCCATTTTCTATCAGTCACCCAATTTCAATCACATGATATCTCTCCCTCTCTCTTTCTTTCTATCCCTCTATTCTCACTCTCTCACCCTATCAAGTTAATTGTGGATGACCTTATTTAAAAAATAATTTGCATCAAAATTTGCCTCAGTTTAACTTACTTGTTTGCATTTATTGATGATTTCTTTACTCAATGTGCTTCATGCCTGGAGAATATCATATGATACAGAGATGTTTTTCTATCGAGTGTTGCCAACAAGGAACGGTTTACTATCATTGATGATGTCAGGTTTGCAATTCATTCAAACATCATCAGAGCTGGGACATCCTTGATTTAAGTATAATTCCAAATCTCCTTCTCATCTTCATCAAAACCAGGAAATGTCGGACATGTATTGATGATGGTTTAACCTAATATGCCCTCGATGTGGGGGATTTCCAGAGCCGGCTCAACCTAGCTAGCGTAGAAGGCTTTGTGTCAACTAATGCTTCCATGGAGCAGGGCTTCCAGTGAACGGTGGTCCGAATGTGGCAGTCGTAAATTAATTTCGACGCGACTAATCGCCACACTGAGTCCACACACATTACGATTCAATTTACGACGACAATGCGTGGTGACTGCGGCCGGTTTACACCGTAGCGCAAAGCGGGTTGCTCTCTCGTGTGTCATTGGCCAATAGCAATGATGATTGCTACTACTACCTTCTCTCAATCCACTTTCTCTTTCTCTCTCTCTCTCTCACTCAATCAATCTATCTCTCACTCCTCTTTATCTCATTGTTTTTATACTATTTCTTTCTCGTTTCTATGATGCTCTTCCTCCATTTCCTTTTCCACCTTCCTTCTGGAAATTTCTTCTGGGTTGCTCCGCCCAGTGTTGAAAGGCGGTACTATCCCCTACCACCGACCAATAACCGTCGGTATCCAATTACCAGCCACTGGCAGCCATTTCAAGTTTGGAACCCTGTTGGTGCCACTATCTGGTGAATTCTTGAACTAAATACAATCACCATTTAGCTCACACAGTGTTAAAGTAGGCGTGACTATCCTCCCACAGACCAATCATAACGCAGTATTCCAATATCAGCTGACCAAGCCATTTCAAGTTGGAACCCTGTTTGTGTCACTATCTAGCTGTAAATTCTTGATCTAAATACAGTCACATTTAGCTCCGCCTAGTGTTGAAAGAAGGACTATCTTTCTCCCACCGACCAATCACTTCTTCTTTAAATTACGATTTAAAATTGATGTATTCACCCAACTTGAAAATTT
This sequence comes from Laodelphax striatellus, assembly GCA_017141395.1. Classification (NCBI taxonomy): domain Eukaryota; kingdom Metazoa; phylum Arthropoda; class Insecta; order Hemiptera; family Delphacidae; genus Laodelphax; species Laodelphax striatellus. Next base: position 14,816,880 of record CM029540.1, read on the forward strand.
GAATAATTATTACGAAATATGTTACCCATTATTTTTGGGAAGGAATATTAGTTTAAGTTCAAAAGAACTGACTTTTGTAACAGATAATATTAGTAGTTAATTAAGAGAGCAATCAACTATCTAGGAATTCATCAACTAAACAAAAACTGTTATTGAAGAAAAACTTTAAATAATTATTGTGAACAATAGAAATGTCAAACGTAATAAAAGAGGTCTAGTCAATCAATGACCTTGGATCTTGTTTTAAAATTTGTCACTGTAAATTTAGGCGCATATATATAATTGCGATGAACAAAAATATGATAAAGTTGATTCTTGAATTGTATAATAACCAAGATAATCTAGCTTCAATCAAGTTGCAAATCATTATCGATTAGTAAAAAGCACTATTATTGTAGAATTTAATAAGTTTTGTAATTTATATATGATATAAGTGAGTGGAATCTAATCTAATCTCACTCTCATTCTCACTTTCACTCAAACTTTGGATTACCCCCTATCAATCACAACCCTCAACATCCGCCTTACAACAAAGTTGCTTCCGCCCCCCCTAGCCAACATTGAAAGAGCAGTCACATGTGTTTGTTGTAGGCAAATATTGTCAGTACACTCTGTTTGTTAGGAAAAACGGTTTCCACTTTTTACAAAACAATTAATTAGTAATTGATTGATTTCTCGATTGAATGGACAGCACTCTATGCAGGCTTTGTGCGTGTTGATTGAAGACTGAATTGAATTTGAAAGGAACTTTTTCATGTGTTACTAACGTAGGGACGTAACTCATTTACAGTTTTTTCTTTCGAGTTTCGGCTGAAATTCTAGGAATTTGAAAACGTGGATATTGAAAAAAATGCCTCTCTTTTACTATGAACAATGCTATTGTTTTGAATACGATGAGTTTTTCTAGCTAGTGGACGCAGAGCTATCAATCTATATTCTCAAACAAAAGCAGTATTCTATTATATCTCCATTACTCGGCTCAGAACTATTTTCAAGTCTGATTCTCTTCTAAATAAAAAAACAATATGATGATATAATAGAAATTATAGTATTTATAATCATCAATTGACCGATTTCAATTAATTGAATGTGACTTCTCATGTGTAAATATCGCATGAATTTACGCATGCTAACGTTCAAGCGTTCTTTACAACCCATACAGTAGAGTAGAGTATCTACGGAAATCTATGGAAAATGGAAATCTATAGAATAATCAATAGAGTAATCTATGGAAATCTTGCGAAATGGCACTCACTCAAATGGCACTCACTCATTCATCAACGGAACTAAGACAAAAAAATCTAATGGCGCAGCGCGGGTGCTTACTGTGTCTACAGCGTTCACTCTTTTAGTTTATGAAAATAATTCTGCTAGGTGTCCAGAGCAGGTTTTCCCTGGCTAGACTGCTAAAGACCGAAGCGGAAGAGCCTGTTTGCGCTAATACAGTATAATATAATGCAGTAGAGTGCAGTATATATAATTGAGTGCAAGTAAAGTGGAGTACAGTGGAGTACAATATAATTAATGAGTACAATTACCAGTACAGTAAGCTGCCGTGAGAAGTACAGGAGGATAGAGGCCACAGTAGGGTGGGTTCAGAGAGAGAGAAGAATGCAGTAGAAGGAAGTAGAACACCTTTTACAGAGTTCATATCGAATAGTCAAAACAAATATCACTCAGTCTTATATAGAAAGTTGGAAGAACCTTATTATTGAGTTTTCACCTAAGAGTCCGTAATAGCCTATTCCAAATATTTCACCGTCGTGGTTAGTAAACAAGTTGCGCTTTTAATTTTCTCAGGTTGAATTCAAAAACATTTTTTCTGCAATAGGGTAGGATGTATATAGTCGATAGGTTTGCCGCTGGCCAAGGGTGTGCGAATGATGACAGCTTTCCTTGGCACCCTCTATGCCGGGTTAATATAGGGTTATATAAAATCAATTAATTAGCATTTGTCCTCAACGCATATGATTGATTACTGGCGTTGACTGTTCTACTGCCGCCCTGCTCTGTGCAGTTATTTCAAGGTCGACGACGATATAATAACTCCTCCCCATCCCCCACCCCATGCCATCGTCAGGTGTTGATGGCTCACTATTTGTGGATTAGCTTCGATTGGTGATGGGTAAACAGGGGGTAAGTAGAAAGTCGAACAATTTGACGACCATCATACTACCTTTATCGGACTATTTTAATCATGTTCCATTATCTCTCTCTTTTGTTTGTCGATCTTCATTGTTGTTTATCTGCTTGTTTTCTGTTTATTCTGTTGAGGAAATATCTGTAAATTTCACTTCTATCTGTCTTTCTATCGATGTTTTCCATTCCTGTCCATCCCTGTGATTTGTCTATCGATCTTTGTACTTTTTTTATTCTACTTTTAGTTACTTTGGAGCATTGTGGAGATTCACTTTCGGTGGATGTTGTCTTCTTTCTTTCTGTATATACTCAACCTCTCTCAAATTCTGAAACTACTGTATATTATTTATTGTACTGTTCTAAGTGATGTGTCTTAACTATATCTACTTGACCTATGTTATATTCTCATTTTCCAATATTAAACTAGTTAAGGCTACAAGCAGATGAATATTTTCATTCATTTACATCATAGACTAACCAAATATCTATGAATGTAACGGGTGTACTAGTGAAACCTGTACCAGAGCTTACGTGGGCATCATCCACAGCAAAAAAAAATACTGTATAATTATATCTTCAAGATTCCTCTCAAGAATACGAACAAAAAAAAGAATGACAATGGCCAACTGGAGTGAAGAAGATATACGATGAAGAAAGAAATACGATGTAGCTACTGTCTATGATTTTCACAGTTTGTGTTTTTGTAATAAACAACGTTTTTCTTCATAAAGACATTATTTGAATTACCCTGGTACCTGATTATGTTTACTTTATATTGGAATGAGAGTGAGAGGGTCCCAGAGAGCGTAAAATCCAACCATTTAACACCTAGATTGTAAAAACGTTCAGGGGGAGAGCCCCCGGACCCCCCTTCTGCTGGCGGGTATTCTATAACCTCCCTTTTATTTTAATTATTCATACCTTCAAGCTTCCGCTCAAACAGATAGGGATCCAGGCAGCCCAGTAACAATACAATTTTTGGAATATTCATCCGTTTGTTTTCCTGCAATCACATTCAAAAATGCAGAGTTGACTGGTACACTGCTTACAATATCTCCTGACCGTACCTGTTCTTCTGTAATAAAAATTGTGACGATTTTACTCTTTACCTCTAAAGCATTGATTTTTTTTCTCCAACTTCTATACATCTACCTTTTCTATCTGTTCTCTCCACTTCAACTTATAGCCCATCTATTCCAATTTATGTATTGCATCTCTATCTTATGTATTGCATCTCCACTGGTTTTCTACAACTCGAAAAGTATTCTGTCAGTTTCATCTTCAAATGATAACCAATTGTCTGATACTATTATTCTAAAGATTTCAAAGAGTAGGGGCCGTATTTATGAACGTTCCTCTCGGAAAGGGACTCTTGAAAAGCGTTTCATGGCAGATGAAATCAGCGGGTGCTTTATTCATGAGAAACCGCTTTTCAAGGCGCCGCTCCCGGCGAGAAACCTCACGGAACGTTCACGTACAGCCCCATATCTTCTTTGAAGAGAATTCTACCCAAGTGAGACAATAACCGCCGCGGCCAACTGCCGCCGCCAACTCGCCAATGTGCGGCAACTCTCGCCGCTGGACTTACTCGCTCGCCGCCAGGCCGTGGCGCGCCACTGTTATTCGCCACGGCCAACTCGCCCGCAAGACCAGCTCGCCACGACCAGCTCACTTTTAACGACCGATTCTTCCGGCATTTGTCACCACTTTCCGAGGATATTTAGATGCAGCTAACGATTCGACATGATATATATATGTTAATTTTAATTCACTTCAATCAAACTAATGTATTGAAACACAACTGAAACATGTGTTAAAATTTTCAAAAACTAAATTCATTGATGGTGCAGCATTTATTGTATGAACCTTTAGGATTTTCTCTATAAAATGCCTAATTTCAGAATAATGATTTCAGATTTTCAGAAATTCACTATTTTAACAAAGTTAACGAAGTTGATTTCATTTATCCACAGAGAATGTTCACTGTTTTAGGTAATCTGTAAAATTCTCTGTAAAATTTGAATAAAATTGGGCTATTATCAATTATAATTATAATTTATATATCATCTCGAATCGTTAGCTGATCTTGAATATCCCTTTAAAAGTGGTAATAAATTAAATGCCCAAAAGTATCGGTGCAATCAGTCCATCCCTTCTAATGGTATGAAGCTGGTCGCGGCGCGGAGTTGGTCTGAGTGGCGAGTTGTGCCGCAAGTGGGTCGAGCTCGGTGGCCGGCGGCTAAGAGTTGGCCCGGCTGAGCGAGCTGCAAGCTGCGGCAACGAGGATAGCCGTGAGCGAGGGCATGGCGGCGGTTAGAGTTGATTAGCCGTGGCAACCGAGTTGTCCCATTCCGTCTTTTGAACCCATAATTAGTTCAGTATGGTAGTACCGCTGATAGCGGGTATCAAACTGTAATTGTCTGATACTATAAGATTATTTATACTGATTCATTAATCGAATCAATAAATTTAGAGGTCCTCAATATTATTGTGTTATCAAAATCTATTACCTCATTCAATGATAGACAACTTTCTTTGTAGTGACAACTTTTATCTATTTTCTAAAACACTACCACACTCTTTCTTACCACTCTCACTTCCACTCTCTTTTCTTACTACACTTCCACATAAACACCAAGTTCGAACACTGTCCTCTCTTGAATAAATTTCAATTATTGAAATGATGTTGATTGTTCTGGTTGTATAATGTTTATGTTTATGTTTCCTGAGGGGACGGATTCAACGATCCAAAGATTCAAAGATCCTCACACTGGTTGTATAAAGTAAATATTATTCATTTCGATTAATAAGAATATTCAGTTATAAAATTAAGACAATTATTTATTTGTATTATCATATGGACCTTCAGTGTTGAAACGACCTTTTACTGCACTTGTTTGAGAATTGAAATGCATCTGGAGAATCTTGGCTGGATGATGAAACCAGCTCTTGCCGCTCCCTGTGCTTTCTGATTTTCGTCTTTCGTCAACCCTTCTGTCCGCTGCTTTGTTCGATGTCTGTCATAGCTCACGTGTTCCATCTATTCCACCTCGCCCGACAAATAAAGAATAATCGGCCAACAGACGGCTGAAGATTTATAAGACGCCATGCTCATGCTATAGATGCTCATGCTTCCACGTGTTGTTCTTCTTTATCATCTTCTTCGCCATAACTTTTTTTTTCTTCAAAATACTTATTCTCTTCACGTTTCTCTTTTTCTTTGTTCTCTATTCTCGTATTTCTCCTCTTTTCTTTCCACACCTCTTTCCTCTCTTTTTCTCTATTCTGACATCTCACTTCTCTTCTTACATCTCCTTCTTCTCTCTCTCTCTCTCTGTTCTCATAATCTTGTTCCTAATCTTTCTTCTCATTGAATTTAGTTTTCTCTGTTAATTAAGTCGCGTTCACACCTGCATTGAGTGCTTGGGGCGCCATAAAAATTATACATGAATGTGTAAACTGATGCTGGCTTGAATTTTCAAACTTGCATGCACTGTAACTTTACGCACCTTAACTCATTTTTCTCACCTCAATTCTCCCCCTTCCTACTCTCTGTTCCCCTCTGCCCCCAAATTTCTCAAGTCAATTCCTCTTCTCTCTCATCTTATACTTCCATCTCACTTTCTTCATCACGTTTTGTTTTTCTCGTTTTTCTTTTGCTACTCTTCTCAATCTTCCTCCTCTCCCTATTCTCCATTCTCCTCTCATTTCTCTCCATGCTCTTTTCGTTAATTCCTCTTTTCTCTTAGCTCATTCTTCTTATTCATCCACCTGACTTTTTTCCTTTCTTCTTCTCACTCTTCTTCTTCCTTCTTCCTCTTCCTCTTCCTCTTTCTTTCTATCTTCTTTCTCTTCCTCTTCTTCTCCCTTCTTCTTCTTCTTCTTCTCTTCCCTTTGCCTCTTCTTCTTTTCTTCTTCTCCTTCCTCTTTCCTCCTTCTTCTTCTCCTCCTCCTCCTCTTCCCCTTTTCCTCTTATTCTTTCTCTTCTTTTTGTTCTTCCTCTTCTTCTTCTTCATCATCTTATCCATCTTCTTCTTCTTCATCATCTTTTCCATCTTCTTCTTCTCCTTCTTCTTCATATCCTCCTATTCCTTCTCCTTCTTCTTCTTATCCCACTCCCTTCTTTCTCTTCTCTTCTCCACCTTCTTTCACCTCTTCATTTACTCCTTCATTTCTTGGCGCCTTATCTAGCTGCTTGAGGAGACGCGCACAAGAGAGATCTGTGATTTGTCATTGTGATGCCTGAGTTGAGTTGAGTTGGTCCCCTCCCCACCCCCCTCACCACTGCCCATAGACCTGATAGAGTACCTGTCCATTTTTCATTCCTCTTCTTTCTTTTCTTTATCTACTTTTCTCTTCACTTCTTTTCGATTTGTCTCCCCTTCCCATTTCCATGTGTCATTTAAAGGTGTGTGTGTGCTCGCTCATTCGTAGCTTTCTTTCTACGTCACTCACACAAACAATTTACATAATAACCTTTGTTATTGTGTTCTTCTTTTGACACTAGTCTCTAATGTATTGGGCGCCATCCTCAAATGAGCTTGCACATTGTGGAATGTCTTTGTGAATCTCCATGACACTGTCTTGTTACTAAAAAGTTGATGACTAATAGTTGACAACTTTTAGTTGATGTATACTTGCAGATTGCAGGAGCATTAGCAGATCATCTATCGATATATCTATTCATTCATTTCATCTATTTATTTCATGTTTGTTGACTCATTCACTTGAAATTTACTCCACAATGTGAGAAGAAAGAACTGGCATTGCCCAAAAATACTTCAACCCCAAACTACACTCTGACCAGTCTCAAGAGTATGCTCATAGTATAGCACGATCCTTTTAACTTGTCAGAAATCAGCTGTTTCGGTTACAATTAAACAGTGATTTCGACACAATAATCAAAAGGCTTAAAAGTTTTGAAGACCTTTAAAGTCTTTAAAAGACCTTTTTAAAGAAGACCTTTCAAAGAATAACTTTTTAAAAGACCTTTTCAATAATCTGCGAGATTCAGCATTTGTAGGCTATGTATTGCGATATTGTTGAATATGTTTTCTGACAAGTTAAAAGAATCCTGCTATATGAATTGTATCTTCGTAAGAGTCTTTCAATCTAATGTTCTTATTACAAATAAAAACTTTTACCAACAATTTATAAGATCGAGATACATTAATAATTATTAATTGACTATAAGGCTTGTGTTATTCTTTTAAAAGATTTTAAGTTTTTGACAGGTTATTCTTAGGTAGATTTTGTGTTATGTTATTAATAATGGGCTATTTTATTGAAAACTTTTAAAGATTGTTTTAGTGTATTTAAATACCAAAGTAGCATACCCCTATAAATGTGATCAATATAACAAGTGCTTGTATGATACCAAAGACAATTAGAATACTTATAGTTTACTTATACTTATAGAATACTTATAGTTTACTCATAGAATACTAACTTATACTAATAGTTTCCTATCGTCTTTGATGATACAAACAGTGAGTATAGTATTCTATTCTCTCTGGATACGAACTATGAGGTAGATTTGGGTGGAGCTAAATTAGTCATTATCTTATGCAGATTAATCGATCACGGCCCTGTCAAGTCAATGTTCTCGCGAGTCACTAGTTTGACTACATCGCATCCTAATGGAGCTTAGCAAACGCGTTCAATATTCATGGTGAGGCAATTTCATAGATCGTTACCCAATTTTTTCACTCAACTTCTATCAGAGCTCTATGCTTCACAAGCCACAAACTACTGTTTTGTTCAGTCGGTAATTCTGTATAAAAATTGTATCCATTATTCACTTAGCCTGTCACCGCCTTGTTGTTTCAAGTTAAGTGAATATCCTTGATAATGTTTTGTTTTTCTCTTGTTTCAGGAATGTTCTCTGAGAACCAAATAACGCTTTCACCTGTGGGAACCTGCGTTGAACAGTATTATCTTGTGAGTACTCTTCCCTTTCAAATTGTTTATTGCTACTACTGATTTTGATTTTGAAATATATGTCTACTTGGATTAGGCTTCACTCGTATGCTCGCTAGTGAGCTCCTCTCTACGCCCATGATGCTATAAATTGATCAAAATCAAGTCAATATTATAAAAATTAAATGCTCCCAGTTTCCAAGTGAATTCAATATGAATTGTTTCCTTTCTTTGAAAAACCAATGCTTTAAGTTCAAATTCCACAGATGAGTTGAGATTCACTATTGTTATGCAGTGTTTCGCCCTTTCCTTGACCTACTACTTATTATACTTATACTACTATACTACTTATTATGCAGATTGAATAATACAAATTTTGTTTTGTTTTCTCAAAATTTTCGCATTGTTCTCAAACAATGTCTGCACCTTATTTGACACAATGTGCGAACATGTTTTTCACAAAATATTTCTCCCACTTATAGTACACATCAATATTCTAAACTTTTCTTATCTAGAATATTTTCATCAGCACAGTAAGATAATTCTTCCTTTTCTTTTCAAAATTTTTCTACAATCAGCTATCTCGATTTTTCGTCGATTTCTGAAATTTCCATTACCTTTCTTACCTCTCAAGATTTCTCCCACTTTTAATCAACATCTGTATTCTACTATTTTCTATCTATTTAGAATTTCTCTATGAACACAGTAATTATAATTCCCCTACTCTACTTTTTAAACTCTTTCCATCAAGTTCTCCTTCATTTTTTTTATCTCTGAAATTTCCATCAGTAACTTTCAACATTTACCTGGCTGTTCTATCATGCGTAACATAATCGTCAAACAACAAATACTGTCACAGGAATATGTAATTAGTAAGTAAGCATGCCCTGCAGTCGTCTATCCACTGTTTGTGCATTTGATATAAGCTTATTATTACAAACAAGCACGACTAATACTAATCATCAACCCTATTGAGTAATTGTTATAATTTGCTAGCTTGTTTGAGCCGTGGGTGCTTTGGGGGTTGGGGAGGAGGAGATAGATAAAGAGCGATGATTGAAAAGAGAAGGAGTGAGGTGTGATAAAGAGGTAAAAGAGAATGATGATGATTGGGGAGGGGGGAAGAAGAAGCAATTAAAATGATAATCCGTTTACCTGTCATCAGCCCACATCTGTTCGTCCAACCAATTTGACAATAAATCTAATGACTGTCAATGGAATGATTCAAATATCTATGTATATCGATGGGGCGCACTAATACGTGTAATCTATGTATGCAGCTAAAAGCCTTATTAACGATAGGCTATAGCCGTCCGTATTTTAGGCTGTTATAGGCGTTGAGCTATTAGGCTGTTGTTTTGGCGGTGATTTCCAGAACGTAGTAAAGCCATAAATTAATTGATTAGTGCTGGAGCAACACCGTTCATGGCGCTTATAATCAACGAACAAGGTTTTAGCATGCAGCTGTAATGACGTAATGGCTCCTGTGACAGTCAATAGGAAAGAAATTAATGGATGTCGCATAATATGTAATGCAGCATACTGTGTAGCATATTGCAGATGCGATTGAGAATTGTATGTTTGGAAGGAGATGACTTTGTTTTGGAAATTTTATAGCAGTTTGAATTGCATACCCCTGTTGTATTTTCTTTGATTTTATACTCCTCCCTAAAACTTTACTGAACCCTTTTTTCTCAACTATTGCTGATTTTGTATGAATACTATTGCACAGCTCAAGTTTCGTGTTGGAATTAAGAGTATTTATATTTGCGTTATGCTTGTGTAACCTCTTTGTTTCTCAAAGGCAGTCGTGCAGACTTGAGTGAACTCATTGTCCCAAACTCTGGCAATCAAAATGATAATGACTTAATTTTTTTTGTTGAAACATTCAATTTCACTTTACATGTCAGATATTCAATCAATTTAAAGATATTTAATTTTTTCACTGAGTTTATATATTCCATTGACTCTGTCTTTTATTATGGTCGGTCGTGCTTTAAAAGACTTGAGTTCATGGTTATTCATGCACAACTATCTTCAAATTTACAGTTCGTTTAATTTGTCGGTCTAAATTCTGAAGACAAAACTTGGAAATCTAAGCACATTTTACTTCACTTTTCTTTGCACAACTATCTTTAAATTTACAGTTTGTCTGATTTGTTGGTCCAAATTTGGAAAGAAAACGTTGAAATTTTAACTCATTTTAAGATTTTCAGTGCGAATTGTCAGTATTAAATAATTTTTCTTCTAACTAGCTCCAAAGGACACTCAGTTTCATATGTTTGATTACATTTGAATCCATCCATCTATTTCTGATTCAAAATCTAATGCCGTTCTTAAAAAAAAAACAAACATTATTTTCCGAGATATTATTTGGAGAACAATATTTTTTATCAGATAATAGTTTTGTTTTTCACTACATTGTGAGATTCTATCCAAAAATGACTCGCATACACGCCTGTGTGTTCGTGTGTGGTTCCTTCCCTATTTGCTGTATTGCTTTTTTATGGCCTGCCCTTTCCAATATGTATACTTACAACATGACATGAAAAGAGAAACGCGGAAAATTAGTTTTCCCTTTTCCGTGTGTTGTCTCTCGCCCTATGAGACTTGACACTCCGGCGTCTTTCCTTTTTTGAAGTGGAAAATCAGATTACAACCCTTCCGTTTAAATAAGAGGATTAGGGAAAATTTTATTCCCTCGTCTCCTCTATCCCTGCTTCTATCATTGTTCTTTGTTTCAGTCGTGTGATTCCATTTATTTCAAACTTCTTTGTTCGCCGTGTGCATTGAGCCAATTGAAAAACTACAGAATGGGATCAAACTAGCTTGAAAGGGATTTGTAAAAACTACAAAATTAGATGAGAATAATGGGATTGTTTGTTATTTAATATTGTACCTTTTTTTGTTTTCCCTACTCTACTTCTTTGTATATTGAAATAAAATGAAGGAGAGAGAAATAAGTTATCCACAATTTTTAAGCTCTGATAGCAAAGTCTCATTCATGTTTTAGATTAAATAAAAGTAATCTTTCAATAAAACTAGCTCGTAACAAACTTTGAATAAGTATTTTTTAAATCTGAATTAAACATTGCTTGTCTTGCACTAAAGTAAGAGTCATTGGATTTTCTGCATCCTGCATGCACAAAATGTAAAGTGAAAAATTTATTTCAATCTTGAAAAAAGTTATGGCTTTTCTAGTAAGTGCTCTGTAAAACTACATCCTTGTTGTCTTAAGGACTGTAATTCAACAGAGATTGCTTGAATACCAAGCCTTTTTCTATACTAGTTTTCCTGCTGGTGGAGATTCATCATGAATTCCATTTGCATCAATTTTATAAGCTTATATATATTTCTTATGAAAAGTGCTCATGGATCACCTAAAACGCGTTTTGTCTAGAAAAAATCAACATAAAATTGCATCCACAAGGTTTTTCTGAATAGTGCTACGGATCGCAGCCTAAATCTCTGGCCGGGAGGTAAACAATATGAAATCGCTTCCACAAAAATCTATCCTGATAAACATACTCGTATTTCATAAAAATTTCTTTATGTAAATCAGCTCGTGATCCTTCAACTTGAAATTGCATTCACAAAAATAGTATTTTTCATGAAAACGTTTGTATGTAAATCACCTCCAATCTCCTGGAGGAAACAACTTGACTTGCATTCACAGAAATAGTATTTTTGCAAAGTCTATTTCATGAAAACTCTTGTACGTGGATCACCTGGGTTGGAATTTGCATATACCGTACACGAAAATAGTTTCAATTTTAAAGTAGACTGAGCATATACTGAGAGATATGAATAGAGTATAGGTATAGAATATAGGTATAGGTATAGAGAATAGATAGGTATAGAGTATGTACAGACTGAAGTGATATAGCAGGATTATTTTGACTTGTCAGAAAACAGCTGATTTAACATTAGTAAACCAGCGTACATCAATCAGCTGTTTCTGACAATTTAAAAGAATCGTGCTATAGTAGACTGAGCCATCAGATATATAGCGTGTTCTGCATTCGATCAGTAGGTAACTTTTCGGTTTTTTGGCATTTATTTCTTCATACTGAGTTCAAGCCAGACGTCGCGGCTTGGCTGTTTGTATACTGTGCTCCAGATAAGACTGTTTACACAGGCTTAGACGGGGCCGGTGCCCTCCAACCTCTCCAGAAGTTTCTTGGAGCGTCGCCGTCGGTTCCTCTCCTCGCCTCTCCCAACGGTAACGGATGTTTCCATCGTCCCTGTTGACTTACCTTTTCAACTCCGTCTGGAATTTATTCGAAACCTTTTCGTATTATCAGAACCGGCAGCTATTCTGGAAGTTTACTCTATGCGAATGAGTTTCTTCTGTCTGAATGTATCTCTGACGTCCCGCTGTGCAGTGAGCTTTTAATGTGGTGGTGTGAGCGCGTGTTACTTGCGGGATAACTTGTGCCCTATTTCAACGAATTGGAGTGGCAGTGAAAACTGCTGGCTTTTGCTTGTGGAGCTATAAGTTCCTTGGGCAATTATAGTTCGAATAAAACTAGTTGTCCCTTGGCCTGGTGCTCAAGAACCACTCACTAGAAACGTTTTTGTCAGAAAGTCCGATGTCCGAACAGCTGACTATTTGATTCAATGTTATAGCAGGATTCTTTTAAATTGTCAGAAAACAGCTGATTGATGTACGCTCGTTTACTAACGTTAAATCAGCTATTTTCTGACAAGTTAGAAGAATCCTGCTATAGCATGATTGATGGAAATGGTCAGCTGTTTGAACATTGGACTTTCTGACAAAAACGTTTCTAGTGAGTGGTTCTTTAGCACCAGGCCAAGGGACAACTAGTTTTATTCGAACTATAATGCACCAATAATGCAATATGCAATTGAATTATTGAAATTAATGTAAAATCAAATCAAATCTGAATTAATGTAATTCAAATGCAAAATATTGTTAATTCATATTGTATTATAAAACTATTTTCAAATGAATTTCCTAGGCAATCAGTGTACAAAGAATGCAATATGCAATATTAATTCAATTAAAATGCAATATATTATAAATGCATATTGTAATACAGTATAAACTACTGTATTTTCAAGCGCGTTTCCTAGGCAATCTGATCAACCTACGGGTTTTGTATTGTCTGAACGTATGGAAATGGCATGCGTTCATGAAGTTGCTTTTACTTAATTTATTTTTTAATTCTATCGGAATCTTCACTTCTCCATAGATAAATAGAAGCTTTATTGCAGTAACAAATGAGAAAATCATATGCATTACATGATTTGATCAACGACAAACTTAGCAAACAAATTGAAGCCGACTCAACTGATTGGCATGAAAAACTGTAAAATCGAGCTATGTTGTGTGAAAGGAGGATTCTAAACCACTTGCGACTTTTAAAGCACTTCAGAGCTCCCAAAGAGCTTATAGAAAACGTCATGTTCCGTGCAATCCATAAAGTAGATTCTGTACAGTATCAATATTTATATTATCTAGATCTAGATCAATCTATAATGTAGATTAGGTGAATTCTAAACCACCTCCACGATTATAAGGTACTTCAGAGTTCTTTGAACATTTATAAATCACTTCATGTTCTGTGAAATCCATAAAGTAGATTATCTATCTATATTATCGATTTTGTATGATCTAGATCTAGATTAATCTTTTATGTAGATTAGGTGAATTCTAAACCACCTCCACGATTATAAGGCACTTCAGAGTTCTTTGAACGTTTATAAATCACTTCATGAAATCCATTAAGTAGATTATCTATATCAATATTTATATTATCTGGATCAATCTATAAAGTAGATTAGGTGGATTTTAAACCACCTCCTTGATTATAATTATAAGGCACTTCAGAGTTCTACGAGAATTAGATCACTACTTGTCCCTTGAAGTCTATAACTAGCAAACTACTAAACTAGTTCAACTAGCAAACTAGTTATAACTTGAGTTCGTTGAGAATTCATAGAACACTTCAAGTCTCAGAACACCAGTGAAATTTTTACTAAAATTCATATTAATGTACAATATAGATTAAAATGTACATATAACGATAAAATGCAATATAGATAATGTTATATAGATAAAATGTAATCTATAACTATAATTTGAATAATTGTACCCTATAGATTAAATGTACACTAGAATTTAAATAAATGTACCCTATAGATTAAATGTACACTATAATTAAAATAAATAAATTTAATTTTAGCATTCAATATAAATTGGTAGATCTCAAACCACTAAAACAATTATTATAGAACAGTTTTCAGAAAATTTTTCAAAGTGAATTAAGTGTCTAATAGTAATCAGTCGATTAGTATGGAGTAAGAGTTCGGATCAGTCGATTAGTAGACCACGGACACTGGTTGAAAACGAGATGCTTTTGAGATGCTAATGACACTGAAAGAACGTCATCTCTCTATCTGTCCAGTAGTGACCAGCCACCGTTAATAGCAAGGCGCGTTTCCTTTTTCTCTTTGATTCATTTTGTATTCATCCCGCTCCCTTTATCTTTGTCGAGACATTTCTCATTCATTTCACTCCATTTCCCCACCCCCTTCCCTCACTCCCTTTCCCTTCCCCATTCCCTTCGTGGAGCGCTTAATTTCGGCGCCTTTTTTATTTTTACTTTTCGAGCTTCTATTTTTATGACGGATTCGAGTCGTTAAAGCTCTAAAAAGATTCTCTTTTTACTGAGGCGGCCATCATTCATCCAGCTACTGGATTTTGTGCCCGACGCACACTGGATGAGATGACTTGTGAACACTTTTCTGTCGATAAACTTCTTCAATAGAACAAACTCGTGTGGAAATAAATCTTCGTGTTGTACGTTTCCTGTGTTGGTTTAGTGCTTGGAATCTCTAGCGTAGGTTTACATAAATTGGTGTACTTCCTTCCAGTAATGTAGGGTTGAGAGTATCGTTAGCCTATCAACTGTGCGTTATTAAGGATACAGATTCTGCTAAATAACAATAACTATTGTTATTGAATAACTATATTTCCAATATTAATAACTATTCTATCAAATAAATCTTTCATTTATTTATTAATTTTCTATCAATTTCCTATGTTATATCAAATCCTAACGTATACATTGTAGACGTAGTAATCTTTTAATCCACAAAAATGTATATCAGGGGCCTTATTTACTATTCTTTACATCCATTATAACTCTATATATTCGTATGTTTCCTAGCCAATAATAACTATCCAACTAATCCCTTTGAATAAGTTTCTTTCATCTTATATCAAGTACTGTTTGGATATTAGACGGTAATAATATTAATTGAACGAAATTCTTAGTTATTATTCCACCGCAACTTGCTAATACAGTAATTAATACCCATTGAAGATTTGAACAATTTAGTGCGTAGTTTAGTTCTGATCATTGCCTTAATCTTATTAAATAACCGTATTTTTGTGTCTTCGAATTTTTAAAAACAAGATACCTTACATCAAGTACTTTTCAGTATTAGGCTAGGCGTACACCGGTTAGTCAAGACAAGACGAGATTAGTCACGTTTAGTCATAGTATTTCACATAGTTGCTTATGAAGCAACACACACCGATTAGTCATTGCATTGGTGTGAGCTGCTTCATAAGCAACTATGTGAAATACTATGACTAAACGTGACTAATCTCGTCTTGTCTTGTCTTGACTAACCGGTGTACGCCTAGCCTTAGGCTATTGGATGGGTATTTTCACCGTAATATTTGCTAACTACGAGTAATTCACATTGAAGATAGGCAATGAAGGAATTAGTTTAGTTCTTGATGATCACCGTCTTACAGCTTTATAAATAACCGTACTTTTTTGTTTTTGAATAATTTTTTAAAGAGATAAGATTAGAGGACAAGTGGGAGAGTTCATTCAGGTACACTTTGAGCGTAAGTTGATGTACTGTAGTTGATTCGGGGAAAGCTGGTTAGAGTACAGTACACTTGGGCGTGGGTTGACTGAAAGTAAACCTTCCTCTAAATATTGGAGATGCCCATTTATCCTCTCTCTCTCTCTCTCTCCACTCTCTCTCTCTCTCTCTCTCTCTCTCTCTCTATCTTTCTCTCTCTATTTACTCATCGATATTCGTCGTCGAGAATTTCTGTTTTGTGTTTCCTTCCGCCAAGAGTGACACACCAAAGTGGAGAGTACCTTTCAAAGTTCCACTTGATACTTGAAGCAAGCTAGACCTGTATAGCTATGCAATCAGCTATATAATATTTGCCAGCACAGCCAAAGCCTTTGAATGGCATTTCCGAATAATTCAATAACTGGAATAAAGGTTTCCTTCCTGGCTCTTCGGTACCGAAGCTTCCACAATCCTGCTCTACTGACGATTGATATTTTATATTAGTTACTCCTATAAATAATACAGAAATCCAACTTTGAATATCCCCTCTTCTACTAATTTTGGTTCCAATGATGGTACAATACAGCTCTACTAGTGGTTAAAATTTCATATTATTTAATCCTAAATACAGCAAAAATCCAACTTTGAATCTATTTGAATCAATATCCCATCTTCTTCGAGTTTCAATGATGCTAAAATACTGCTCTACTAGTGATTGCAGTTTTATATATATAATATTTTTTTTCTTAGAATGGTTTCTACTTATATCGCAGATTGTAGGCCTACGTGTAGTGAGATAGGTCGGGGATTCTACTTACTCATAAATAATACAGAAATCTATTTTGAATATTTCCTGTTTCGAATTGTGCTAATGGAATAATCGGAACTGCAGACCTTCATCTTGGCCTTGACCATGCCAAATTTCAACAAAATTAGTCAAACCATTCTGGAGAAAAAAAATGAAAAGTGAAAAAACAAAATGGCGACTAGGGGGGAAACAAAGCATTTTAGGACCCATGTTTACTGGAACTTTTTTCTTAATTTCAATGTCAGAAAACCGCTCACGAAGTTTGTCGGTCTATTTTAGAAACACTCTGTATAGGAAACATTTCTGCTTATGCGAGCTTTTCACGCTTCTAGGATACCATACCTCGAAACGGTTGGCCTAATTATTTGGTATGACTTGAATAAATATAAATTATCATGAATCTGGGGATGTTTTCCAAATTTAGTACAAATTAATTCATCTATGTTTGGTGGGCTTTAAACACTCGCATACGATAAAATGAGATGAATGAATGTGAATATTCACTTATTGAAAACTTTGTAAATGTGATGTTTACGTTTAATAATAGTTGTACACACATTATTGTGCTTTTAAACTAATTTTTTGGTTGAAAACTTGTTTCAGACTGAACACATATTGTGCTTTTAAACTTTGGTTACTTTGGTAACACTGAAACAAATGTAGCCACCACAAGTTGCTTACTTTGGCAATATTGTTCTCAGGCGTTGCACACATAGACAGTGATTATTCAATCAGAATCAGAACGTAGCTCCCAACTTATTGAACTTTCTCATTCAAGCTGTCTATGAATAATTTATCAGCTAATATCCGCAATGAGATTCGGAAACTTTCCAACTTGTTCTGTTCAAGTTCTACTGATTATGCGTAGCAAACCGTTTCTGCGGTGCTTAAACTTTGTCAATGGTATTATAACTTTGCGTTTTTCTATCAAGTTCCACATTATTTCATTCGTTTCGACATTTTGGGTTCGTTAGTGGGATCAGTCCTTTTGCTCAAAAGTGTTCCTTCTTCACCCAGTTCTCAAAGTTGAACATCCAATAAATTGATGGTAACTTCACTAGTGAAAGAGCTAGCGGGTTGTTTGAGTGTTGTTAAGTATTACTCCTTTCTGTTTCTGTGGCTTAGCGAAGCTTCAAAGTCTCCCTCCTTCTTCAACTGATAGAAATTTGTTCTTAATGATGGTTTTCTGTATCATATCCGGATATATTTCCCGGATATTTGAAGTGTCCGATACTTTTGAAGATTTTCTTTCTATGGTACCCGTTATATGCCGTAATATTCGTTCCTAAATTGGCTTGGATTTTTTATGGGTTCCTCTTTCATTTACTAAGTGACCATCGCAAAGTTACCAGAGTGCATAATCTGTATACATTTTCCATTTAACTGTAATATTAAAGATTAATTTAGTTCCTAGATGCTAGATGGAAATCGAACATCTGGTGGAAATTATTTGGTGGACTAGTATTTCTGAATGACTAGTTTGAAATCCAGTAAATACCCATTCGTTCTTGAATTCTTTCTTCAAAATTCGAGATATAAATGTACCCAGATTCATTTAATTTGACGCTTGGTATTAGATAGATAGATAAAGAGATTTATTTCTTGACCTTGCTGATGACCGTGGAGTACGATGTCAAAGAAATAATACCTCTCTATCTGTCTATCTACCTAATGCCAAGCGTCAAATTAAATTAATCTGGGTATAGTAAGGGCTAAGCCCGTTTTTCCTGCTCCAAATCATATCATAATTCATGTGTTTGTAGCAGTCCAATTATTCCAATATTCATCTAGGTAATAAGGTCTCTCTCACCAAGCTCTATAATTATTATCATGGAGAAAGCATACGTTTGGCGTTTGCTCTCTATGTTATTAAACAATCTAAAATAATAGATCCAATAATTATTATTGTTATCTAATTATTAATAACTAGAAGCCACCCGTGCTTCGCAACGGTGCTCCGCAAAACAAAGCTACATTATAATTTCTTCTCTACTGTGTGTATCAAAGATATTATTCATTTTTTCTGGATTAGGCCTTTAAAATATTGTATAGCCTAATGCTATGCTAACACTAGACATAAGGTAGGCAAAATAGTGGTTTAAATTTGTTGAGAGAAGTTTCACTCACATCCCAAGTAAAGTAGCCTAATGAATTGGACCAATTCAGAAATTAACAGGAAAAAATATTAGGAAGAAATGAAGAAAGAAGTATTTATTGTGGCATAGAGCTCTTCCTTATTCTTTATGGGTAAATTCACAACTGTATACTTATTGATATAGTAGTATTCTCTCCATTTCTACTGTAAGCTACACATTCATCATTTGTCATTAAGTAAGTTACCTGTAAACTCTATATATTCTCTCGTTGTGTCATCAGCATTTTATTTTAAGAAGGCCCGGTATTAATCTCATTACTTTGCAAATGCCATCACATACAAAAAAATCTTCTTGAACTGCGGAAAATTATAGGACAACTGGGATCCCCGTGATCCCCTACCATCCTCCTTCATTACAAATTTTATTAATGTACCACAATTACGCAGTACATCTATTCCCATCAGATAGTTCCATCTAACAATTTTGTAATTTTTATTGCTGTCATAGAACGCTAAACTTGTGGTAAAATTCCAATAATAGTTTGACTAGATTCTATTTCCCAATGTGTAATTTCAACTGTGTAATATTATAGCGATTTGTAAAAAGTATTAGAAAAATTTGTTTTACTTGCATGAAGTTGAAAATTATCTGCAAAATACGAACTACAAAATTGAATAAATTAATATTATTTTATATTGGAAAAATTGATATTGGTTTAATTTTAAATAACTGAAAAGAATTAAATAATTCAATTTTATTTTGATGAAAAGCAACAAAAAATAATTGATTTTTGATTGATGAAGTTTAATGTCAAAAATTTGGAGAATCTGAGATTCGGAACCCCGTCCGATAACTCGAGCCCTTCGTCTGTATGGTCTGGAGACACGGAGGAGACACTAAACAAACTGCTCCACTACACGTGATGCAATTTGATCAGGTTTATCGGCGGTTTCTAACCTCTAACCTCGAACTCGGAATCATTGTGATAGTAGCTATAGAGAGTATTCTGAACCTTGAATTAGAAGTTGTATTTGAGCTTCAATTCTGAAATATCTAAAGGGAAAATTTGGAAATTTGATTCGAGGCATACAATATTGATATTTTGAAGACTGTATGCAAAATTTCAAGGTCTAGATCATTCTCATTTGGAACACAATCCACAAAATTAGCTTGCACCTTGCTAATAAACACACACACGCAACCGTATCTTCTTTTATTTATAAGAGATTATATTCTAAGGAATTATTCGAATTTCACTATCAATGTAGTTCCTCATTCAATCTTTTCAATATCATTACCAAAACAAGCTACCTAAAAATTATTACCTAAGAAAATTCATGTATTGTTAATCAACTGTCCTATTTAGTTAATTGTTTCAATTTCCAATCAATGTAATTCTTCATTCAATATTTTTTAATATGTATTACTAGTGGCGAGATAAAGCGGCGTGGTATGCCTTATTTGGTCATGCCGGAGTATATTCCGGAAATATACTGAATGATACGGAAATAGCCACCATGATGACCAAATAAGCGGTATATTTCCTGAGGATTCGTATATTTCCGGGAAATACTGTTTCAAATACATACTCGGCTTCGCCACTGATTATTACCAAAACAAGTTACCTATAAATTATTACCTGAGAAAACTTCATATTTACTGAGTGTAGACCTCTACTATCATTTACCCTACTATCATACCTCAACAATTCACTTGAATATTCCAATTTCTCGATGAAACATCCATCTTGGAATATTCCAAGAATCTCCAATTTTATAGATGAAACCCATCTTTTTCATGAAAGGAGTTCTCCTTTACGTAGGACCACTGCTATCAAATTCACTTCATTACTGATTATGTTTTGAATTTGGAACACGTAGCGCTTTGCTTCCGTGGTGGTGGGAATACCTGGCCAGTTACCATGACAACGGCGCATTTTATTTGATTTGCAGGCCAGGTACAGGAATAGACATTGTTTTGATGGTATTTTGAGTCTCCTCCATTATCTTGAAGCCTTGCTAAGGAGGATTTGGCTTAGTTGGTGTAATGGCCACGGCTAACTGAAATTGAGCAGTGTCTAGATTCACAGGAAGCTTCCATCAGGAACCATCGGTGTCTTTAGATTATTATATTCATAATAATATAGTTTACGAGTATATGTATAGTCAATTTAGTAATTTGTTATGACGTAATCATTTCATACATCACGAATTTTTACTAATACATCATTGATATCATTCATTCGTGGAATATACTTTTCATATCCCTCTTCATACTTTACATTCATCTTACTTGAGCCTGAGTCACTCCAAGCTACTCTATATTAGCTGCTAGCGCAGCAGCTGATACAAAGTAGCAAATGTGACAAAGACAGTCTGTAGTAGTGTGACATCTAATAGCAGCTACTACTAGAAACTAATGCCTATGTCACACTTGCTATCTAGTCCAGATCTTCGCTAGCAGCCATTGTGCTAGCTTGTGTGACCTTCCGTTTGGATATTAGAGTACACCGGTTAGTCAAGAAGATAGATGAGATAGCGTTTAGTCACAGTCATCATAAGCTGCTTATGAAGCAGCACATGCCGATGCAATTATTAATCGGTGTGTGTCGTCATGCCATTACAGTAAGTACTGTGACTAAACGACTAATCTTCGTTTGATAGGTTGTCTTTAATCAACCGGTGTACGCCTAGCCGGATAGTATTCAATTCAATAACAGTTCCTTTCGAATTCAATAAAACATGTTTCCAATAATATTTACTCTCCATTAAAATCCTTTTGAGGAAATATGATTTCTTGTTATTCTGTAAGAATATGTTTTCAAGACAAGAATTTCAGTCTTGAACGGAAGCTTGATACACAACTTGTATGACCAAATACGTTCTAAGCGCGCTCTTCATAATATAGGTGACGTATGTGTTTTATCCGTTTGTAAGTTCACCTCTCACTCAATTCATTTTATTGTGAATGTGCTATCGAATTAGAAATGCGTAGGTCGCGTCTGTGAAGCCGAATCGAGTAATAAGCATATGAATAACACAGTCATGTGAGAGCAGGTGAACTGACTTGAAAAAGTAAATGAACTCAAACTATGAAAGGAATACTGATTCATCGAACAGCCTTTAGTAAAAAAGGGAGTGTTGAAGCAACTAGTAAAGTTCTAACTTAGTTTCCTAACTGAATCAATTTTTACAGAAAATAGAAAAATATTTTACAATGAATAATCCTATTAGAGTTTCCACAAATGATTAAGAAAAGTGAATCCTCTTTTTATGATCCTCTTCTATACTTCCATAATGTTCAATTATTCCGAAATCACTTCAATATGAAACCCTTTGAATGTTCGTTTGTTTTCAGTAAAACTCCTAATTATCAGAGTTTACCAGGGAGCAAACCCCCAGTTTGGTTTGTTCAAATATTTGAACAATTGGAGATTTCACAAGAAAAACTTGGATTTCAGCAGTAAAACTAATAATAACAATATAGGTAGTATTTTTGACTTCCATTACTGCATTTGAGATACTGAATAAATTGAACTGTACTTACAAAAACTTGAAATTTACTTTCGTTTTGAACACATATTTTTAAAGCGATTTGAATAATCGGTGATTCGGGTGATTAAACCCGATTATTGGGGTTGATTATTGATTATTTGATTATTGGAGTTCTAAGGTAATTATAGTCCTTAGCATTTTCAGCATCTAGTTGAAATATTACAAAAGAAGTTGATCAAGTTCGTTTGCGAGTTATTTTTTGTTTTGTCTTTACTTTAAATTCCTCAATTTATTTTTTAATATTCGATCGAAACAAATTTATTCTACTAAAAAATCCATCAATAAATAATTAATAATTTATTAATTTGATCAACTGTACTGTAATATAAATTATGCGATGGTATACACTATACAGGTATACACTATGCGGTGGAATAATTATGCGATTGAAGATACACTAATCCGGATTCAAAATGTGAATGAAAAATTGAAATTCAAATTTATTCTCAATCCATTACAAAGAAAATACATACGCGTATTAACAAATCTAACAAACGTAAGCATGATATTACAATTGAAAGGAGATAACACAAATTCAATGGAAAACAGGCGAAAAGTAATTCAGTCCATGCTATAGTGCGATTCACGTCAAGAAGTCAGCATTGCTTAGATGGGAGTTTGCTATCCTTGTTCAGCACTGCTGCAGTTGTTTGATGTTCTATCCTATTCGCACTGTGCATACAGTTGCAATCGGCAAGACTGGCTACAGACAAAGTAATCGCACTGCAAGATTACTATGACAGCGCAACAGTAATCTTGGCCGCACTGTGCATTGTCGCACACAGTCCAAAACAAACACGTCTCAGAGCTTTCTACTTTCTCCTCCTCAATGAAACTTGGCATCAATGCTCCTCATATAAACAATGCTGACTTCTTGACGTGAATCGGACTGTAGGCAGTTTAATCCAGCAAATTTTAATCTTAGTTTAGTTTAAACTAGTTTATACGAAGAGAGACAAGAGATCGGGTGATATATACAAGTTGCTGTTTTCTATTTTCTCAATGAAACTTTGCATCAATGCTCCTCATATAAAACAATGCTGACTTTTGACGTGAATCGACTGTAAAGGCTTAATCCAGCAAATTTTAATTTTAGTTTAGTTTAAACTAGTTTTATACGAAGAGAGACAAGAGATCGGGTGATATATTATGTTATTATTGGAATGCCTGTCGCTCATCCTTCCCCAATACAAGCCTCTTTCGTGCGGTCCAAAGATACCATTCATTTGGTTGATTAAAGCTAAACAGGCCTTCACAGACAACGACCTAGTTGAGTGGGGTTACACCTAACTTCTGACTTATATCCTATTTGCTGTTAACTGAAGGGTGCAAGCGGCTAATTCTGTGCAGGAATATGCTCCTTTTCAAAGCCACAACGCAGCCGAAATAAGTTTTCTAGTGGAATCTGAGAGGCTTACAAGCTTCTTTGAGGAGGCCTCTAACAGGGTCTGTGAGTATCGACCATCCTAAACACTTCCAGAGCAGTTGTTTGCCATAGCTTTCCAGCTTGCTCTCTCATCTTATTACACACGTTCCTTGTTCGCTACCAGTGGATGAAAGCTGGTGATTGAAGCTGAAAGCTCTCCGGTGGCAATACCATGGCGTTATTCCTCATTCTTTATAACATGACATGTGTGTAGTATAATAATAATAAATATACAGTATATAAAATAGTGTTATTTCCTACTCTTAACTCTTTGCATGTGTGTAATAATGGGGTTGTGTTTGGTGTCAAAAAAAAAATATATATATATATAAAATAGTGTTATTTCCTACTCTTAACTCTTTGCATGTGTGTAGTAATGGGGTTGCTCTAAAATATTTGAGATATTAAACGGATAAGTTTGACGGTTTGAACTTCTCAAATGCATTTGTACGTCTTGTATTTATATACATTTTATGGACACATTACAAACTAATGAAATTTGTGTTTCCTGCTGGTACTTTAATTTATGGGGTGACGATTGAAGCAAATTGAATAGTTTGGTGCTCCTGTAATAGTACATCAATATGGGGTTTCATGTTTTGGTTCTTCTGTTTTACTACAACAATATGGGGTTTTATGTTTTGACTGATAGTATTATTCATGGTGTGACAATTTATATTGAAGCGAATAAAATAGTTCAAGCTCCCTGTCACAATATCATATTTTGTGTCTGTGATTGGGAGGAAGGGTTATTGTCTGTGTTTGGATTGGAAGGGTTGAAAGCCTAAATTTGGGACTTTCTGATTGTTTGTTCTCCTTCATTGGTGACAGAAAGAACAATCAAACTTTAGTTCATCACCTGCTCTCATACAGCTTCATACAGCTTCGCTAACAACAACAGTATAAAGTAACGAATCAAGACTGTTTTTACGTGATTTCATTTCATTTCTATGTGGATATTAGTTTGCTTACATTCACAAAAATATTGATATGATGTAATAATATATTAAAGTATTGATAGTATATTATAGTATTATACTATGTATAATTTATTAATATATTATACTATCATTGTACACATTACAATCTTACAAACTTAAAATTACTGACTTTAAAATTAATGGCGATTTGAAGAACAAACTTCATACTTCAGGATTAGAATAAGACTGAATGAATATTGTTTAATTCTATGGAGAATTGAATAGGTCATTACTTGTGTTTGATCTTTGATATGTGCTCTCTCACCGTTTGATAGATTCTTATCTCTTGGAACTTACCAATACAAACTGACCAATAAAACCAACCACTGTCCACTTTTTGTATTGTATTTATATATTTGTATTATTGTATTTTTTTTAGGAAATTTGTGTGAAACAAGAACTGAACTGAACTTGAGTTTAAATTGAAAATTTTAAAACGTTAATCTTTTTATACATGTTTTAATTGTCTATTTCAAAATTATGGATCTATAATTGAAGGCTGCTCACTTTCTTTGTCAATTCCTTGATTTTTAAGAATCATATTATTAATCAAGGCAATATGATAATTTTCAACCACTAAACTGTAAGGTTTCATCTAATTCTCGAGTTCTTAACCACTTTTCGCAAGTAGAGGATCATTGTAACAATGGTCATTGAAACTATTATGCTGATTTTAAATTCATCTTATTTTATCAAGATACTGGTTTAAATTTATTATCCTACTTCTAACAGTCGATGAATTCAGTTTTAGTTCCAAATTTCAGGCGACTGAGGCTGTTTAGAATGATTTGGATTCGAAGAGACAGCACTGCTACTTTGAATAAGATTACACAGGACAAGGCGGAATGTTGAAAAAGTTCAGTGGCCGCGAGTAAAAAACAAAAAAACGAATATTTATAAGGAATAAGATGGAAGGCTCGTGTTGGTTATTTTCCAGATCAGTAGTCAGGGTATAAATAAACAACCGGTAGACGTGTTTTAGAAGTGGCTCAAAATTAGATCTACCTGCCGACTTTTTCGAAGAAGAGCTTTTTATTCTTTTCCTTCCATCCTCTTTCCAAAAACATGTCTAATCTACGACTATCTACAGCATTTTAGGGTGTAATTGGATAATCTGTGTCACCATTGACATCCTTGTCAAATTCGAGTGAAAACATTTTCTAACTGGAAACCCATTTATATTTGTTTCTGAAGGAGACAATAGGGTGGATTGAAACGAAAGTGACAGGCTATTGTTGGAAAGAACAGGAAATTCTTATCTTGCAATGATAACAAGGGGGACTGCTACACTTTAAATTTGACATCTGTTTAAGTATTGAGTGAGGTTCTTCTTTTAAATAAATCAGGGTGGTAGCTAATTAGTGGTTATTATAGTTTAGGTCTCGAGAATGTCAGTGGAGTAAAGAAGGAACAGGCTAGTGAGCATGCGCGACTCTCTCTCTGTTGATAATAGTTATCAATCTAATCGAATGTAATGCAATAGAATTCAAATGTTGGATATCAAAATATCTTCGTCAACGTTTCATTGAATAATTCATGAAAACATTTCCTATTTATTTCTCTGATTCCTTATAAAATTCAAATGAGTTTCATGGACTTCATTCCAGTTCACATAGGCACTTTTGTCCTCAGGCATTTCTGTTTGCTCTTATTATAATTGAGGGTGGCGGAAGACATATAACGTCAATTTTGTCGTCAAGAAATTTTATTTGTTCTGTTCAAAATATATTTGACCAAAATTTTCTCTGTTTCAGATGCTTACCCAGAAGACTGAAGACTTGAAAATCCCCCACTCCATTTCCACCTGGGATAAATGAAGCGTTCATCCCCACCAATGGAGACACGATTTGATTTTGGTGACTTAATCAGGAGGGCACAAGGGCGGCATTGCTTACTGTCGTAATGCCAGTTCTGCCATCATCGCAAAACCAAGATGGCCGCCGGAAATTCGCCCCCAGTCTGGAAGCACAAAATGGCGCACCGACTGCAAAATAGACAGATAGCTAGTGACGTCATACGGGCTTTTTCCTGCAGCTTAATCAGTGATTGTAGAATTAATTGTGATAAGTCCGACCGTAGTTCTTGTTTTGTTTCGAACTTGGATAGGAAATTCAGTACACTGCAGAGAGGAACAGTTTTTCTGTGATTTCGGTAATAATTAATAAGAAACGTTAAAATCAAATTAGTTAGAAACGACGCCTGACAATATTGAAGAGAAATCGGGTCTCTTAAATCAAAGATTTGTTGTGAATGTAGAAGCGAATCCTTGGAAGAAAATCAGTGCTTATTGATCAAAGGATATTATAGTCAACGTAAAAAAGTATCTAATGAAAGTGAATGTGTGTTTGTAATTATTGTGTAAATCATCGTATTACGTTATTGAGGAGTAAATTTTATAAAGCTTGTTGAATTTGTTTGATACCGTGTGCAAATGAGTGCAGAATTTCATTGTTTGGTTGCTAGTGAAAGCAAAACAGCGGTGTTCGAATATTACAAGAAAAGTTACAAAATTCGTCAGTGGAAGGTTTCCTAAAGTATTGGAGGAGATAGTGAAGATAACACATTTTGAGTGTAAATTGAAAAATTTGTGTTGAAAGATAATAATTGGTTTCGAACAAAAGTATTGAGGTGAAGATGTATAAATCGAGCGTGAAAATTGAAAATTTCAAACTTTGTGTGTGAAAGATTTCGTACATAAGTATTGGAGAAGATAGTGAAGATAACATATTGAGTGTAAATTTGTGCGTCAAAGATATTAATTGTTATCGAACTAAAATGCCATCGGGTCTCAACAATGTCAAAACGGCACTTCTTAACTGCTCGGTGGAACTCTCATTTCAAATAATCCGCTTCCGGCGGTAAACAAAATAGCGGCTGCAGTATTGTGGTGGGCAGCATCAGACGGTACAGCAAACAGCGTTTGCAGCACACCCATTATCAGCATTTGCGGTCGGGAGGATTAATTGTTGCAAGTCCTTGTGCAAGTGCTGTCTGCTGAAGCCCAGTGACTGTCAAGAGATGTGTTGCCGGTCTATTGATCCTCAGTCTTCTGTCGATTCTCTACTACACTCACTACTTGAACTCGCCGTTTAGCAGGTAAGCCGCAACTCCCACGTTTGTTAATCACTTGTGTCTTACTGACGAAAATTTTCTTCAACTCTCAGTTCTCGGGAGAATTTTCTTCAACCCTTAGCTCTTGACATTTGTTAATCAAGTATGTCTGACTGACGAGAATCTTCTTCAACATTCACTTCTTGACATTTGTTAATCACTTGTTTCTTGCTACAGATGAAAATTTTATTGAAGTTAAAATTCAACTTCCTTTAACAAAACTCACAGTGCTAAATGTTGAAGGCAGTAAAACATTAACTAGAATGATGGATTTTCTAGAATTTTGTCAAACTCCACTGGGAACCTTAGATTTCCTAATCCTTTTATCAAAATAGGTCTTGTCATTTTTTCACCACTATTAAAAACTACTTGGCTCACCAAAACGCGAATCCAAGTTTTCTCCAATCTTATTTTGGACCAGCTGGTCTAGGTTTCAAATTTATAAAGAGTTTCTCTCAGTTTCTCAAAACTAAGATTGGCGAAAACTAGGCCGTACCCGGTTGACCGCACAAGACAGATGATTAGTCAAACTGGTAATTCACATAGTCCTTTGTAGACAAACACACAGGTCTCACATTGCACGGTGTGGTGGTGGCTTGCGCCGCAATCACCGTGACCAATGACCAAAATGTCGTCTTGTCTTGTTTCTGACTAACGAATTTACACTTAGTTTTCAACGTTTTAGTAAATCATTCAAACAAAAAATAGAGTTATAAATACATTTTGAAGATAGTAAACAATCATGGGATTCCAAAATTTGGACAAACTCCTATGGAAACTCTAGATTCTCCAATCCTTCTATCAAATGGTGCTTCATGATCACCACTATCATATTAATGCAAATCCAGAAGTTTAAACTGACAAAGACTAATTCAAATTCACAAAATTTAATAGAGATTAATACATGTTCGAGACAATAACATCTTGAAGTTATGTCTTTAAAAGAGATTAACATTACAGGCAGGAGCTCGTAGTAATTGGCCTTCTTCTCTGAGCAAACCTACCTGAGGAATTTGTTCATATTTTCTCCAACGTTATTTTTCAGTGATATTGGGATTCCAAAGATTCCATCTCTGAGCTATAATTTGAATAAAACCATAACGCTGTAGAATTCTATACGTGCGAAAAATGACAATATTAGTTTTTCATATTTGTTTTGATATTGTCTCATATTTTCCCTCTCTCTTGAATTTTAAACCAATCGAATTAGAATTATACAAAAGGCTCTAGAATTCCATGGGTGCAAAAAATGGCGAAATTAGTTTTTTGATTTGTTATGGGATTGGCTCATATTTCTCCTTCCTCAAGCATTTTTAAAACAATCGAGCTTAACTCAACGAAATAAAAGTTAGAGATTTTTCACAAGTTATAACATTTTTCTAGCAGTTCAATTTCTTTAATTGAAGGCGTCGGTTATGCAACAAACGCACCAGAGTAATTGGTGTCTAATATATTTTAGAACCTTTTCTGACTTTTGAATTTTAGTACAATCATAGAGAAGCGATACTCTCTTCTAATCTATTCTCTGTGGTACAATTCTTCATCTCTCTGTTGTCAAGTACTACGCGTAGTAAGTTGCAGCATAAAGCATTGCATAGGTATCCCCTAGTAGTAAGTTGCAGCATAGAGAAAGCATACGCATAAGTATGCTTTTTATCCCTATGTTAAATGATGAACGATGGAAAAGAGAAGTGATGGTGGCGATATCTCTGGGGACTCGAGAGTACTTCAAACACTCAATGGGCGATCGGCGAGATCTCTGAACTCGCCTGGTACGAACTATTTTCGCCGTACAGTAAAAATGTAAACAGCCGTCCCTATCTGATGAGTAATCTATTTGGCGTAAGCTTTCTCTATGGTTGTAGTTCATGCTCTCTCATATTATTTGATCTTACAATCTAAGTCCCTAACTCTTCTATCAGATATATTTCTGCTACAATTCATAAATGCATTTGATCACACAATTAATTTCCCCTGATTAACTGTTTTCTGAGATATAGTTTTGTTGTAATTCATGAATTCATTTGATTTCACAATACATTTTCAAAATCTTCTTTCAGATATAGTTCTGCTGTAATTCATAAATTCATTTGATTTCACAATACTTTTCCAAACTCTTCTTTCAGATATAGTTCTGCTGTAATTCATAAATTAATTTGTTCTCACAATACGTTCTCAAACTCTTCTCTCAGACATCGTTCTGCTGTTATTCATAAATGCATGTGATCTCACAATACATTTCCCCATTTCTTCTCTCAGATTTATTTCTGTTGTAATCCATAAATGTATTCTGATGCAATTCACTTGAACAAAATTATTTGATCCAAGCTTCTAGCTTCAACTTATTCAGTAGAATATGCAAAGACTGTTTGAAGCTGCTTTCTCATATGTAGGGTACTGTAGTGTAGGCCTTGGGGAGGCGAAATCCTATTCATATGACGTCCTATCACGTGATATCGTGTATCATGGTGTGCCGCTAAAAAGAAATCGTACGGCTTCTATTCAATCCGAACGAGCGCGTTCAAGCCACGGGCAGCATTGTTGGCTGGCGGCGAAAAGCAATAAAATCACCGGGGGATATTCATACCAACCTATCAAATCATACCCGTCTGAACATACTTTGAGTAAGTTTCCCCCAGCATAATCCCACCCTTCTCGGAATAATAACACGGAAGTATATGGCGTAGGAGAGAATCAAATGTGCATTTGGATAATTACTGTATTGTTGTCTGTTGTTCGTGTTTACTTGTGTTTTCAATTAGGTTGATAACTAGCAGTTAGGTGAGAGATATCAATCAGAATCATAAACATAGGTTTATTACTTCACCAGGTTTATTGCTTGATATTTCCTTGTGATCAACAAGTAAATTCGACATGGTTAATTAATAGTGACGAAGCGTGGTATAAATATAGGAAATATACCCCGCGATAAGTATACCACGTTTCGCCACGGATAATTAAATCACAACTGATTATAATTTGAAAATTGACTGTGAACCTATATTTTCATTATTGCAATTAGGGGTAGAGTTCACTGGGTAACTACTACCTTGTTAACTCTCCCAATGGAAAAACGTAAATGTAAATGGTTAACACTTCTACGTTTTAGAATGCTTCTCCATTCCTACTAACATAATGAAAACTCGGCTTAACCCCTTATCCAGAATAGAATTGCTAGAAAAGACAGCACCAGTGCTGAACTATACTAATAACACAAATGAATATAATCTATTCTTGTGCTGGATTGAATTATAATTTTCATTTCAATTAAACATTTTCATTTCATTAAATAGGTTTAATTAATAGAAAATCATTCATTAAGAAATTTTTTTGTTGGAAGCTTACAAATAGTTACTGCTAACCTTAGAGCTGAGCATGAGCATTTCTTGGTGCTTGCCATTCAAAAAATTTCAGGTTTTTATCAAGATACAACATTTTTTTTATTTAGAAATCAATTAAATAAAAAAATGGCCAAGCATGAGCCACTGTACTGTTACTATTGAATTTACGTGAAATTAATGTTCACGATTAATTACTACTACTACAAAGTAATGAGGATATCATAAATTCATGAAATATTTTGTAATTAACATCGCCTATAAAGTAATGAGCTTAAAACACACACTTTGTTCAGAGATGTTGTGGAACTTCTTCATATTCGGTGAATGAATAAAAACAAAATTTTGTCTATTCCACAGTGGTGGTATTCCACAAATACTGTGGAATAGACAATATTTTGTTTTTCTTCTTTCACCGAGTAATGAGTTTATTTTTATTCACGAATAATATATTTATTTGCATTGAGTATAACGAAATGAGCACATTTAAAATTTACGAACCATATCTTAATGATCATATTTTGAATTCTTCAGGTTGACGAGGTTTCCATAGAATGAGCAATGTGCATTTCAGTTCTTCTGCTAGCATTCCAGTAGCAGTAGTTGAACTTAGAACTCGGAGAGTGTTGATGTGCAGTTTGAGAAGTGAAGGGAGAGAGATGCCGATTAGCTGATCAAAACTTAGCCCAATATCCTTAATCCCACATAATGCTTTCAGGATTTTCCCTAGCAACTTGGATCGTTAATATTTGAAAGTTCATTGTTTGTCTAAGCTTTTGATTCTAAGCTGTGGACGGGGTCGTATCTTCTAAACCAAACTTATTCGGTTCGTAATTTCAATGAGGATAATGGCAATGTTTGACGCCAGCCATTCTAAAGCTTCACCAAGTCTACATTGGAGATCCGGTCCCACTAGATGTTGAGCTGTCAATTAAACTGGATGAACCTGCGCAAGTTTGTTACTGGGTAACACAATGAACTTTGAATTCCAACAGTAGTAATTTGTAACTTTTGTTACAAATAGATATTGAACGTTATTGTTATTATTATGTAGATACTGTTACGTTAGATATTGAACTTGAATACTGTAGTTTGATTCAATTGTCTGACTTGGGTGTTAATTTCATGATAGTTTGATCCAACAATCCAACAGAAACAAATCTGCAATGCACCAGAATTTTTATTCATTTGTTTATCCCATTCATTTATTTTTCTGATGATGATGCCCACATCAGCTCTAGGCTTGTGCGCGGGTAATGGGAGGGTTGATGTGTAAGAGATGACGACTGCGTTTGAGGGTGATGCCCACATGATCTCTTGGCTTGTGCGTTGGGAATCGGAGAGGATACAATAACTCTTTACCCCGGTCGTACACCGGAGCAAATAGCAATAGCCAACTAGCAACATATTGATCATATGATTGTCTACTCTATACAAACCAATAGTTCAATGCACACCGAAACAGCTGCTTTAGGTGTGCATTGGACTATTTTTTCTATAGAGTAGATGATCATTATGATCCAAATGTTGTTAATTGCCTATTGCTTATTGCTCCGGTGTACGGCAGACGTGGACCGATTTTTTTACGTCACTTTTAGAAATACGGAAGAGGCCCGCGGTATGTCAAAATATTTTCCGTCAAACAATATTTTTATTGAAAAATATTTACAACTTATCCAACTTGAAAATGAAAATTAATTTAAATAGCTTAAATATTATTAAAAAATTAAAAGTTGAATCGAATACAAGGTAAATGAGTAAATGAATACAAATTCTCCAACATTTATAAACAGTTCCAGGGATAAATGTTTATCTCAAGTCTTATTGAACATGTAGCGAATTCTAACAACCTCTCTTGCTTCCTTTCAGCCTCCTCTTTCAGTGTAATATTTTCTGCGTAGTAGAAACAAGAAAAGAATTCCGAAGGAAGTGTTTCCTTGTAAATTCACTGACAATCACCCTTGTTTTGTCATTTATGTAAATGCTATTCTACAAGTACTTGCCACCAGTTGTTTTTCCATCAGTATTCAAAATTCAACGACAGTCGAGAAAAACCCCCGAAACAAAAGCGAAACTGCCAGCAAACTCTGTTGTAAAAATTGCATTGCAGAAAGAGCCGCATTAAGATAATTTCCAAGCCCTTTGTCTTGGGGTCCTAACGTTGGCGTCAAATTCTAAGTACCCTCTAAGGTCGGTGAAATTTCTTGGAGGAAACCTCCCCCTCCAACTCCTCCTCCTCCTTCTCCTCCTCCTCCTCCTCCTCATACGCCTTCACCTCCCATCCTGTCACTGTGAGATCGGGAGTTATTCAATTTTCAAGCAACCCCCTTTTCCTTTCCCCCTCTCCTCACCCCCTCCACATTGTAAAGCAGCACCGGATGTTGTGAGCTTTTTCTTTTTTCTATCTTTTTTTTCATTATGACCCCGTAAAAGTTTATTGGTCTGCGTTTTTCCCTCCAAAGTGATAACAACGTGAATAATGTGCCTCCAGTTTCCAGGCCGACTTCGTATAGCGGACTAATTTCGAACCAGAATTTTGTGGTGGTTCTCAATTGTTGCTCGACTTGTAAATTAGATTGTTCTTATCGTGCTTGAAGCTGGAAGACATTTATTTGTTTTTTTGTGAAGGTGAACAAATAGGCTACATAGTAAGTCACATACGATCGTATTTCACGAGCACTTGGTTTGGGAATTACGTGAACAATATTATTACTATTTTCTTGTTATGGGGTAACAATGTCACAGATAAGCATTTTATGTGTTTTATGATTTGAATAAATAGACAATTTCATTTATTATTAAGTAATGATTTCAACTTTCGTATGTTTTTCTACAATCGTAATTCAAGTGCACTAAAATTGGTTAATGTAGCAGTACTATTTTCATATCATGAGTCACATATAAAATATTTTGTATTGTTGGTTAATGCTGTGGGTGTAATTAATTAACTAATTAATTAAAAACTAATCATGTGGTTAAGTAACAAACATTCAAGACTGCTCTTGGATGGGTGACCGACACAGAAAAGTATCCAATTAGGCGAGGTGGAACCTACCCGTAAGGGTCTCCCCACCGATGAAAAATTAAATTAAATTAATTAACTTCCTCGCATCTATGAGATTATATTGATATATATTCAGTGTGGATAATTACCACAATGACACAATCATTACTTCATAGGAAATTGATTTTTTATTATACATTAAAATAAATTCATAATACAATCTCATAATTCACAGTATCGAAAAAAAATTGTTATAAATTTTATTCAAAACTCATCCATTTTTATAAAAATCTTATGGAATCTCAATTTTGTGGTGCATGACCGCTTATGGGCGAGTTCTATAACAATTGATCATATACTCGTATTATATATTTCGTATTTATATTGTGATCGTATCATGACCACATTCTCGTATAATCATACGTTCAATCTCTCCTTATTCTTATTCTTCTCCTTAAAAAAATACTCTCTTTATTTATTCCTTCTTTCTCAAGTATCAGTGGACAAATTAAAGTCCTCATTCCGTTGAATGAGAATTGAATTGAATCTTGATATTTTCAGTCATTCAATTAACTCCGGGCATCAGTAAAAAAAAAATACTGTCTATAAGATACTTATGTACCGTTGATAAAATAACGAAAATAGATTTGTGAAAAGAATGACAACCCCAGACACAATATCAAGTATCTTGACACGTAACAAATGGAGGTGTCAGATATCGTGGTTTTAGGTATCGTATCATTTGACACGTTAAATCCAAAATTCTGACCAAAACCGCAGGATTGGACTTCATAACAGAGTGTAATTGAGTGTTGATCTGATTCCACGAATACACGTGCCATGGGAATAATGATATCTAGAACTGAAAGATGTTAGGTTAGGTATCAAATGGCTTCCTAACCTTTGAACTTTCAATTGATTATTTTCGACCAGATACTATGCATGATACAAAGCTTTTATGAATGACATGAGTACAAGTTTGTGGGCCACATTTCCAAGAATAGAGTTGACCTATTCAGGCTGCAAGCAGATTTGATCTATTTTCTATACACGTATATGGAGATATATCTTAATATACATGCAACTCTAGCTTTCTATATATGAGAAAGCCTGGCTTAGCTAGTAGATAAATGAACACATCTGTAAAATATTACTAATGAAATTCCTGGTACTTGAATGACATCATACGAGAGCAAAATCTGTGAACCGTCCGTGATAACAAAAACTAGTCACTGTACTGTCACAGAATTCTGTCTACGCTTTGAATATAGTTGATTAAAATATTATTACGATTTCCACTAGAAGTTGTACGAAGAAGATATAAATGTGGTAATCGAGTAGAGTCTGGTTTTACTGCTCACTTGTGTGTCATTCTAACATGATCCCATTGATCATGTTAAAATGATAATCATGAGAACTCAGAATATGCTTAAAATAGAGTTGTTCAAATGTTGTTAGGATTTCACTACAAGTTGTATGAAAAAGATATGAATTTTGAAATCAAGTACAATCTGTTTTAACTGCTCACGTCGCATTCCTCACGTGACTGTATCTCTAGAAAGAATCAAATAATTGATGTCGTTGATGGCAGTATTGGAGGAGTTGGAGGAGACGATAGGTATTTTAAAAACGTTTTCTTCAAAAAAGTCTTTTAAAGACTTGATAGGTCTTCAAGAGTCTAAATAGTCTTTGGATTATTGTGTCAAAGCTGCGTACCATCAGCTGTTTACTGATCGCCAAGCGCCAAATTAAATGAATCACACTATACAGTAGTAGCCTACCTCTATATATGAGAGTATGCAGTAGGATCAAATAGCTTCCTCGATTCTCAGAGTAAAACTGATCGTATGTAAAACGCATACTGTTGAACTAAAAATATATGCAGGATCAATTCGATACTGGAGATTTAATAGTATGTATGGAATTCCGATAGCCAACCAAGTGCTGTAACCCAAGAAAAGGAAGGCTTTCTGAAACGCAAGAGAATTCCAGTTGTGTTGAGCTGTCCACTGGATAAACTATGGGCGACCTCTTACTCTTTCCTTCTCTCTCGCACCCTTGTTTTCTCCTACTCCTCGCTCTCTTTCTTTCTCTCTCCAAGTATCTCTTCCTTCTTCAAGTACCAATACCGACATCAATCGCATTTGCATACTTGGCTCGGGATAGAGGGAATTTTTGTCCATATGCATTCTCTGTGTTCTCAGCACGCGTTTTACATTCCTGATTAGAGTGAGAGAGAAGCGGTTATCGAGCGATTCGAGAGAGAAGAGGTTTTAGAGGGTGAAATAGGCGCTTTTTGGAATAACAGTGTCCCCTCGATCGGTGCCGAGACACCTGATATAAAAAGTTAATTATACGGAATTCGCTTGTAGTCGGAGCGAAAAAATGAAGCCATCGTCTCTTCTGCTTTTAAATTCATTCGACCTGTCTTGTCTCTTCGTTGCAGTCTTCTGTTTCTGAAAGAAATCGACGAATTATTCGGTTAGAAATATTGTCCTGCCGGCTTGCGTCTGACAAGCAAAAGCACTTACTCATTGATCAAGTTAAAAAAGTAATGATTTCTTTGAGAATGTTTGTTGTATTGGGAATTGGTCTGTGCATTTTTAATGAGTAATTGAGAGAGAGAATGAGAGAGAGTGACATATAGTGAGAGAGAGAGAGAGAATTTGTGAAGTCCACCTTCAGATCTCTTTAGATCTCAAATATGGATCTGCTCTTTGTGATGTTACTTGTCATCTCACAGCTTGGATCACCTAATTAATCTTTTTACTTGTATCTGTTCTAGTGTCAGAACAGAGCAATTTCAAAGCAGAACACTTTAAAGACTGTATCCTTATTCCCTCTATAGTATTCCCTTCATTACTGTCAAAACGCGGAGATAGAGCAGCTTGAATTGAAGAAATTTAACTCATACTCTCTTCGTAATGATATCGTTCAATCAAATGATAAGTTTTGCAGTTTTCTAAATTCTCTGCATTCAATCCATTTCCAATAAAAGCATAGTAAAGTTCCGATACATTTTGACAATTTAATAAGAGGTTATGAAGATATCTCTTTTCCATTATTGAATCCATTTTCAATTGAAGTATTGCCTAATTTCTCTCTTCGACAAGATTGAATATATATATTTTTTTAAATTCGTTGTTCTTAAACGGTTCTGCTACATCAAATGAAAAATTTTTTCCCACTCAGTCAAATAACAATATTTTTTATTCGTTAAAGTAAAATACTAAACAATTTTCATATCGCGTTTCCTGTTGCACATATGTAAAAACGCTTCATGAACGCACGTACAATACAAGTCAATGAAGTCAAATGTCCTGAAGTTATTTTCAGTATTAACTGCATTAGTGTTTTTCATGAAATCCAAATATCGCTTCTTTTCCTAAAAAGAGTAACTGAAGTGAATATTGATGTGAAATAACACTTTGAATTAATGTTCACTAAGTAGTCTGTTTTTCGAAATTTTCGAGATACTGGTAGCATTCCACTTGTGTGAGTAAGAATTTTAGAAAAATCATGCTGAATAATTATTCTGAAGTGATCTGCAAGCATTATTCTATTATCTTCAAGCAGTTTATATTGGAAATCAAATTGAGTAGTAGAGTCACAGGTTTCAATGTTTAGCGTACTGTTAGGAGTAAGAAGATAAATTAATTGACTTTCTCTCACGACGTGGTGAGCCCTCATTTTTCCATGTTATTGGTTGATAACGTGCAGCAGCCAGCAAACTCGTTAATAAGACATGTGATCGATACTTCAATATCGATTCCGTCTCGATAGTCGACAAAAGACTTATTGTTGGTTTGGTACACTCTCACAGGAAATTACTTCCACAGCTACCGGTGAGGAGAATGGTGCCTCCTCTCAAGCTTCTATAACACAGATATTAGTTTAATGGAGTGTACATAGAGACAGTAATACGTGGGGGGTGGGGGGGGGGGTGTAGGGGATGATTTCGCCAAAGGGGGAAGGTTTCACGTACGGTATCTGTTACAAAGTACACGATGGTGCCGAGCCCTCAGGGCCACCGTGTATTTACAGTAGCTTCCTCTCGCTTCCACCGCTGTAGGTGGTGCTTCACACTCACACTTCTACAGCTCTTTGCTGGTTTGGCGCATAGCCTTTGCCTCACTTCAAACATTTCAAGCCAATAAAGATGAAGGATAGGTTGGGGAGAAGGAAAGCTTGATGAATAATGTGTAAAGGAATTGAGAGAATTTAGAGGAAAGGAGATAATTCTACTGTAAGTCAATGAAGATTAGCAAGAAGAGGCGAATGAGTAGAGATTGATGAAGAGTGTAGAAATAGAGTAGAAATGTTTCAGAAAGAGTGTGTAAAGAAAGTTGAAGAATGAGAGGGAAAGAGATAATTCTGCATTACAAGTCAATAAAGTTGAAGAAGTAGAAGAAGAAGAAGATGAAGAAGAAGAAGATGAAGATAAAATAAAGATAAAGATAAAGAACGACGACGACGACGCAAAGAAGTAGACTTTGTAGAAGGAGCAGAAAAAGAAGAAGAAGAAGAAAACGCAAAAGAAAAAGAAGCATAAGTACTAGAAAGAGAAGAAAAAGAAGAAAGGACGAAAAAGAAGAAGATGAAGATAAAGATGAAGATAGAGATAGAGAAAAGAGATACTTATACTACAAGCATTATAAGCCAATAAAGATACAGAATAGGTGGGGACGATATAGAGTATGTTAGAAAAGTTAGAGGTTTTGAATGAAAGAGAAACACTTACTGCAAACATTACAATGAGGTCCAAGAAGAGTGTAGTGGAAGAGTATTTTTAGTTATAAGAAATATTGTTATTGTTGGATTTTTAGATTTAATCAAATTATGTGTAAAATCATCTTTATAAATATGTATAAATTCCCAAATGCATGCAACTAATTTCTATAGTTTATATAAACTGTGTACAAATTAATCTGAAAAATAAGAGGTCCAAGAAGAGTGTAGTGGTAGAGTATTTGAGGAAAGGTGAACATATGAGAGAAAGAAACGGTTTCTCAAGGTAATGAAGATCATGAAGAGCTGGTGATAAAGAGTGTATGAGGTTAAGAAGAGAATAGTTATCAGAAGAATAGTGAAGGAAAAAGTTGAAATAGTAGTAAGTAGAAGAAAAGAAAGAGAATTCCACTTTGAACATTGCAAGCCAATAAGGATCAAGAAGAGGTGGTGAAAGAGAGAAGTGATGAAGAGTGAAGATGGGATAAAGAGAGAGAGATAGAGAATTGAATTGCAGCTTCCATTTCTTTCACATAGATGTGAATTAGTGCCCGACCTGTGTCGACTCTCTCTTGAACATGGCGCACATAATTACACCTTATCTAGATATATATTACACCCTTATAAGTGTTAATTTTAGTAGTTGCAGAGGTGTAATAATCATTTTACACCCTCATAACGGTACGCTTTAAGTATACAATACTCCTCGAGTGTAGTTATCTGGAAGATTAATTACACTTTCCATTCAGTATGGAAAGCCGCTGATTTAGGATGTTCTATTGTGACTTATACTACTTGATTACCTATGGCAAACATGTGGCATATAGTTATCTTCACAGTAATATAGAATGCTGTATTACGAACTATATGAATATTGAATTCATACATTAGAAGATGAGGGAATCATCATATAATAAAGTCATCCTTCAAATACCAAAATAAAGGTTTGCGATTAATTCAAAAGCGCGTGAGGTATTAAAAAAATGTTGATTTGAGTAAGAATGAGTAGTTACTTTTGAATAGATGCAAGATAGGTTGTTAGTAAAGTTGTAGGAGTTGGAAGGTGTTACCCTCCCCTTTTCACTACTGAGTACTCCGAGTTACACCAGACCGCTTTTACAACATCAACAATAAACATGTTAACTGTGAGACTTCCGGACGAAAGTACAAACTCCTGCAGGTGGTGCTACATGATCGTTGCTAACCTCTGTCTTCTTCTTCTTCCTCCCCACCACCTATAACTCCATCTCACTCTTGCTTCTTCTTACTTCTTCTTCTTCTTCTTCTAACATAACTGCTCTTCTTCTTCTTCTTCTTCTACTTCTTGTTCTTTTTCTTTTCTTTTTCGTCTTCTTCTTCTTCTTCAACTTCTTCTTCTTCTTCTCATCATCCTTCTTCTTCTTCTTCTTCCTTCTTCTTCTTCTTCTTCTTCTTCAACTTCTTCTTCTTCCCAGCATCCTCTTCCACCCCTTCCTCTTCTTCTTCTTCTTCTTCTCATCCTCTTCCCTTCCTCCTTCTTCATCTTATTCTTTTTTTTTTTTCCTCTTCCTCCTCTTGTCTTCGCTTACCTCCTCTCTCCTTCTTCCCATTCTTCTTTCATCCTCTTCCACTTCCTCCTCCGTCTTCTTCTGCTTCCCAACCTTCTTCCTTTCCTCATCCCCCACCTCTCTCTCTTCCCTTCACACTCCGCTTCTTCATCTTCTGCTTCTCCTCTTCCTCACCTCTTCTTCCCTCCTCAACCTTCTTCTGCCTTTCCTTACTTATGCTTTTCCTCCTCCTCCACCTCCTCTTGTTTCTCCTACTCATCTCCCTTTCCCCTCCCTCCTTCCCAACTATGCTTCTCACCTCCTCCTCTTCCTCCTGCCTCCTCTCTCCCTACTCCTCTGCCTCCCTGCCTCTCCTCCGTCTCCTCCTCCTCCTCCCCTTCAGCCTTCATCACACTTTCTCCTCCTCCTTCTCTTCCACAACTCACTGCCTCCTCCACACTTGTACTTCTCCTTCTCCTCTTTCTCACTCCTCCTATTTCTCCTGTTCCTCCTTCTCTTCCCTCACCTCCACCCCTCCCTATATGCTTCCCATCCTTCTCACCTCTTTCTCCCACCTCCTCCCCGTCTCCTCCTCCTTTCCTCCTTCATCACACTTCTCCTCCTCCTTCTCTTCCCACAACTCCTCCCCTCCCATGGCCATGTCTTCTCTCCTTCTCCTCTTTTCTCTCCCTCCTCACCCTCCTCCTCTTCCTCTTTTTTTCATCCTTCTCTACCACACCTCCTATCCCCTCCCATAAGCTTCTCCCTTCTACCACCTCTTCCTCCTCCTCCTCCTTCTCTCTTCTTTCTCAATTGTAGATATCGTTACCTTAACAGGAAGAGCAACCGCCTACAGAAGTTTGGTTAGTCACCAACCACCCTGTGCGATAATGTCTCTCTGTTATCTGAACTTAAGTGGTAATTCTGCACAGAAACATTTACAAAATGGGCCAGCAAGTTTCTCATTCGAGGACACTTGTGGATTTAAATAATATTGTATAGGATGCGTTTCAATTTCAGTGCTAGGGAAATCTAAAAAATGAGAATTTTTGTTCATAGTATTAAAGAAATAAAGTTCATAGTGTTATGCTAGAATAGTGGAGGTAGGGTGAAAAACTATGTTTTTACATATTGACTAAATGTTAATATGTAGAGAATATTGTTGATTGGAACTAAATTTCTCGAAGAAAAAAATTAAATTTAAGTCTCCATAACCGTAATAAATGACTTGATGCAATTTCCAGTTACTCATCTTCAAAGAAAAATGTGATACCCTCAATTCACTTTCCAATATACTGCTCTGTCCGTTGTAGGTTTATTATGAATTGAAGCAAAACGTAAAACTTCTAAACTAAGTCTAAAACCTTAGTCCAAATCTAAGTCGTCTTATATTCTAATCTTCTAGTCGTCCAAACTAACCTTCTATTCTTCTAGTCATGCAGTATAGATTCTTTTCATTCCGCTATCTTTCTTATCGGTCGAGATCCTGGTGGAAAATTGACATGAAAATCTAGAGTCCCTAAATGACGACATCAGGAGGAAATGAGTGAGTTACAGTTCCGTTAGACTAGGCGTGCACACCGAGTTCAGGTCAAGACAGAGGAACAAGACACGAGATTAGTGCACGTTTAGTCACACGGTAATTCACATAGTGACATGTGCAGCACACACCGATTAGTCATGTCGGCGGCAACTTCATAAGCAACATAGTGCATGACCGCAATATTCTTTGTCTTCCTCTTATCGGTGCTTCCTTTGCAGCAGCTCATAAACGGCTTTTCATGTCGGAGTACTGGTGGCCCCTCTTCAGCTCTTGTCTTGACAACCAGTAACCTGGCAACAATTCATTCTAACACACCACATTAAATGGGATGATTCCCTGCCGAAATGCCACGTATCCAAAGGCTTCAGAGCTTTCTATTTTTTTCATCCTGTTATATTCTTTGACAAATAGTGGATGAATTGATGCCTAGCCTTAGTCCAATTTAAAGTCTATATGAATTTATACGAATATAATTCATACCAAGTTATTGTGTGTGTTCTATTTTACTCACTCCTTGTAGGCAGTTATGAGTAAGCCACATGTGATAGATGCTTATCGGGACTCAATCACAAGAGTTTGAGTACTGGAGTACTTGGTACTGGACCAAGCGTTCTTATCGGACGAGATTGATTGACACCAGCTTTGAATGATAAGGAAATGCTGTTGTGGAGGGAATTAAAAAAGAAGCCTTGAATATAACGAAGGGACATTCTCACAGTTCCATTTTCCATCCGCCGCCATTGCTCTCAAGTTGCTGAAGAATTAGTGATTGTTGGGGGTTGGGGAGTACTGGTAAGGGGGAGGTGAGCAGTACAAAAACAAAACCCTTTTCATAGCCCATTCAAAAATTACCGCCGGCTTTGGCGGTAGCACCTGGAGCATCCCCTTTGTTCCGGCGACTATCATCGCCTGAAAACTTTTTGAAAAGTTTTTTTTCGGATAAGTTGCCCTGCTGAACGTGGGGGTCACCCTCATGCCTAAACCCGGTCTTACGGAGGCTAGAACTGAATTAACGATTAGAGGCAGCCAACCTTGGACAACAGAAGGGCTCTGAGAGATTCAATTTTTCAAAACGGCCTGCTAGCTACCGCCACTTACTCACGCAACAACCCTTTCGAAAATCGTTACCAGATATGGCGTGCTCATTTAAAAAAAAACACTGCAACCCTTCCTATCTTTTCATCATCTCTATTATTGTTTCTTCTCACGTTGGGACTTTGGTATTCTTGTCTTGATAGTATCTTTTATAGTCACTGTTTCTATAGTTCTGCTATTCTTTTTATAATTGAGAATAGGTATCTTGAAATCAGGTTCGATGAAGAGAATCTCTCTTTGGCATTTTGGACCATAGAAATACTGAAATGTTGGGGATTTGATCAAAGCCTTGATGGCCGTATGATTTTTGTTAGTCCAAATTTAAGTGATGATGCTGTGTGCTCGAGTGAGAAGAGCAGTTTGAATCATTACTTCTTTGTATGCGTTATGCGATGCGATGTGTTAATTTGATTTAGTTAAATAAATGTTCAAATTTATTCAATCCATTTCAGTCAGTGTTCGAGTATTATTTATTCGAAGGGGAAAGATTCCTTGATCAGGAAGGTACTAAATGATTGAAAAGAAAGCACCCCCCCTAATAGAAATAAATTGAGAATGGTCACCTCTTATATCAATCCTTATAAACAATCCTTTTAGATGAGTTTACCAGCTGACGGAGGAAAGATTAAGGACAGAACGCAACAGAGTTCAAAAAGAAGAGTTATCAAAAGTGTTATCACATTTTATTTGGTACTGTACTCTTTCAACATAACTGATACCTTTTCCAGCCTCTTGATACCCGAAGGGTGTTTGTTATCTCAACCGGACCAAGTTTGAAAAGAGAATGACATCGTAATAAAAAAATTACTGTGTAGGTCAAAATGGTCCGGAGTCAATTAACAGCTTTTTGATAGCAGCTATCGGAAACCGTGTCAACGTAAATTGTTGCTATTTTATTTGCAGTCAAAATGATCTTAAAATTGAAGAATTTGAACTTAAGGTGATTGAATAGCTTGGTTGAAAATCATTCATATTGAATGATTGAGGTTGTAAAGTTCATTACATGTTTAGTGTTATTGAAAGAAATAATTTGAATTGGAAACTGTTACATTCATTCTCAGATAATCGTTGATTAGTACTAAAACTATAGTATTTTCTTTTTATGTTTGTTTTAATAAGTGCGTTTTATGTTGATAAGAACAAATCTTATCTAACTTGACTTCTTGATAATCACCTAAATTGATTTATGTCTTGAAAAAATTGATAGATCTGTTCAATTATATTTAAAAAAAGCCCCCTACTTCGAGATCTCAATTTAGTTTAACATTGGAAAATGTTCCAATGTGTCAACTTCAATATAAAGTTTTTGAATTCATTAGTATGTTGAGTTTATAACTTGATATCTTCATGAATCATTTAAAGGAGGTGTTCAATGTTCATTCTATTATTATATACAGAGTAATAATCTCAAGTTCAAATTTTATGTCTATCTACATCCAGGTTTATTAATTTATTATCAACATGAATGAACATTAATGTTCTGTTCAATATACATAAATAATCTCAAGTTCAAAATTATATC
Organism: Laodelphax striatellus; assembly: GCA_017141395.1. NCBI lineage: Eukaryota > Metazoa > Arthropoda > Insecta > Hemiptera > Delphacidae > Laodelphax > Laodelphax striatellus. The sequence continues at coordinate 14,861,517 of CM029540.1, forward strand.
AATCTACGTCTAGATTTATTAATTTATTACGAGGCCTAACGTGAATGAACATAACCGTACAGGTCACCTTGGGCTTTATTGCTCATGTATATTTTTTGTTCAAGTTATGTAGGTATTTTTATGTTTCTATGTATTGTTAAGCATTCGTATGAGCAATAGAGAAGTATCAAAATAAAATAAATCATCTATATTTTGATACGAACACATCTGAGACTGAGATTATAATTATGTGGAATGTTAACATTGACTATAATTGATCGATCGATTTATTCCTTGACAAAAATAAATAAATATATGATATGTTTAAAGTTCAACTGTAGAGCAAGCCTGAAAAATCAATAAGTCAACGCCTACCCTAACATGTTATTTATACTAAAAAATGGGTCAGAAAACCCTTGTCAAATCCAGCTCTCGTCCGTTGACAATCTGCGTTAAGTACGGGAGGTCGTGACTTCAGAATAAATTACCATTAGTTGCTTGTCGGCTTTGACAGGGGGAAAATGGACCCAAAAATAGTCTGTTGTCAGTCGCCAGTGACCCTTCCGATTATTTTAATCGTCCGGCTTCGTTGTATGAATGAACGTTATTAGGAATGAATGGGGAAATTGCAGTACGCTGTACATTGCAGGAAGTAGTGATGGGACGGAAGATTGCCTAGAAATTGCTTCGGACTGCTTCTGGTTGTCATTAGGGTTGAGTTGGGTTGTCATCGGAAAATGTGATCGTTTTCTGGCTTAGGTCATCGCCTTCCAATCGCCTCGGGATGATTGCTCTTAAGGGGCCCTTACACTAATCTTGCATTGCACGTCGTGCCATTTTTATATCTATATATCTTTATATTCAATGGCACGACGTGTAATGCATGAATAGTGTATGGGCCGCTTTATTGCAAATCATGAGTGTTGTGAGTTCTAGTCAATTCTAGTGTGGGTTCCCTCACACTAAGGCCCGTATGTACCTTCATTATTTGAACTGAAGATTTATCCTACAGTCAACTCATCATTATCAAGTAAATATATTACACCTTCTGATATAACATTTAAGTAGAAGATAAGAAGTCATCTGATAAGAATTTAATATAAGCGTTGAAATTAGTCAATGAATATATATCCTGGAATATGAAGACCACTTCCACTATTTAAAAGCTATTTCAGCAGTCATTTTTAAAGCCATTTTTGAAGACAACTGGCTATTGAAGTGGTTTCATTTATTTTATTTATTTTTGAAATTATCTACTTATTGAACTATTTAATTCTATTGAGATAAAATGCTACCAAAACTAAGAACTATTAGCTTATTTATGAAGAAAGAACCGTTCTGAAGCCGTTTCAATAACAAGACACACCTATCAAATCCTGAGCTAAAAGATCCCCAACTCTGTCTCTCGATCTCTCTCCATATCTATCTCTCTCTCACTGACTAAAACTCTCACTAACTCTTTCCTCTCTATCACACAAATTTTCCAGCCATTAATACATCTTGTTCAAAGAGACGCTGGCACCAAATAAAGATAGGAATTAATACTGCCTCTTAGTGCCGTTCTGTAGTAGGTAGGTACGAACGGTAACATATTATGAAGTGATCTCGTGGGAAGTGGTTCGCCAACAGCTCTGCTTTTAAATAATGAAGCCGGTAGTGGTGGTTCCCTACCAGCAATAGTTCAAGCTTGGAGTCTCCTCCCCCCTTCCCCCTAAGGCTTGTGCCCGGTTTATCGGCTAATTCCTCCTCGTTTTACAGCTGGCAGACTCTCCTGGATATCTTTACGACCATCTTGGTTTATGACTAACTCGCATGAGCCGAGATAATAATGCTACAAGTAGTGTCAACGAGCTCCTATCTTTGTGGCCTGAACACGAACAGAACGGCAAAGGTGAAGTCACTGGACCCAGAAAGATGATGTCCTTATGCTAATTGAGTATTTGATGGTTTCCTCGACATCATAATTCAACAGACTGCAACATAACTCAACCTGGGCTGTCGAGATGAACTTTATTTGAATCATTTGAATGACAAAATAGATCATTCGCGTTCCACCGTCACCTGGTTAGCTGAATAGTAGAAGGAAACGAGACATTTCAAATGAAAAAGTTATAAAATACACCTTCTAAGCAATTTAGTTGACCGAACCTGATATGTCATCTCTATGGCAATCTTTTTCCAAATTCATATAAAGTATTTTAATTTTTTTCAATACTTATTCAATATAAATAAATAAAATTCAATCAATTAATCTCTATACACTTTTCACCCGCCTGAATTAATTTCAAGTCATTCTATTTCTCGCTATACATTTCTCTCTATAAACTTTTCTATCTGCCTCCGAATTTACATTTATTTTCATAAATTAATTTCCAATCAATCTATTTTTCTCTGTACATTTTTTTCCATGCGCTTTTCCTTCTGCCTCCGAGTTTACATTCATTTCCAAAATAAATTTTTCAGCCTCTGCGCTCTTTCCAGCCTCGTGTAAAATTTTATACACCAAAACCCACTCATCCACAAAACATTTTTCATCCCTCAAGTATTCTGCTACACATCCGATAATGTTTTGTACACGGTTTTGAAGAAAGAAAAGCAGACGTATCTCTTTGTTTGGACCAACATAAATTGTATCTTCATAGTAGGCCGCAGTGGTGTTTTGTTGCCTTGGCGCGGGGTGGGGGCGAAATTATTTGTAAGCATGAGAGCCAGAGCATACCTCGCCGAAAGCCAGCCAGACCATGCACGAAGAAATAATAATTCTCAGAAATTTACCGAGCTTGCTTCACATTTGTGCAGCCCCGGATAATGAATGAATTATGTCTGGATCGGGAAACGTGTTAAAAGCCATTTCAGCGGTAGCCGCGCTGGGACATGAGGATTTGCTTAATTTCAACGGAATACGTCTGTTATTGTTCATGGCAAAATAATGGGTTTTCCGCTTACATTTCTCAGCCTCATGGCTTTGCGATTCAGTCGACGTTTAAAACCGTCTTCCAGGGTAATGAGCTCTCAAACAATAACTACTTGTTCTTTGTTCATTATGTCTATTATATTTCTGTAATGTACAATACGCCGTAATTGCACTGAAATACTATTTTCCGTCAAAGGAACATATTTTAACAAATGGTAGAAGAAACTACGCTTTTCGTCCTCATTTTAATGAAATAATGGTGTTTTGCTGGATATTTCGTGCAATATTACGATTAAATACATTTAATGGTGAGTTCGTAAACGCAGTTCCATATTCCAAGTTCACAATTAGATCTTACCATATCATTTATGTTAACAATTTTTGTTAGTTTTTGTGGTTTGTGTGAAGTGATAAACAAGAGTATTGGGATTTGAAAAGGACGATAGGCCTAAAATAATCACTTCTATTCATAAATTAGATGAGTTTTGGACATATAATAAGCCTGTTGTACTATACTTTGTAAATGATTGAAAATTATATCCTGTCATTCTGATTCTGCATCAACTCTAAATTTTATAATTTGAACTGGAATAAACAATTCATTTCAACAACTCAAATAGATAAGTTGATATCATTAACAACTTGAGTCTCATGCAGAGGCTTCGATGTGTTTAATCCCTCCGCTGCCTCATCAAAGTCCAAACTTTTTTGATAATCTATTTTTCACCCTGAAAGGATTGAAACAAAGTTGAAGTTGACCAGCTCAAAAATTCCCATTTTAGCATTGAATTTCAGAACGGTCCAAATTCCGATAGTCCATTTTCCTCTCTGACCGGATTAAATTAAAGTTCATGTTAATCGAAACCTAATTCTCCTACTTTAGCGTTGAAGTTTTGAAGGGAGAACAGCTTTTTAAAACTCTCGACGAGGAATTTGAAGCACATGCGTTTTAGAGTTAGCAAGCAGTGTGGGACATTAACATATTCAGCTAGGCGACATGTCAACAAGGCGTCTGAATCATTCGCTTCAAAAGGATTTTCATTGAGACAACATGACGACTACTGCAGGGAATCAGGGAAAATTCTCTACCATTGTTTTACTTACTTCTACTCCTCCTTTTCTTTTTTATTTGCTTCCTCTTCCTCCTTCTCTTCCTCTTCCGCTTTCCTCTCCTCCTCCACTTCTTCCGCCTCATCCTCCGCCTCTTCCTACTTCTCCAACGCCTCCTCCTTCTTCTCCACCTCCTCCTGCACCACCTCTTCCTTCTTCTCCTCCTCCTCCACCTCCTCCTCCAGCTCTTCCACCTACCCCTCCTCCTCCTCCTGCTCCACCTCTTCTCCTCTTCCGATTTCTCCTCCTCCTTTCTACCTCCTCCTCCTGCTTCTCCTTTTCTCCTCTTCCGATTTCTCCTCCTTCTTTCCTCCTCCGCCTCTTCTCCTCTTCCGATTTCTCCTCCTTCTCTTCTTCCACCTCCTCATCTTCCTCCCCCTCTCCTGTTTCCGCCACCTCTTTTCCTTCCTCCTCTTCTGTTTCCGCCTCCCATTGCCTCTCTCCTCCTCCTCCTTCCTTCTTCTCCTCCTTTTCCCTCCTTTTCCATTCCCTCCCTCCTCCTCCCTCCTCCTCCTCCTCTTCTTCCTTCTCTCTTGTGTTTCCTCCTCTTTTTCCTTCTTTTTCTTTGTTCCTCCTCCTCCACCTCCTCCCGTTCCTCCTTTTCTGCCGCCGCCTCCTACCCGCCTCCTCCCTCCTCCCCTCCTTTTCCGCTTTTCCCTTCTCCTTTCTATCCTCTTTCTCTTACTTCTCCTCCTCTCCTTCTCCTCCTTATATTCCTTCTCCACCTCCTCGTCCCTCCTCCGCCTCTTCTTCTGTTCCTCCTCTTTATCATTATTCTTCCGT
>CM029540.1:14866705-15136124 GCA_017141395.1 Laodelphax striatellus
CCCTTCTTCCTATCTTTCTTCTTCCAGCCTCCTTCTTCATATTTTCTTTATTCCTTTCTTTCTACTTACTATTTCCCTTCTCCCCATCTCTCTTCTTTCATCATCCTTTTTCATATTTTCTTAATTCCTTTCTCTCTACTTACTATTTCCCTTCTTCGTATATTTCTTCTTCCATCCTCCTTTTTCATATTTTCTTTATTCCTTATCTCCTTCTTACTATTTCCCTTCTTCCTACCTTTCTTCTTCCATCCTCCTTCATATTTTCTCTTTTCCTTTCTCTCTTCTTACTATTTCCCTCCTTCCTATCTTTCTTCTTCCATCCTCCTTCATATTTTCTCTCTTCTTACGATTTCCTTTCTTCCTATCATTCTTCTTCTATCCTCCTTTTTCATATTTTCTTTATTCCTTTCTTTCTTCTTACTATTTCCCTTCTTCCTATCTTACTTCTTCCATCCTCTTCCACATTTTCCTTATTCCTATCTTTTCTCTTCCTATCTTCATTCTTCCTAACTTTCCTCATTTTAACTCCCTTATTCCTAACTTCCTTCTTTCTATCATTTCTTCTTCATCCCCTCTATCTTCTTCTTCCCTTCCTTCTTTCTCCATATCTTATCCTATAACATATCTTTCTCCTTCTTATCTTCCTATCCCCTCATCCTCCTTCGTTCTATCTCTTTCCCACCCCATTTCCCCTCTTTCCTTCCCCTTCCCACCCCTGTGCACCCTGCCACATCTGCAATAACCCTTTCAGCTGGTAACCGGCTCTCGGAAGTGCTCAAAATCAGATGTAATCAAGTGTTCTAATCTGAGATGGGGCTGCTAGCTGCTGGCACCTTTTCCTACTACGGCTTCCCACCCAAGTGAAAGCCCGGCTTTCACTCGTTCCTACTTTTCCACACTTTTTCTGTTGAAAACGAACTGGCTGGAATCATTGCCGACGGAAAGCTTTATCACACATTTTAATTCCGACAGTGAGGGTGTGAGGCTTCAACGCTTGCTCTTGACTATATTTCACAAAAAGTACAATTCGCAAGTACGAATTTGCAAAGTTTGGTTATTTCCTTGGAACTGAAAGTATTGTGTTTCGTCAAGATAAATGTTAGGCTAGGCGTACACCGGTTAAAAATGTTTTGAGATCATGATCTTCATGATGTCCAAATGAGGATTCAATAAGAAATAATTATATATTTTTACCAAGTTTTAATTTTAACTTATCTTATTTCGTGTATTTTTGCCATGTCATCATTAGGCTAGGCGTACACCGGTTAGTCGAGACAAGACAAGACGAGATTAGTCACGTTTAGTGACAGTACTTCACATAGTTGCTTATGAAGCAACACACACCGATTAGTCATTGCATCTGTGTGTGCTGCTTCATAAGCAACTATGTGAATTACTGTGACTAAACGTGACTAATCTCGTCTTGTCTTGTCTTGACTAACCGGTGTACGCCTAGCCTAATGTATGTAAAGTAATGTAAATATAATTAAAGTAATGTATACAGGTATAGCCAGTGAAACGGAAGATTTCAATAAGTTGATTCTTCAAGATTTTTTCAATTTAATGGCTATAAATATAAAATACAAAGGTAACCATTTACTGTATTATAAGTGAAAAACCCCATTTTTTGAATATAACATCAAAAGTCCAGTCCTCCATTGGGATCTATCACTTCTGCAGCCGGGTCTGAAAGTTTCCCAAGACATTTTGCAGCATATTGACTGGTATTCCTTCAATTTTGTCCCCAATTCATTGTTTTAGGGCTGCGATAGTTCTGGGTAGGTTTTTTAACTCTTCTTTTCAAGTAACCACATAAAAAAGTCGCAGGTTGTCAAATCTGTGGAGAGCGAGGGGTCAAAGAAAGGGGCCGTCATCATAGGAACTGATGTGTACCAACATGTTGATGTGTTGAACAATACATGCAACATCATGTTGATGTGTTGAACAATACATGCAACATCATGTTGATTTGTTAAACAATGACATACAACATCATGTTGATTTGTTGAACTATGATATGCAACATGTTGATGTGTTGAACAATACATGCAACATCATGTTGATTTGTTAAACAATGACATACAACATCATGTTGATTTGTTGAACTATGATATGCAACATGTTGATGTGTTGAACAATGATTTGCAACATGTTGTTACATTTACGTTAAACAGTGATATACAACAAAATAAGTATTCTTTAGGATTTTTTCGTTATCTCGCTCTTATTTCCGCACAGGGTTTCTTAGCAGCGTCAACTCCATAATATGCGAAGATTGAACATGTTATAGAAAGATATGGTTGAACAAACACATACAACATCATGTTGATTTGTTGAACTATGATATGCAACATGTTGATGTGTTGAACAATGATTTGGCGTCAACATGTTGTTACATCCCTGTGTTAAACAAGTGATATCACAACTTAGAAGATAAGTATTCTTTTAGGATTTTTTCTTTATTCGCCTTGGTATTTCCAGGTTATTTTTCAGGTAGCATTAACCTATAATATAGTGGAGCGCCAGTGTCACCTACGCTTCTATGTTGGTGGTGTTTTGGACGCGCGCAGACTCGTGTAGCGAGTAGATAACCTCATGTGATTTGGATGTATGGCTCTAGGCGATGAATATCATCACAGGCCTCCAGCGACTTCCTTTCTTAGGCTGCTCTTTTGTCACCCCTCCAAAATACGATAGCGGTGGTTTTTCAGACGGATCTCCTCTTCATTCTTTCTATCTGTCTCTTGACGCTTTTTCTGTACAGAGTCGATTGTGTATTTTGATCACGACTCTCTTGCCTTAACAAATTGTAAAAGTGTGTGTGTAGGGTTTGAACAGAAAAAATTATAGGAAGGGTGAAAAGTCCTTCATAAAAACAGCTTTGCTTTAAACGTGTGTCTCAAATCTTCCTATTTCATTATAATTACAATTCATAATACTATGGTTTGCAATAGAATTGAAAACTGTTACTCCCACCCAGTTGGTCAGGATTTTCCTATACTGGTGATTAGGACATTTTTATTGTGAATTTATAATTTTGTACTGCTTTTCTACAACAAATTGAATCTGAATGGGGAAGCGGTTGTCCCAGTGGTAGCAGGTGGCTCAATTTGCGAGATAAGATAAGAGGCGGCGTCCACCACCTGTTTTAATGCCCAGATCGGTTCCTGTAAATACAATTTATGAGCTCAAAAATCGCTTCCCGAAAGGTTCGTTCGAACCACCCAAAGTTGTAAGTCCATTCATACTATCTCTCATCATCATCCTTCCCATTATCCGTTTACCAAGCCTAGAGCTATGGTCAATCATATCCAGCGAAAAATTATTTCTAATTGCATCATAACAGTCTGCCCTGGCTTCTGAATTCATGGAAATTTAAGTTATTTTTGTAGATCTTTGTAGTGCAATTGGAGGATAATGCTATTGAATAAGGTTAAAAGTAATTTATAACATTTATTTCCTATGTGAGGTTATTTTGACTAGAATGTGGAAAAACCTGACCAGTAATGAGAGGCAAAAGCTCAAACATTATAGATAAAGTGATCGAACATTTTAGATAGAGTGAAGTATAGATGAATTGATTGAGAATTTCTAAATAATTTATTCACTTGGAGAATTAAGATTGCAATATCTAGAACTGTAATAAAATCTTAAATAATTAGATTATATGTATAGCAGGAGCCAATTAACTTGTCATAAATCAGCTGATCCAGTAATAATTAAACAGTGATTTCGACACAATATATAATCAACGTGTGTTTGAAAGTCTAAAGAACCTTGAAAGTCTTTAAAAGACCTTTACTAAAGAAGACCTCTCAAAGAATAACTTTTTAAAATACCTTTTCAATAATCTGCGAGATTCAGCATTTATAGGTTAAGTATTGTGATATTGCTCTTTGAAACAGCTGATTTCTGACAAGTTGAATTGGATTCTGCTATAATAAATAGCAGTCTGGAAGATCAGCTTAGTCTATAGTCCGTGCAAACCTTAGTTTGCAGTAAGCGTTTAAATGGCAATGCTATTTGTAATGGGGATATGGAAGCGCTGTTGCCATGTTTTGCTTATTATTTTAATCATTACTCCTCACTCACAGCTGTTCGCTCTCTTTTCTGCTCTCTCTCTTGTTATTTGTTTTACATTTCTTATTCTATCAAAACCTTCATAGAATGAGAAAAAAATTAGCACACTAAATTACCTATTTATATGTTTTATACCACACTATGAATAATTTTAAAAAGTTTTATAAGTTTTGAATATTTACTCTTATCTCCGAGGTTAAGCTTTGCTGGCTACTGTGCAATCCGGCAACACTGCGCCCCATAAACGTAATACTGCAAACTAAGGTTTGCACGGACTATAGTAACAAATTTCATAGAAATCATACTCGATATCTGGAATCTATCAATCAATCAGTACTGTAACATTCTTTCCAAAAAAACTTATTTTTTTTTTTTTTACAACGTTTTTAGAAATTCCGAGTATACGTGTGCCATGTAAATTCTTCCTTTTCGTGTCCTAAATTCTATGAACAGCTACAAATCATGCTTAACAGCTAGAATTCTATAAAATCTAAATGCTAAATTCTAAATGTGATAAATTATGGAAAGATTCCACAACATCAACATTTTGTTCTATAGATAGAATTGATTAGAATACTTGAACTAATTTAAATTCTGTTTCAAAAATACATTCTCGAAGTTCAAGGCATGCACAGAAATTAACAGTTAAGTACGCTAAGTAGACCGTCTTCCCATACATTGTTGAAAATGAATGGATTACGAAGTTTTCGAGGCATTAGAACTATTTGAGGAATATGTCGCCGGAAGTTTGAAATTCTTGAAATTGTTTCCAAGAGCCGAAATCATGTAGAATGCCTGTGGAACTGAAAATCCGCCCACACATAGTCGCCTACTGTTGTCAAAGGAAAGCTATTTCCGCTGTGCGTGTGCATTCAAACATGTTTGCGAATAAAAGGAAACAAAAGGCCAAAGTGTCATAAGTCTTCTTCTTTTGTTACTCGACGGTGGTCCAGTAGAATCCTAGCTTCCCTCAACTTTTATTTCAAAGCATATTTTCATCACATATTCCCTTAAGGAAGGCTACCCTTTGGAATTTTTCGAAATTTTAAATTAGAATTTTGGTACAAAGTTTAATGGTGATTCGTTTTCTTTACACTACATGCTTCTACCGAACCGGGTGAAATGGTCCGATTAGAATAAAATCCGGTTAAAATAAAGTTCGGTTAGAATAAAGTCCGGTTAAAATATCAAGAGGAACATTGTACCATTTGCACAAAGGTCTATTAAGCGTAATCTCCAATTAACAATATTATTTGAAAAATATTGAATTCACTACAAAAAAAATGAATTCAACTTCCACCAACTGATAATGGAAGTAAAGTTATACAATTTTGTCACAGTGCATGAATGTCGTAGAAGATGAGGCCTCAAAATTAGGAGCCTTATCTATGACGAGTTGCCAAGATTTCTCAGTCAGTTCTCACGTTGAATAGAGGCAGCCGCCGATGAAATGAGGTAGCTAACCCTTTTTCTCAGCTCTCAGTTCTCTTTACAAAACACAGTTTTCTCTTCCAATTGGATGGAGCTGAACACCGCAGACTATGAAAGACGTCTTGATTAAAATGGAGCAGTATGGATTTTTCCCCGGTGCTTTGTGTTCTACTGAAATAAGACGGATTTCCTTAGCGGCTTCTCTTCTGTTCATTGGATGTTCTAATTACTTGTGGATGATTGCAGGTTGCAGTGGCTCTATGAATGCAATGCCTCTCTCCTATTCAATGTTGTTAAGCCGCCACTTCGTGCTATAATTAATTTGATTTTGTTGAGTATAATCCTAAGGCGCGGTAGGTTATTTAGACTGAAATCTGGTGAAATTATTTCAGGATCTCAAGAAAATGTAGAACTAACTTATTTAAGCAAGCCTACACAATTGTACAGTAATTTCTTGGGAAAATACTGGTTATTTTGCTATGGTACCTGGATTGGTAAGGAATACCTCATTACAACTTTCTACAATAGAAAAAGTACAATGTAAATCTATTTAATATAGTACAATGTGGAAAAACATTCTCAACCTTCTCAACGGTAGTGAACAATAGCTTTTAACAAAGTTGTAGCGGGTTAAATTTGAGGAATTCGTCGTCAATAATTCATGTGCCTTAGCAAAATGAAACTGAAATTGAATGAAGAACTAATGCAGTTTCATTTGTACATTTGAAACATTTTATACAGTAATAATTCATTTTTATCGTATAATTATCAGATTATAGCTCTGCAATACATCAATTTTATTTACTTTACTGTATTTTTTACTTTTTTGACACTCCGTCTGCAAACTAAAGCCTGGGCATGAATGATACGAGAAGTAATGAATGGAGTGGAATATTCGGCTCAAAATCGATCGAGTTTGACTGTACATTATTGTAACCATTGAAGTGTGTGTTTCTCTGGCTACCTTATTTATTCTTTAAATTTTACATTGATTATTTTGTTTATTCTTCCCAAATAATAGCCGGATCAAGTTCATTTCATGCGTGTGTTTGTCCCATGCCTGTTGTACTTCCTTTGATGTTAGTGTTAATGCTAACTTGAATTCAATATTAAATTCATATTCTATGTTATAAATATCTTTGATGAGATTCTAGAGAAGTTTTCAGCCTACTCCCGTTTTCCGCTTTGATATTCTTATGCTGGGTTGCACCAACCAAGATCAAGTCTGATCCAGGATCGTGATCCATGTTCGCCATATTTGATCTTGGAATTTCATTGCATCAAAGCGAGATCAAGCAGATCTAGGATCGTGATCCTGGATCATGATCGAGGTACATTAATCCACGATATTCCGTTGCACCAACCTGGATTAGGAATTTGATCCTACCACATGACTGATTGATCCAGGATCAAAGCTGATACCTCGACAGAGTAGGATTACTCTGCAGTTTCTAGGTTAGATTACTCAATGAGAATAGAAAATTAATTATTTTCTTGAATTGGAGTTGAAAAAAACATATTACCTTGTCAATTTATGTCTATTATGAATAGACATTGATTTTGGATGAACCAATTTGAAAAGAATTATACCAAATTTACGGAAAATATATCTCCAATTAATTGTTAATTTTCATTAATTAATGACATATTAAGTTAATTATACACACTTAAATATTATTTGAATACAATTTATTTATTCAAGGAAGTACAATTAACACAGACACATAGTCCAAAACATGTTTCACTTTATTAAATTTCAAAGGTTATGTTTATTCACTATTAAACACAAATTTCCACTTCCAATAAAGCTAAAACTATGAGTTATAGAATTTAAAAGGTCGATATAAATGCCAAAAAGCACCAAAAATATGAATAGAATGATTGAAATAATTTGATAGAGAATGAACAAACTCAGCCCAATACTGTTTCACTTTGATAATATTTCTTTATTTTGATAATGCAAAATTAGGTTATGCTGTGGATCTACTTCAACACCAAATTTCCAACCAAAACTTATGTTCAAAAACCCGGTCCCAGCTGTATTCTGGGTTGGATTTCTCATATGTTGACTAAAATCTGATTGAAAATGTACTATTCTCGAAAACACATTCGCCTGGCTGGATCATGATCTGGGATTGGCTGATCCGGGATCACATCCGTGTTTTTGGTAATGGTGCAACGCGACTAATAAATTGATCCAGGATCAGCTTGATCTCGGATCTGGTGATAGATTTGATTTGGTTGGTGCAACCCGGCACACATGCTTGATTCAATAATGCTGGGTTGCACCAACCAAGATCAAGTCTGATCCAGGATCGTGATCCATGTTCGCCATATTTGATCTAGGAATTTCATTGCACCAAAGCGAGATCAAGCAGATCTAGGATCGTGATCCTGATCATGATCGATACATTAATCCACGATATTTCGTTGCACCAACCTGGATTAGGAATTCTGATCCTACCACGTGACTGATTGATCCAGGATCAAAGCCGATACCTCGACAGAGTAGGATTACTCTTCAGTTTCTAGGTTAGATTACACTCTCAATGAGAATAGAAAATTAATTTTCTTGAATTGGAGTTCGAAATCTATTTAAAAATATATTACATTGTCAATTTATGACTATTATGAATAGACATTGATTTTGGATGAACCAATTTGAAAAAGAATTATGCAAATTTACGGAAATATATCTCCAATTAATTAAAAGTAATTACGATTTTTCATTAATTAATTACATATTCAGTTAATTATACACACTCACAAATTATTTGAATAACGATTTATTTATTCAAGGAAGTACAATTAACACAGATACATAGTCCAAAACATGTTTTACTTGTTTTGGTAATTATTTCAAAAGGTTATGTTTACATTCACTATTAAACACAAATTTCCACTTCCAAAGCTAAAAACTATGAGTTATCAATTTAGAATTTAAAAAGGTCGATATGAATGCCAAAAAAGCACAAAAAATATGAATAAAATGATTTCGAAATAATTTGATAGAGAAATAAACAAACTCAGCCCAATACTGTTTCACTTTGATAATATTTCTATAAATTTCGATTTTTATTTTCATAATGCAAAATTAGGTTATGCTGTGAATCTACTTCAACACCAAAATTTCCAACCAAAAAATTATGTTCAAAAAACCCGGTCCCAGCTGTATTCTGGGTTGGATTTCTCATATGTTGACTAAAATCTGATTGAAAATGTACTATTCTCGAAAACACATTCGCCTGGCTGGATCATGATCTGGGATTGGCTGATCCAGGATCACATCCATGTTTTTGGTAATGGTGCAACGCGACTAATAACTTGATCCAGGATCAGCTTGATCCCGGATCTGGTGATCCCGTGATTTGATCTTGGTTGGTGCAACCCGGCATAAATAAATCATTACAATTTCCGGATTTCATAGTAGAAAAATTGACTGTAGTTTGGTTCTAGAGACAACGAGTAGCTTAGTATATTCAAAGGATTTTTATTGGTTACTAAGATTGATAGCATCCAAATCAAGTTCAATTTAAAATGGTTGCAGAATGATTGAATTAATTGGTTTGGGTTTGACCTACTACTCTTGTTCCTCCATAACCAATATCATCAATTATATTCTCCCTGGCTTTGATTCGCTTTTAGGATTCGATTTCCATCTAGCAGAGATTGTTTCTTATAGCTGTATCAATGTTTTTAATAATCCGATGAAACTAAAAATAATTTCAGGTATTTGAAATACAATATTCACAATATATTTAATTTGAATTTATTTATTGACGTATTTAATTCGTCTATAAATATTTTCACAATGTGCACTACAGTGTAGCATTTTGGAAATGAAGTTGAGAAAATGTTCGTTAATGTTTGTATTTATTACATCTCTATCCGAAAAAAATCCTTTTTTACTGTTTAGCTCTGAGACCTGTTTCTAGATGAGGAGTATTGAAGCAGTATTATAATTGATTAAATAAAATTGAACTTCATATTCAAAGACATAATATATTTTCCAAATCACCAGTACAATGCTCGAATAGGAACTAAACTTGAAATAACAAAATAAATATGAATTAAGTAAATGATATCATATGATTGATAATTATCAGATTGAAACTTTTAGTCACAGTTGTTGTATTACCAACAACTTTGTAATGGTTAAATATTTGTGACACCACAAATCTCTCCCTCCTTCGTTCTCTCTTTTTTTATAATTATTTTTTCTTCATCCTCTTTTTAAATGCTTGTTCAGCTTTCCAGATTTCTTCAGCTGCTTATAATTGCCAACCAGCACCCAATAAACATTTCTCAGATTTTTTACAGTAGAATGGTTTCTTTCCGTCTTTGACCGCCTGTTTTCGCATTTCCTTTTCTTCTTTATCCTTCAACTCTTTGAGTTGTTCCTTCTTTCTCTCTTTATTATCCATCCTTTGAATAAGAATTTTTATCCGTCTTTTTTCTTCTGCATCAGTTGTATCCATCAATTCTTTTTGAAGCATTTTTCTTTTTACGACGAATTTTGTCCAAAAACTTGTAGTTGGTTTTGAATTTCTTTTCATCGTAAACACCACAAGCATCTTTAAATCTAGGATCCTATACAATTTTATTCTTTTCTTCTACTGTCCTTCAAAATCTCATCAATCTCAATTCTTCCCAATTGTATTTTTCTTCCACATTCATTTTCAAATTGTCAACTTCACTCTTCATTATCTTTTGATCTTCTTCACATTTTTCTACATCTGATTTTATCTCGTTCAAATCCGATCTCACCTCTTTCATCTCTTCTCTTATCATTTCACCATTTTTATTTCTAAATTCTCAATACACTTTCATCTCTGTCATTTCTAATTCCATATTTGTTTCTATTCCTTTCATTTCTTCTTTCATATTTGTTTCTAACTTGTCATTACCTACTTTCATTTCTTCTTTCATATTTGTTTCCATTGCTTTCATTTCTTCTTTCATATTTGTTTCCATTCCTTTCATTCCTTCCAAAATACTTCAAACATTTTGCTTATATTAACATTCTCTCAAATCCATTTCCATACTTTCCTCCTTATCTTTACAATTTTCTCTTACCAAAAACATTTCACCTTGTAAATCTATATCAGTCAACACACAATTCTCTGTTTCTTCCACTTTTTTATTTCTCACGTTTTTTGGCGGCATTGTTTACTTTTACTTAAAAAAAATCTTCAAATCCAAATATCGTTTAATCAATTCCAATCTTACCTTATTCACAGGTTCTCCAATAAGTCCACTGATTATTTTTTGTTTCTCATTTCTTTTGCTTCATTATTTTCGTAGGTTCGTTCGGGATGCCAATTTGAAGCAGTATTATTATTTATTATTTAGCGTATGGCTTTTGTCGGTGGGGAGACCCGAAGGTTGTTCCACCTCGCCGTGATAACCTAATTCCACTTAGGTTGTAGTTTTTCTACTACAGTATTATAATTGATTAAATAAAATTGAACTTCATATTCAAAGACATAATATATTTTCCAAATCACCAGTACAATGCTCGAATAGGAACTAAACTTGAAATAACAAAATAAATATGAATTAAGTAAAATGATATCATATGATTGATAATTATCAGATTGAAACTTTTAGTCAAGCAGTTGTTGTATTACCAACAACTTTGTAATGGTTAAATATTTGTGACACCACAGTATTAAACTTTCTTTCTAATGTATATATTTTGAATTACTTAAATTTTCACTTGTCTTTCAAATATCTTAATACATCTAGTTGATTACGTAATAAATCTATTTGATTTGTTTCTTAAAATAAGAATATTTTTAATTCAATTCAATACTTTAGAAGACCTTTATTCCTTTATTACCTCTCTATTTATGCCATTGTTAATATCCTTTTTAGTATGTTTCGTTGAATATACGCAGGCATTTAGTGTCAAGTATATCGTAACATAAGCTGCTTGTGACATGTCTCAGTGAGGATACCAACAAGTGTTAAGCTACGTTTTGATAGTAACTCACAGCTGGACGCATCACGATTCAGAGAGGAGGCGTTTTGAACAGCTCAGGCAGAAGGAATGTGGAGCAATAGACAGAGACGGAAAGGGAATGAAAAAGAGGATAAACGTGAGAGGGACTGGGCGGGCATTAGGAAGGCATAAAGAATCCTGACAATTTTTCTTCCGGACTCTCGTTTATCCCCGACAAGATGGCCTACCTATGGACAGGAGTGGTCGGTTGAATATGACCCTTTAGCGTTGACTTGTGCATGTGAGTGTGTGATGCAGCCTCTAAACTCAGCTCCTCTCTGAATACTGTACCGTTCTTCCCACATTATCATTTTCGTATCGTTCCATGATACCAGTCATTCTTTTTTACATGCTCTCCTTCTTTTTCTTCTTCTTCTCTTCTTTTCTTCTTCTTCTTTCTTCTTCTTCTTCTTCTTCTTCTTCTAACCTCTCCTCTTCTTCTTTCTCCACCTCTTCTTTTTCTTCTTCTCATCATCATCATCATCATCATCATCATCATCATCGTCTTCTTTTCTTTTCAATTTCATCATCATCTTCTTCATCGTCATCATCTTCATCATCATCATCATCATCATCATCATCTTCTTCTTTTCTTCTTCTTCTTCTTCTTCTTCTTCTTCTTCTTCTTCTTGTACATCTTTTTATTTTTCTTCATCATCATCATCGTCTTCTTCTTCTTATACCCCTTCCTCCTTCCACTAGTCACCCTTCTTCTAACATTCTTTCTTCACCTCTCCTTACTGTTTCCTCTCATTTTCATGATCCTCATTCTCTCTGTTTCCCTCATTCTCTTTTCAATATGATCTTCTTTTTCCAATTCTACTCCCACTCTTTCTCCTCCTTTTACGATCCACCCCTCGTCGACTCTTCCTTAGCATCCTCTTCTTGCTCCTCGCCCTATATGTTTCCTCTCATTTTCCGACACTTTTTTATCTTCCCTATTCTCTTCTTTAAATGCTCTTCTTTTTCTAGTTTTTCTCTTTCTCTTCCTCCTCCTCCTCCTCATGAAGTAGTAGAGGAGAGTAGTCTACACCTCATTCATATCCTGTCCCCTTACTTCTTCTGATTTTTTAATACTAAACTCCTCATTCCTTCCCTCCATCATTATCCTATTTTTCTCCTTTTCCTTCTTCTCCCACTATAATCTCTACCTCATGCTTTTCCTATCCTTATCAACCTATCTTCCACTTTCTCACTTCTTCTCAGTTCTCTCCTCTTATCTCTCAGTTCTTTTTAGTCTCCTTCTAATTTTCCTCTTCTTCTTCTTCTTCTTCTTTACTCTCTTTTCCAATTCATTCTCTTTCTCCTACTCCTTCCTATTCTCCTTATCCTTCACTTCCTTTTTCTTACTTTACCCTTTTCTGCTCCTTATCATCCTCCTCTTCCTCCCTATTTTCTCCTCCTCCTCCTTCACTACCTCCACCACCTCCTCCTCCGCCCCCTCCTCCTCCTCCTCCTCCTCATCATCATCATGCTTCTCCTTCTCTTTTTTCTCCATCTTCTTCCTCCTCCTCCTCCTCCCTCCTCATTGTTCTCGCCATTTTCTTGTTTAACCACTTCTTTCCTCCTCCTCTTCTTCTTCTTTTGACTCTTCTCTACCATTTTATCTCTTTCATCCTCTTTCCCTCCTCCACCCCCTCTCCATTCCCTTCTTCTCTTTTCCACTCATGTAGCAACGCTGCTTGTTGCCGTAAATTTGATAGCGGTAACATCTGCTAACAGGTAATCTCTTCTAGGCCCCTTTCCCACCCTTATATTCCTACTTTCGCGATTATTTATTCGTTGCTTTTCGATTTCCGTTTTCTTCTTTAACAACCTATTTCTTCTCCACGTTATTCTCATTAAGTACATTCACAGACTGTGTCCCATATTGCTTTCTATTTTATATGGTGCTGAATATAAGGCTAATCGAATTTTAGCTACAATGCAAGTTGAATACTTCACAAGGTAATGAGATTCACAAGATTAATAGAATCTCAGTTCCAATACGGTTGGGGTGTTGAGATCTACAACTTCCTTATAAGCCCCTGCGCCCACTAAGCAACTGCTATCTGATTTCAGTCAGCAACCCAGCGTTGCCAGATGACTTTGGCTGATAGGTTAGATTACCCGAAAAACAGCCAAATGTCATCTGGCAACATTGGGTTGCTGACTGAAATCAGATAGCAGTTGCGAAGTGGGCGCAGGGGCTAAGTATCAGGAGTATCTACTTAGAATAGGAGTATTCTAAGCTCTACTCAGGAATATTCTACATCTAGATAACTACAACAACAAGGAGTATCTACTCAAAACAAGATACTGTATTTCCTTACAGTAGTATCTACAACTTCCAACAATGCGGTTGGGTTGATGAGACTTGGGATATATACAACTTCCTTTTCATATTGTTTTTTTATCCTCTTGATTAGGTGATTCCCACACAAGCCTAAGACAAGTACGTGGGTGATGAGGTCAAATAATGACTGGAAACCACTTAACTTTGTCAAGCCTGATATTCAACCCAGACTTCATGGGGCTAATAGTCATTAACACTAACCACAATACGGTAGTCTTCACAAAAGTTAAGCCTCTTGTTTCTTTCTTCGCTTAGTACCCCTCCTTATCCTCCTCCTCCACCTCATCCTACTCCTTTTCCTCCTCCCTTCCCTCCTCCTCCACCGCCGCCTCTTTCTCCTCTACTTGTTCTCTGCCTTCTCTTTCTCCTCTTTCCTCCTCTTTCTCTACCTTCTGCTCGTTGTCCACCATGTCTCTCTCTTTCTCATTCATTTCTTCCATTATTGAGTATTTTTACCTTCCACATTATCTACAAATTTTTCTTTCTCTTCCCCTTTTCCACTTGGTGAATCTTCTTCCCTTCTGTCTCTCCCCAATTTTTGCTCTTCTTCTCCCCTTCAATATTTTTCTCTTATTCACCTCTTTTTCCTCCTCTTGCTCTATCAGCAAAATTTAGAAGAAGCATATTCTAATTGTAATTTAAAGATTTTTTATGATGAGACCTGAGATCTAACTACAGCTCTGTATTGTTTGAGTCTTTCTAGAACAAAATGTATAAAACAAGAGAGATCAGTGATCGTGTATTGGCCATTTCAATGAAGTTTTCATATTTAGGTGAATCCAAACCGATTCGTTCCTTCTCTTGTTATGGAGGTCCCTTTGAGATACTATTGTACAGCGGTACACAGCAATGAACATTATATTGGCTTTGTCAGATGGTAGTTGATCCATAAAAAATAGTATTCTATTCTTATTTCAGGTACATTATGCGCATAAAATTGTCGTTGGCTGGATTTTGTGGTTATTATATTACTCGGTGCGAGAGAATTTTCCCTCGGAAACAGGACAGTGCACAGAAGCACTTTCACCCTTTGGTTAAGTCTGCATTTTACTAGAAAATTCTCGTATTTTGAAAATAATTAGATATTCCTTTGATGTAGCAGCTGTGTCCTGGCTTTTTTGGATTGGAGAGGGGAGTGGGAAGTCCTTTTCCTTCTCTTGTTCACATTTTTCCAGAATATTCTTTTTATAGTTGGCCAACAGTGCCTCAGGCTGGCTTTCACTCGGGTTCATCTCCCGTCGAAAATAAGATTTCCATTCGAAATAAATTTCGCCATGCAGCAACGCACAGACGAGACACGTTCTATCTCCAACTTGTTAGAGCTGTAAAAGTCCAGTTTCATTCATTCTTTCGAATTATTGAGATCGACTCAAAGGTCTTGTGGCTAATTGGAATTGTTTCGTTTGCTGGTAAAACTGTAATATTGTTTCCATTGAAATAAAATTGAAATATTCTTTACTCACTCAACCTTAAAATTATGTCATTGAAGTTTCTACCACGAGTGGGTTGGGTTCATCAATACTATTGAAGAATGGATAAAATAGACTATAGAAGAGATGAATTTATCATTCACAGGAGGAATTTCTGTGTTAATTGTGTAACGTTTTACAATAGGTACATATTATTTTTCTACATGTTTCTTTATTTTAATTAATTTTCCATTTTTATCTGAACAAATAGCAGTCCTCCAAGACCAAAGATATTCAATAAATTACTCATGAATTGTTCAAAGATTATTCATTCCCTTTTAACTTCGAACCTTTAACTATATTCAAGTTTAAAAATAAACAAACTAACTCTCATGTTGAAAAGTACAGTAAAAATGTCAAAAAATGCTGTGCGTTGTATAAATTTGACAGTTCAGTATAAAAAATTGAAGTTTCTCAAAAATTAATACTCAAAATGTTAGATGGTACTGCAGAGTTGAGTAAATATGTTTACATAACTTTGCTACTCAAATCTACGGTTTTATTGTTCTGAATCTTCACTATTATCTTCTTGTTCTGTTTTACATAGAAGTGAAAGTACTCATACGCTTCATTGTTCTATTACAAATCTTGTTCCAGCAGTACAAATATATATTTAATGTGTTAAATATTTATTGAATTCAAATATATGTATTTAATACAAATATGTATTTCAATTCTTCTTTGTTGTTGATTATTGATTGATAAATTCATGTTTCCTCTTCATTCTTGACATTTATATTTCAATATTTACAATCACATTATTATTTCATATTTCCTGTCAAAATATTAATGTATTTTTATCTCTTCTTGTTCTAGGTAAGAAGAATTCACCTATTTATTGGTCTTAAAAGTCTACTTTTTCCTGTTGAGTATGCAATTTCAAATCGAAATTGCTCCAAGTACAGTATTGTAAGTTGATTTAGTTTCACATTTAGCATGTTGAAAGTTCTGTAATTTGCAATTTCGATCTCTTTGATAGGAAAAAAGAGGCGAATCAAACAATCCGTTTCTGGGTCTAGATGTTTGTAAATAATGTTATTATTCTAATAATTTTAAATGATAATAATTCTTTTGGATGATATAACATTACAGAAGATTGATGTTCAATGAATACATCCAGAAGAGCTCATTCATATCAGCAATACAAATTTTACAAGCATTAAAAAAATTTATTACCTGAGAGAAAAACCATCCCTTAGCACAAGCTTTGCTAGGCATTTTGCTTTACTAGGAAGAGGCATTCAACGTAGATTTTCAAGATGCTTCAAGTAACTATTAATAACTGTTTTTTGTGTAGTAGTGTAGTGTGTAGTAGTGTAGTGTGTTGTAGTGTAGTGTGTAGTAGTTTTAGTGTTATGTATCCATACTTTTAACAAAACGACTAGAATTTGTCACTACTACGAAGTTTAGTGTAAATTTTTGGTTGTGGCAACTTCTGCTATTTGTATTTAATATTCATTATTGAAGTAGGCCTATTGCATGAAGATAAGGAGTGATTTTTTAAATATCATTCTGTATGAATTATTAAGCCACAATATACTAAAATTATTTCATTAATCATACTCGTTATGTGATGGTTTTACTCTATTAGCATTTTTCTAGAACCTTTTGACATACATACTACGCACTGTATATGTTATGAAATCTCAGTCAGAAAACCCTTCATCTAAACATGCCTTGTGCAAACAATTTGAAATTCTGTTTACAAGTAATATCAATCATCTAAGATCTGTGCACGGTGGTTTGCTATTCAGATCTATTCAGTCTGTCTGCGTCAAACGTGAATAATTCAAATTCACGTTGAAGGTCCGTGTGACATTTTGGATTGCTGCCTTGCTGCCACAGATGAAGTTCTAGGCTGTGGCCTTTTGTGCCGCATATATCAGCTTGACATCGCTCCGTCAACTGTCAAATATCATTCTGCATACGATGATCAATGCTCCAATGCTAATGTGTTCATGCTACAGTGAATGTGTTTGTTCTTCATGCCCATTCATATTATGATGAAAAAGTCAAAGAAAGTACAGTAGAGGAGTAGAGTCTCGCTTATCCGTCTAAACGGAAAGGACCAATCAACAAACATTCGTTCAAAACTGCTTCAATCCCAATCCCATATTCTCAGGAGGCGAATATAACTTATATCTGGACACAAAAAGTAGTCACAATTTAACAAATGTTTATTGAAGCTTTATTGATATGGGTTGATGTTTGAAACTCTCGGATAGCTTGGAACTTTTCTCAAAGTTTCCCTATCCAATGGTTTCAGTCAGTTTGAATTTCTTTTCAGCAGAAATAGTTAGTGACAGATTAAGAACTTGAATGGTCGGTTATTTGAAGTTTAGTTCTTGTTTCGAGGAACAACACAGGGAAAACACGATGATTCTAGGATACAAGTTTCTCAAACAGGAAAACTTATTGCTGTCTATTGTTTGAGCTCTGTTTAATATTTCACAAGCAATCAAAGTTTAATACAGCGTCTACCATTAGTTATTGATTTATCCTCTGAAATGAAGAAAAACAACAGATTTCTTTCGACCTCCTGAATTCTGTTCTATTGAAGGCAATTAGCCAGAAAGATATGAATTCTTCTACTTTTTTATTAGTTTTGAGTTTTGAAATTGACAAAGTTTTAAAAATTTTATGAAACTTTTAATGAGCAAAACGTGTAATGGCTTAAAGCAGAGTTACTCGTTGCTTCCCATTATTCTGTAATAAATAATCAACTTTGCACCAGCTCAAGTTTAATTTCATTTGCACAGGGGTTCAAAGTTCTATTTCAATAAAACTGGAAGCATTCTTTGTTTGACGTGTTTTCTCCTATTGCAATTTTAACTGCAATAAACTAGCAGAAAGTGCGTTGCATCTCACCTAAAGCAACTTTTCAAATCAACTTCATCTCTAATTTTTTCTTATATTGAAAAAGTTCAATTGCTTTTCTTCCACAGTTTGATGTCAGTTTTCTATCATCTTCACATCAGACATTCCAGGGATTCTCACAGAAATTGAACGTTTGAGTTTTATTTCTTGAAAGATTAAGGAGTTTACTGTGTGAAATAAATTATTGTTAATTACTAAAAAAGTAGTTTCATTTCAAATCAAATAAACGTCTTCAGTGGCTGTTCATCAAATTTTTAAGATACAAAATCTCACAGCAAAGAAAAAAATATCAATAATTGTCATTCATTGTTTGTAATCCCTTTTTGAGTAAAAGACATGTAACATAAATGGATTTGCCAATTAACGAATGCACCTCAAGGAGAAAACCTGTGTGAGATAGTAACAAAAGCTAGTTTGTTATTCAAGCTGGCATTTGATGGAAAATAATTAATTTTTACCAAAATTGAAGATTAGCATATCCAGCTTTGTAACACAAACAAGAAGGTATAGAAAATGAAACAAAATTTGTGATCACTATCATATCACTTCTTATCTTTAATTATTTGTTCTGTTATCATCATGTACTGAAATGAATATTTTAATATGACAATAGAGGAAACTTATATTATGCTGTTTTGAATCGGAACAGGCAGAAGCCTAATCCTTGAATGCAAGAAGAAGGAGAAGAAGAAGATGAAGAATATTTATAGGTTTAGTATGATTGATCCATCAATTGCTATCCTATAAGTATCAGGCGAATTCTGGTTATTCTAGGAATCCCGGATGAAAGCCCCGTAATTGTTCCGCATCTGTTTTCAAGCAAAAATTTCGAAATTGTAATTAACGATCAAATTACTCATTTGCCAGCGTAAAGTTAAGCTATTTGAGACCCAGAACGGAGATTGAACCTGTTCGTATTGAATTAGGGCTGGATGTGAAACTCCCGGGAGATTCATTTGGGAAGTTTAATTGCCTGCGCCAGTGCTGTTCCCGGATAAAAATCACATCGCTCTAAATTCTCCTGGAAAACAAGAAAGGCAGCGAGTTTCTGCAGGAAGCCTTGATATTCCATCGATTTCTTCAGTCCTTGTCAGACATATCCGTCTATTGTTTTCGCCCTTTTGTTCCATTCAGGCAGTAATGGATTTAATGATTCTCAGATATCCGACGCCGTCATCTTAAAATTCATTTTTTGGCCTATAAACTCTCGAGGGTTTTTCGTTCATGATGCTAGAAGAAATTACATTTTGTTTCGAGGCCGTTCAAGAAATATCATTAAAACTTTATATGTAGTATTTTTACTAGCCTAGATCCTGATGGGTATATGTTCTATTTTATGCTTTTCAGCAGTGCCTTAGGTTTTTCTTCTGAAAGCAGAAAATTTTTCCACTAAAGGTCTAAACCCACTACACCGTATCATACTAGGACCGTTATAGGAACGTTATCGGCACGTAACATGACTGCCAATGCCCACTGCCGGTCCGGTGACAGACCGGTGTAGTGGGCTTTGCCAGACAGTAATACCATAGCCTCCTCTAATACATAGCCTCCTCTGTATTAGAGGAGGCTATGGTAATACACGTGAACAATACTTTCTTGCATGCGCCGTTCCTATAACGGTCCTAGTATGATACGGTGTAGTGGGTTTAGACCTTTACAGTAAATTTAAATGGAAAATTTAAAACCAAGAATTTGGCTCAAATAAAATGTATTTATTATTCAGATATCCACGTAATTGATTTAATGATAATCAAAGTTCCAATTGGTTTACAATTTCAAAATTAGCAATTGGTCGAAATTTTGCTTCCACTTATTCATTGGCTAGTCCCTCATAGTCAATGTGCAGCTTCAAAGTTTATTGGCTAGTAACACAGACAACATAGTTAGTCTATGCTAGTAAGCTATTGGTTGAGAGTGATTTTCTAGTCCTCTCATTGGCTAACCTCCTATTAATTATACCGTATTCACTTTCTTGCCCTCTGATTGGATAGTCATAAATTACCAAAAGCAGACTATCCATCAGCAGAAATCGATAATATGATTTAGAATAAATACAAGGAAAGTTCCTTGTATTTATTTTAAATCATATTATCGATTTCATCAACTGATAGGATACTTTTGGTTTGTCAAATTCAATCTTTTGAATAGAAGATTTGATAAAAGATTTCATACTCTCTACTTTTGAATAGTCAACAATATCGATACAATATACAGCCATTAAATGATTTTTATACTGTAATCCAGGTATTAAATAGTAATACAGCCATTTGATGGTTGTTATAAAATAAATTCAAATTCAAAATTTTTCATCATAAAAATTACAATGATAATTTTATAATTGGACATAAATACAAACGCAAAAATGTCCTAGAATACATATTTGTAGCACGGTCAGAAAAAGAAAAACTTAATTATTGATCGTGAGCATTGAGGCATTAATTAATGTTAGTCTTCTTTGAACGTGCCTATAAAAATATTGTAACTTTATTCAAGAACATACATGAATAATCCAGAAAATAGAAGTGGATTTGTAAAATTCAGTTATGGCAGACTGGAAAATTGTTGTGAGGTGTTGGGATGGGGAAGATGAGGTATGTAGTCAGTAATCATCACCAGGGGAATGTCAATTTGCTGGACGTATTGCTGTGATGTTTATCACCGTACCACGTATATTCGGAGGCAAAAACCTCCCCAGAGATGGATTTTCATTTTTATAGATACACTGCGTCATGGACGCTATCAATTTTCCTGTGGTGAACTTCCAGAAGAAACAGTTGTGGTTTGTTCTAATGGAAAAAATTGGAATTGAAAATCAATGCTTTCAAAACGCAATTCTGTTTCACACAGTGTTTTATTCCTACTTATATCATACATTCAAATATAATTACTGGTTGGATCTGAAATCATGACCCCTGAAAGGAATTTGTTGAGTAAACAGAGATCGCGCAATACCGATGAGAGCAACATTGAATATTACCAACATTCTTTCTCCTCTTCCCTTCAGACTTCAGGGGTCATCATTTCAGATTCAACCAGTATACTGCTTTTTAAACAAATCTCAAATTTTTGTAGCTGAATTGTATCTATTTTGAGTCTCAAACAAATTTTATAATTTTTGTCATACATTATTTCCCATCGTTTTTAGTCCAGTATCCATGAACTTACTCAGATATTCCACATTTACTTTTCTCAATTCCATGATTTTCTATAGCAATCTTGTTATGCTAATTAATTTTCCAGAATTCATATGCGAGCCTATGATTCCCAAAGAGGCCATTGCGTATCAAACTGTTACCTTGCTTGGTTTTTGATGGAGTTGTTCAGGGTTTTCAAGACTCCAGTATCGGATATTTTGTTTATTCACAAAACCGGAGTGATCGAAATATTCCTCATCGCTGGCTCAGCGTATGCTCCGTGATGTGATGGCCATTTTCAGGAATCGCCTTTACAAGAATGTCTCAATCCGGAATGACAATTTGAATGTTGTTTTTTAAATGCTTTTTAATGTATATTAAGATAGTAACAATACAAATTTGATATATTCATCCGTTTATTTTTTACAGTCGTTTCAAAAATGCAGGTTTGACTGGTACACCCTTTAATTATACAGACAGAAAATCATTCCAAAGAAAATCATTCTGTCTGAGAAAATGAGAAAGCAAAACTAAACAAAATATACGCCTCACTTACGTTCGGTCAATAATTATCCAGTCCAAGGCTTTGTAAAGATGGATTAGGTGCACCCACCCTCCATTTTGGTCCTGTTTCTCGTGTAACCCAGCTTGTTGACTTGAAAAGTTTTATACCTTAGTAAACCCTCCTAAATATTGTCTGTGATTATACTCGTACCACATACATCTTAATCCTTCACTTGAGTCAAGCAACTCCCAAGCAAGTAGCCCTTGTCACATGTACTGCTATAGTACTGTCAAATCATTGTTCAGGAAATAACTCGATAGTAGCAGCTGATTGTTGTGCCATAATACCTAATATCGTAAATTGTGTCGAGCAGAAGCAATGCATCTATCCGTTGTCAGAGCGGCTGAACATAACAGGGCTTGTAGCAATTATGCAGACATCGCTGGATGGAGATCGCACTAGATGGCAATCCACAACTACAACACGAACACAATGAACTAAAGCTATTGAGTGGCCACCGCTTGTGATGTATCTCTATATATCTTATGCATCTATGTATCCTGTGTATCAGATGATTGTCTCACAATAGATATTCTCGTCTCAGTTCGGGGTTGACAGTCTGGGCCACACAACTTGCTTTGAGGTGGTTGCTGTGTGTGGATTTTGGGGTAGCCGCCTTCCGTCCATGGTGTGGTGTGGTTTGGTTAGTGATGAGAAGATCCTGTATAAAATTAAGAGATTTTGATAGAATTATTGGAAAAGCATGAAGACTAGCGTAAACTTAGTTTACTCCTTCGGTCGCTATTTTTAAAGCTAGAAATGTGGGGATGGTCTTTGAATTGAAGATGAACATTGCTAGAATTGTTGCTGTACCTTGAAATTTTATTATCACATCAAAATTTATCAATTTAAGGTTAAAAAATTAAAATCTGCTCCATGTTATACTGCCTTTTTTATAGCTAAAAAATAGAATTTTTTACTTTTCAAGTAAAAGTTGTAAGTACTGTATAACTTTTGAAAATTTATACAACAATTCTCCAGATCTTTCTGAAAAATTTGTAGATTTTTTCAGTAGGATCTATATAATATGTGTAGGTCTTGTTTAATAATTAGACACATTTGAAAATGTCACTGACTTTATTTGTTGTTGATTTGAGCTTCATTTTGCAAGTGCACTTAATACAGACACACTCCATGCGTGGAGATACTGCATTGATTTATAGACGACAGACGTACAAGCAGTGCATTAGGCTAGGCGTACACCAGTTAGTCAAGACAAGACGAGATTAGTCACGTTTAGTCACAGTAATTCACATAGTTGCTTATGAAGCAACACACACAAATTCATAAAATGTGAATTATTGTGACTGAACGTGACTAATCTCGTCTTGTCTTGTCTTGACTAACCGGTGTACGCCTAGCCTAAGAGCGCTCTCATCAAAACTGTTTGAGATCATGATCTTCATGATGTCCAAATAAGGATTCAATAAGAAATAATTACTATATATTTTTACAAAGTTTTAATTTCAACTTATCTTATTTCGTGTATTTTTGCCATGTCATCATTAGTGATTCATTGAAGGTAGTTTGAGATCATGATCTCTATGATGTCCAAATAAAGTTTTGGAAATAATTCCTTTCACTGTACTCCACCATAATCTTTTTCAATATTATAATTTTCAAACCACAAGTGAGTGATACTGCTAGCTGAATCTCAGTGGTAGTAGGGACAGAGAAAACGTATTGTTAGCGACAGAAAAAAGTATTCTGAAGGAGATTGTATTATATTTGGAACACAATATTCAGAGAGCTTGAGCATGTGCAAGGTGTGGAATAATAGAAAGAGAGAAAAGTATGTATTGTAAAGAAGATTGTGTTTGGAATACAATTCAGAGAATGTCTGGGTGCTAGTGAGAGTTCCCATAGAGAGAGTTCCCATATAACGAGAATGATAAGTGAAGGTAGGCTATAGGAGAATGGTGGAAGAGCACTGGAGAATTCAGGAAATAGATGAACAATCTGCTTTTTTGGATGTGTGTGAGTCCGAATCTCTAGTGGTTATTGTTTGTGTGTGTCCTCCAACGAGATGAAATTTCCACGATTCTCACTCGTAGCTCGCTATCCCTTTCATTTTTAGAGGCGACTCTGGATTTCGCTTCGTACCAAGGAAAATACGGATATTAATTAATTTCCACCCGGTAAAATGCCACATATATTTTTGCAGTGGGTATTTCACCCTGCACAAGGTTATTTCTGCTTGCTTTCTATTATTCTGATATGAATGTTGACGGTCCTCAGTTGCGTTTTCATTTACTGTGCCTGTGGCAACCCTGATGAAACGGTGACAGTGTTCGTGATCTTTCCTCTTCTCGAAAACTAATATTGGCTTTTGCTGTACAAGTCCAGTGAAAATGTTTTTGTGTAGTTGTGGAGGTGATTGTGGTAGTAATCCGTATTGAATAACAACTTCAACTTTTTTAGTCAACCGTGAAAATGATTCTGGTTTAGAGGCGAAATGTTCACGTTATTTGGTGCTAGATTTGTTTCATCTCTCAATTTTATTATTTTCATTAATTTCAGACTACATATACTTTGTGAAGTATAATATATACTACATGAAATAATCAGACTATATGGAATATTTTTTCGTTATTTGTATATTTTTTACACTTCATTTCCATGAGTGCATTCAACCAAAGACGATAGGAAACTATTTATTAAACTAATACTTATTAAACTATTTATTAAAATACTTATTAAACTAAGTATTCTAATTATCTTTGATTCAACCTAAAGGTTTTTGTTCAATTCGAATTTGAGCTCAATGTTGTCAGCATCCAATATACAGAATTTCCTGGCGGCTCGTGCCGACGAAATAGGTGAAGTGTTTGTACTGAATGTCGGATGAATTTCTGCAAATAAGAATGAAATACTATGAAGTACTTCTTGCCTAAAATGAATGAAAGAGTAACTGAGAGTGTTTCATGTATAAAAATTGCAAGAGCATAACAAATGAATAATTCTGAAGAATTATCATTGTTTGTTATGCTCTTGCAATTTTTAAACATTAAAAACACTCCCGGTTACTCTTTCATTCATTTTGGGCAAGAAGTACTTCATAGTATTTCATTCTTATTTGCAGAAATTCATCCGACATTCAGTTTCAGTATCAAAATTGTTAGTTTTCAATACCAATCTGTTTTTACACATGTATTTATTATTTCTATTGATGAGTTTCTACTCGACACTTGTATTTTAGTCTAGTTTGTCTTTGCAGTAAATTATTGTCGGTCTCAGATAATTGAACTTATACTTGAATTACTTGATGGAAGTTTCAAGCCTCTCACTTTCCTTATTACAGGAAATATAAATGGAAGTAGAGACGAAACTTGCCGCCAGTTCGTTAATTTCATAGGTCAATACAACCCTCTACAAAACACTATTATCGAACGGACAGAAAAATATTGAAATGAATTTTCATATTGATGATTATCTGACAGTTCAAGAACATTTCCTTTCTCCAATATTTCTTCGTCGTGACTGGTGACAAGTCCTCCCTTGCCTTATTAAAAATCACTCTGGGGATGCAGCGACTGAACTGTCAACGCCAGAATATAGCTTCACAGCCAATTACGCAGTCAGTAATGATGGACCACCGTAAATCTCAAATTGGCTCTCTTTATCACTTTGAAAGTAATGTGATAAGTTGAAGATCCTACCGTCTGTTGTCAACAGTATGCAGATGTTAACAATAATAATGACTATTGTTTCAACACTAGAATTCACGACATGCAGTCATATCAAATCAAATTAGTGTTGAAACAATAGTTTATGGGAAAATTCAGAACAATAATACAATGATATAATAACGATTTCATTGGATTATTAAATAACTAGGCTACATGTTGATCTGAGAACATATATCTTGGTTTGGTTCTTTTATAGAGACCCCACCCCGTACCTTCTTCCTTCCCAATGCGTATGTATAAGATCAGATTTATCATCCAGTAAAATAGAAGGCCCTCACAATTTGGAAAATATTCGAAGGGATTAAACGAAATTGACAGTACTTTTAGGGCCGGTTCATGAGCTCGGGATTTAGCTAAGTCCTAGACTAAAACGGGTGGCCACCGTAGCATCGACAAACGTTAGCCTCGACACTAGGTACTAAGGGCTCTCTATGCTGCTAACCCACTAACCTGTCGAGACAAACGTTTGTTGATGCTACGGTAGCCACCCGTTTTAGTCTAGGACTTGGCTAAATCCCGAGCTCATGAACCGGCCCTTAAAGTCTTATCAAATATTAAACAAGATTTGTAGCTCTTTCAATGAAAAATTCGAATTTCATATGACTTTACATACACCTTCAAAGTTATGAGTATATGATTAAAAAGGTTTTTATTGTATCTTTATTATTTATTGTTCTATAGATTGTACCCATTTCTGTTATGTCTTGATTCTTGAAAAAAAATTAATTTGATGGATATGATTTTCAGAAAATTGAAAATAGCGCCGTTTTTATAGAAGAGTCTTCTTCATCATGTCTGTCGATTTTGTTAGTGATGACTTTCATTGAGAGTATAATAAAACAACCCATCAACTGACGTAATAAAATACTTAATGAATTGTGTGGAAAATGTCGTGAAGAAATTACTCGAAAAGAAACGGGGCCATTGACGGATGGTGCAGATAGAAACAGGAAATGAACGTTCAGGGAGTGATAGAGATTTTCCCAATGAATGAAGAAGAAAGTGGATTGGTAGAGGAAAGTGAAGGCAAAAAGATCTTGATCGGAGAGATTCGTGTTGGTGGAAATGGCAAAAGATGCTGCAGAAGAAAAATAATGATCTTTGGAGAGAAAGATGTAGAATTGGGTGGGGGGAAGAGATAGAAAAATAGCTGAAAGATTGAGAAGAGGTGGAAAATGAGGAAGAGGAGGAGGAGGAAGAGATGAAATAGACCGAGAAAGAGAAGAAAAGAAGGAGGAGGAGAAGAATAAGAAGTGATAAAGAAGAACACATTAAGAAGTGGTGGATAAGGAGAAGAAAAGAGAGGAGGAAGAACTGAATTGGAAATAAAAGACGGAGAAGGAAAGGTAAGAAGAAGTAATGAAAAATAAGAATAAAGAGTAAGAGATAAAATTGAAGAAGAAGACGAAGTGGTAATGACGAACAGGTGAAGGAGGAAGGGGAGGATAAGGAGGAGAAGAGAGAGGAGAAATAAGTGGATTGGAAGTAGAAGACGGAGAAGGAAAAATGAGAAGAAAGG
Organism: Laodelphax striatellus; assembly: GCA_017141395.1. Lineage (NCBI taxonomy): Eukaryota > Metazoa > Arthropoda > Insecta > Hemiptera > Delphacidae > Laodelphax > Laodelphax striatellus. The sequence goes on from CM029540.1 coordinate 14,893,809, forward strand.
AGGAATCATAAGTAAAATTAGGAACATGTTGTAGATGAGTATGAGGAGGAGAAGAAATAGGTTTTTGAGGGAGAAACGAAGAAGAATACTCTGGAGAATGGAAATGAGAAAAAAGAAAAAAAGAACAATGAGAGTAAATATTAAAGGTTTAAGAGGATGCTTTGGAGGAGAAGAGATAGGATTTGGGGGAGGAAGATGAGTAGAAGAAAAAGAACATAGAGATTTAAAATGAGAAGAAAGTTGAAAAGGAAAAGGTTTAAGAGGAGGCTCAGGAGGAGAAGAGATAGGATGTGAAGAAGGAAGAGGAGTTGAAGAAAAAAAGAAATTGAGAAAAAAAATCAAAGAGAGATAAGAAGAAGAAGGAGGAGGAGGAGGAGGAGGAGGAGGAGGAGGAGGAGGAGGAAAATCTAAATGAGAAGAAGAGATAGGAAGAGAAGGAGGACGAGCATAGAAAGAGGAGTAAGAGGAGGACAGAAGAAGGTGAAGATAGAGGTGGAAAACGAGAAAAATAGATAGGAAGAAGACAGACGAAGAAGAGAGAGGTTGAAAATACAGTGTAGCAAAGTACAGAATAGCTACGTAGAACGGTCTATCGATTAAGTCATTAATTCAATATCTTAACGGCCTTTTCAGTAGGCTAAAAGAGATGAAGCTGGTAGAGAGTGGGTGAGAGAAACGCGAATTGGATAAAGGACAGAACAGTTGCGTATATCTATCTTATCCTGGCTGGAACGGGCTAGGATGTCTGAAACAGAGCTGTGAGGGTGGAATCTTACCCGTAAGATAATAAATTTTCGTTAGGATCTCAGCGAAATTATCAAAGCCAACTTCGTTCATCAGATAAACGAAATTTGACGTGTCCTTACCACATGGATGTAATTACTTGAAAATTTGATTTTTGTGAATCAGCAACTTTACTAAGTGTTGAAAATAGATATGATTTATTTTTATTATGAGGAGAACATAAAAATTTATCCAGTTTAAAATGATTCATGATTCTATGTGTAGCTTCATAGAGTTTGATAAAAATTGGAAATTCATATTTTTCATAAAAAATTAAAATCCAAAGTAGTTAGAAGCTAAACTTCCTTATTTAATTTTAAACCATAATCTACCTTTTAAATGATTTTCCAAATTCTTAATGATATCTAATATTTTTTAATTAAATATTAATTTTTTTGCCCACATAAGCTCTTAGCTTGTGCTTGGGTAATGGGGAGGATGATTATGGGAGATAAGTGGACCTACAGCTTCAGGTGGGTTCCGAACCACTTAATTTCATAATTAAAACTTTTAAAATATCATACTAGATAGATTTCAAAACCTTGAATTCATGTTAGAGAAGCTGTGTAATGATCCAAGTGTATTAACCATTAACACTCCTATTTCATTATTTCATTGGTAAACTATTCTTAATCATTAATTACTAATTGATGTACCAAGAATGTATTATACTTTTATCGTAACTCGAATGAATACAGTGCTATTTACAACAAATATCGATTTATTACATGCAAGTGCAATCAAGTTTGACCCCCGATCACTACACATTGTAGATTTAAAATTTCTGATTGGAGATCACTCCTTGATTGAAATTCGTGCAACCTGCCGTTCGAATCTCATGAGAACGAAACATCTGTGAATTGAAGGTGAGGCCAACATTGAAATTTCTGACTTGTGTGCAACATTTGCAGGGTTGTTTCCGAGAGCGGAAAAACGTATAAAACGATAGATTCATGTTCCAATACCTGGCGTGATTCGACTTGAGCTTCAACTCGGCCATTAAAAGTTGATGTCAGACCTATATACTGAATACTCCGGCAACTATAGGTATTTACCTCACCTATTTACTAGTTGAACGACCATTCAAGTCAAGCGCAATACGGCTGCATTGTTTCTATGTACTAAGTTGCTTGTGTCATGTCAGTACACTATCGATTTGCGCTTTTATTTTATTTTACCGGAGGTAGAAGCACACCCAATACAAGAGTTGAGGCAGGGTACTGCCAAGTCTCCACCTGTTTTCATTATTATTAAATTCTGTGACACGTTACATTGACCCTATTGTTCCATTGTGAAACAGAGTTGAGCTAGATCCTCGAACGTATTACAGGAGAATGTTTTGTAATGTAGAAAAAAATTGTTCAAAATAGACGGATTTTTCTCGAAAGCAGTGAATGTCTTAACACGAAAATATTTTTTCCTGAAAGTGGGGAGAGCTTTTAATCAGAAGTTAGAGCTGTTAGGAAATCAGAACTGTTAATCAGTAGAAATTGTTTAATCTTTCCGATCTTATTTTAGTAAAAAATGTTAATTCAAATATCTGTGATATTCCAAACAGTGCAATGAAGGACTTGAATAGAAACCAAGTGGAAAAACAATAGCACACCATAGAAGATCATTTCATAGAAATAATACTGAAAATGAAAATTTGGTATTAAGTGGTAACAATCGATTGAAAAGTTTCATTTATATAAAAGTTTATACATTTATTTAGTTACTAGATAAGGTGGTCTCAGCTTTATGTAATATAGCTCAGCTTCCATCAGCATTCAGCTTTAGCTAGTGCCATAACAAATTGATATTCATAAATGTTGAGGTGATTGACAACGACTAAAATGCTATAATGTTTCATTGTTTCATTCCAAATGTTTTGTTCATTGTAAATGTCATTCAGTGTTTTCATTCATTGTAAATGTTTCATTCCATTGTTTTGTTAACTACAGTACTGTTATTCATGAATTAATGGTGACAAAACTTTTAGCACTGAATTTAAGTTTATGTACACAGTTCCTTAAAAATTAGTAGAATACAAGGGGATTCATGAGAAAAACCTGAAGTTAAACTACATAATTCTTCACCTACCAAACTCATACCTTTTGTATGATGTGATTTGTCATACAACTCCCGTATAAAATCATAATTGATGATATTGTATAATACGTTCATACCACACTCATATCTGTCATAATTATAACATTTCCAATAGTTAATTTTAAAAGTAGCTAAATCCAAATGGAGTTTTTTAGGTGGTTATAAATCGAAAGGACTCATAATAATAATTATTATGACCTGTCCTTATTATTCGAATTACTTCTAAATCAAAATCGTACTTCAATACATTACATCTAGCAAAAAGTATCAATGTGTATGTAATTCTATCTGATTCATTATCTCAAATCAAAAATTTTTATTTAGATCTTTACAGAATAATAAATTATAGATTAAACGTCTATATCAAAACCGTAGTATAATAAAATTATGATATCCTTTAATGTGTATGATATTGTAGAATATATTGTATAATATGTTTTAAAATTGTGTACTGTCAGGATTTCAAACTCTTGTTCCCTCAGAGATTTGTTAGCTTGTTAACATTGTGTTGCACGTAACAAACGCTGAAGATTAATACTATTGTTGGACGCGGTTCGCCGTAGGCCTTGGTTATATTTCTGGAAAATTTTTGATCGATCACTTCAATTCCGTTTGCTTCGTCCGTCCTCTAAGGCGTTACCGCAAGAAATAAAAGGAAGAAGTTTCCGAACACACAAGAACGATATATTATTATGTCACTGAACAGGCTTCTCGTTTAAAGACCACAAGTCATCGCGATCGTTTTTGTTCACCGGAAAAGCGTCTTTTTCCCTCTTGGCTAGGCGAATGTTTCCTGGCCTCAGACAAGTAGCTGCTGCAGTATGCCTGTCTTCACATTGTCCTTTTGACGCCATCTTCCTCCTCTTCCCCTTCACTCTCTTCTTTTGAACCTCCTCTATCTCCCTCTCTCCGTTTCATGTAGATAAATCTCACTTATGTTAACATTATTAGATTGCATTTTACATTGTTGAAAATTATTAGTTACAATTCATAAAATTACTAGAATTATATTACTTATACTTACAACTGTTGTAATCTAGTATCTAAGCAGTTATAATTATTGTTATGTACAATAATAAAGTAATCTTAACTTATCTCTCCAACTCACGGTCCAAGTATATTCTAGTTGGACATCCTTTTCCAAGAATGGTCATGTATGGGTTCAAAATTTGCCGTTTCATATACAGTGGAACATTGATAAATCGAATCTCAAGGGGAACGGCAAAAATTCGATTCATCAAGTATTTCGAAATATCGAGGTTCGAATTATTCGAGGTTATTATCGAGATATTATTATTCGAAATATAATGTAATATAATTCATATGATATATAACAATATAATATAAAAAATAATTCGGTTATTGTTCGAAATATTCGAGGTTAAATATCGAGGTTCAAGGTCCATCTTGAAATACTTCGTTTTATAGAGGTTCAAAACACTTACCTTTTCAAATTTATAATACTGTAGCATGCAACTTCGATTTACTAAGGTTCTCTTATTAAAACTTCGATTTATAAAGGTTTGAAAACTGCAAAAGTTCGCATAATAGATGGTTTTCTGCCGAACCTTCGAATTGTAAAGGTAATATTAAACCTCAATAGATCCAAAAACTTCGATTAATCGAGGTAATATCCATGAAATCTTCGATTTATAAAGGTAAATGACATGTGTTAGGATATACAAGTTCTAGGGGAATTGGAAAAATTCGATTTATTAAGGATTTTGATTTATCAAGGAAAATCTGTTTTATCAAGGATTTTGATTCATCAAGGTTCGATTTATGAAGATTCATCACAATTATATCATCACTATCATTTTGCTTCATATCTTTATATTGGATCGATCTGTTTTTAAAATATTATTTATCTACGACTATATCATAACGCAATTATTACAGTTTCACAATTGAACAGTTGCTTTTTAGAATCCTAACCCTTAGGCTAGGCGTACACCTGTGAGTCAAGACTAGACTAGCAAGACGATGCAATGACTAATCGGTGTGTGTTGCTTCATAAGCAACTATGTGAAGTACTGTGACTAAACGTGACTAATCTCCTCTTGTCTTGACTAACCGGTGAACGCCTAGCCTTACGCCTAACCTATACAGTCAACATGATTTAAAGTCGTTTGAATCAAGGTTAGTTTAGGTTTATAGTGTTACCAGAGAAAACAGGACCAGGTGTCAACAGGAAATCGGAACACTTCTGTGTTGATATAATTGTTTTTTGTTAGTCGTAGATAAAATGGTGTAGCCTACGCAATGGTTGTATTTGGCCTTTAAACCACTTGTGAGATACCTTAAATTACTCGCTTCGCTCGTATTTTAACCTTGTATCTCACTCGTGGTTTAAAGGCTCTCATAATACAACCATTGCGCATAAACAAAATTTTCATTGATATAAACTAGAAAATCAGAATGAATTCATTTTAAAAATAAATGTTTTTCCAAGTAAACAGTGTGAACTTTCTGAGTTGAAGGAACAAAATGAAATCATGTAGATTTAGATTGTCTAAATTCTCCATACACGCTGTACAGATGTTATGACCAAGGGATGGGATATAACCAAACCGCATACAAGCGAATCTGTAATAGAGCCGTCGATGCGTTATGACTTTGCGGTTTGCTATGCGTATAATGCTATTATATGCGGTGCAGTGTGGAGGTCTCCATTTGATAGCACGTGCGGTCAATTGATGTGCGTTTCCGCCGCACAATGTGTATCGCAAGTGTAAACCCCACTAGCCCACTAAACTGAAATTGGCCTTATTCCGAGTTACATGTGCCTAGAACTGTCATGAGCTTAGTTTCAAGAGTGTAGTCTCCCAATTGATCCTCACTTAAATTTGACGGATATATTTTTTTACTTGATCAAATTTTTTTACTTATCTAAGGCTAGGCGTACACCAGTTAGTCAAGACAAGACAAGACGAGATTAGTCACGTTTAGTCACAGTACTTCACATAGTTGCTTATGAAGCAACACACACCGATTAGTCATTGCATCAGTGTGTGCTGCTTCATAAGCAACTATGTGAATTACTGTGACTGATCTCGTCTTGTCTTGTCTTGACTAACCGGTGTACGCCTAGCCTAATACTTCTTTTTACTTGACTATAAACATGTGGTAAGTCATAGGCAGTATACGAGAATGTGATAAGCAGCTTTCTAGTGTGTAAAATGTCGCGTGTACTTTTTATTTCGTGCATCATTCATCATCATTTTAATGGGTGTAATATAGCTTGTAATTTATCATATTTCATCAGTTTTGCTTTTGCTCTTATCAAGCCCGCCTCCGAAGGAATGGCTTGAGAATTAATTAGCTTCAATTTGAAGTGCGTGCAGTAATAATTATTGTTGTCGTTCCTCTACTGATATATACACTCTCTTTCTTTTTGGAATTTGAAAAATAAGCGTGTTTTTGTCTCATATATAATGCTCAATAAGAGGATCGGGATTATGCTTTGCTTATGTACGAGTATAATAATAGGGTTCTAATTTTTTTGGGGTTTGATTCATTATTCCCTTCTTTATCGTAAATTATTTAGCGTGCTAAATATTTCTAGATCATGTGCAATTAGTTATTCATTCTTTCATCCTGTCATACCAGAGATTGAAACTTATCTTCCAATTTATTGTTCCAGTATTTGGTCAGGCTGTGATGCCTTGTTCATTGTAAAATCTATTAGTTTCCAGTGTCATTCCTCCAAGGAAAGGGAACTCCTTAACTCCTTGAGTTTCTTAATTAGCATTACGGAATTCTAAATTGTGAACCATACAATTGCTCTCTATTTTTTACTTTTCATATAGTTATCTGTTATACTACTTTCGAATAATTTAGACAACTTAAAAACTATAATAGGCACGTTTAAATACCTCAAACGTTTTTAGTAAAACAACTACCCTTATGGCTGGGTTTCACGATTCTAGTAGACGTTCTACTTACTGGAGGCAGGTTACCAGTAGCCTATCTACTTACCTATAAACCAGTAACCTGCCTCCAGTAACCAGAACGTTTAATAGAATCGTGAAAACCAGCCATTATTCTAAGTTGATTTGTTGCTGTGTTAGGAAAAAGCTAGATTTTTCTACTACTATTTTAAAACACTTCAAGTAGAAAACTTGACTTACATCATAGTCTTACACTATGATGTAAGTCAAGTTCTCTACTCAAAAGTGTTTCAAAATAGTGTTATTTTTTCAGTAGAAATACAACACAATAATATACTATACAACATAATAGATTTTTCTATATCCTGAAATATTATACTGTATACTGAAGGTCATTGAATTACAGTATTATAAATTTCATTCTTCAAAATAAATATTTTTGACTATGTATCGTAAAAGAACTTCGACTTTTATAAGGAAGAGACAGAAACCAGATTACTAATCCCTAAATTCCACCCTAAATCATCTCATACTTGCAGGAAATTTATTCCGATCGGGCTCAAAGTGGATTAGAGTGATCTTTTTTCTCCGGCTGACTGTAATCTATCACCCCATCCCCTATTCGCGCGTCAGGAAACCATTGTTTAATCGCGTTAAAGTCTTATACGGAAGTCATTATCTCGTTCAGACTGTAAATTACTACTGGGACCATTCTAATGGTCATTATGCAGCTAATACAAAACGGATATAGGAATCTCCTGGAATTTTAATGCGGCCCAATAAATTTCTACTGGAACTTTGAGTGAATTATACTTTGCAGTGAAGTCATGAAGTTGAAGAATTATCAACTCATTTATTGTTCCTCAACTAATTTTGATCATTACACTCTTGATTAATCAGAAACAGACAGTCCTATTATAGGATTTCCGTTAAGAGTATTTATTATTAACTTGTGAATTATTTAAAACCATTCAATTCTATGCTTGAAGAGAACAATGTGGAATAAAAATAACAAGAAAATTCAATGACACACAAACTTAGACTTATGATAAAACTAGATTTGTGGTATTGTACTGGTTGAAATTGTGGTATTGTACTGGTCATTTAAACTGTAATTTGTATCATTCCTAGTAACCCTGTTTATTTCCAGAGCCCCTACTATGTTAGTTGTTTGAACCGCCATTGCTGTGATGTTTGTAGAAACCGCCCATTGTGGGAGGAGCTTGTCTAGGCCAATGGCAGTCGTTCACCTTGATAGGCCATTCAACTGCCAATCACAGCGCTCGGTCACGAGTATAAATTCTGCTGCACTTTAGCTTACCAGAGATTGATAATGGTGTAACAACCAAAACTGAAGTATCTCGTTGTTTTGACAATCAAACTAATAACACAGAATCACAAAACTAAAACACTTACCAGATATGCATTTTACAACTTGAAATTAATGTGCAATGAAGATTTGTATCTGAAGAAAACGTAAACATTTTTGAAACTGATCTTTCAGTTCTTACATTACAGTTTCAACATGTCATTTTCTCTCTCTTTTTCTATTACTCCAATGCCCCACAACTTTATCTTTCCAGAATCCTTCTCAAACGTATTTCTGTGTCATCTTTGTATGTCCGGTGGTGCCTTCCTAAATCTCGCAAGACAGATAAGAAGCTTCCACCACGCATTTATCGAACATTTTCCTCTTTCCACCTCTTTCTCTCTCTCCCTCCCTTTTCCTATCTTGTTTCTCTCAGAGTGTCTCACTGAAAGTTGGGGCATAACGGATAAGAGAAGTTGGGCCGTAAATAACAATACTTTCATGATTCTCCCGGCGAGCGCTTGTATTATTTCCAGACGATGCCTTGTGTCCAACATTTGTTGCTTTTCTTGTCAACAGTATGAAACTTGAATCTGTTACACATTTCTGGTTTATGTGGACAAAACACTGCTGCTGCCGTTGCCTGAATGATAGATAGCCTTGCCATTTTGGAGCAGTCTCGTGGATCCTGGGAAGACTTACTACATAACTACTATAGATCTACTTCTTAAATGACTATAAAGTAATCACCAGATATCTTCCAAATTGATGCATTGAGGTGTGTATAATATACAATATACATGTTCCTTTATTTCTCTAAACAGAAATTTTCAATGGTTCTCAAGATTTGTTGGTGCTTAATGAGTTGTCTCCCAAAGATCCGATTTGTTAGATTTTTCATCAGGATTTCCCGCAGTTGATTCTGATTAGTCTACCAGATCTACAAGGAAAATTGAATTACAGAAGACATCAAAATAGAATAATTCTGCACCATGTGTTAAGATACAATAATTATTCACGGCTCAAAGTATAGCGATTGGAATAAACACATTTGCAAGTACAGTAACTAAACTATAGTAAATTGAGCTTAAGAAGTATCATCTCAGTTGAACTAAAAATTCAATTAAACAATGGGGCCAACTGCAATATGAGCTGACTTGATATTTGAGACTTCTGTAGCTTTGAAATATTGAAAATTCATCAAACTAATCAGTGCTAGTCCACAAGTTCGAGTACACAGTACATCTAGTTCACAACTCCAGCGTAACAAATAGATCAAACTAATTTTTCAATATAATTGAATTTTAGTTTGTTTTTTATTACATCTCAGATCAGACAGAAGAGGGATCACAGAGTTGAAATTAGAATCAATATTAACTCTACAAATTACCTTATAGAATAGTAAATTAACAGATACTTGATGCAATTACTTACAGATATTGAGTTCTATCACGAAACAATACCTAGTTTCATGAATTTCATCACAAGCTACCCAACTTGTTTCAAACTGCACGTCAAACATTGCACTTGCATTCTATTTGATTTGCATAATATAATCCTTTGCGAATACAATTGCCATCCTGTTTTACGCCCCATTGTGTTTTGTACGACTGCTCACGTTAATTATGTACGACTTGTTATTCAGTATGCCAAAACTCACCCCCCACCCCCAACACAAAAACCACCCCTCATACCCTCCACCAGGTAAGTCCACAGAGAAGCCTCCGCTCTATGTAGCTTCCGCTAATACTGGGAGAACATAGCAGCTGTGACGTTTAGATTAATACCGCAGATAAGCTTTAGCGGCCCATAATATTTCCAGCTCTCTATTCCGCCTTCCGTGACCGATGTAATTTTTCACGGCACCCCCAATTCGTGCATCGTCACATCGTTTTCTTGTTCATCTGATTTCCAACACAATATCTTAATATTTATTCGCTTCTTTCCACTCATATGATACTCGTGAATGGCTTTTTAACGACCCCATAAGGGTATTACATCATTAAAAATAGTGTAGAAAACTCACGTAAATGGTCCAACCAGATGAAAAAACGTGAATTTCATCAATTCCTTCAAATGAGAAGTTGAAATTCAGTCACTGTATTTTGTGTAGTTTTTTGTAGCTCAATTAATATTGTAGATTGGATCCGGTATTTTGTAGATGTGTTCAATGTATTTCAAGATTTTATTCAGCATTACCAATGAAAAGTCACTAAACTTTTGACACAGTGTCAGTGTCTGTGGTATGATGTTCTAATATTTACAATACATAATGAAAACACTTGGATGTTGTCGTTGTCAAAAATATCACTGATTGACTGAAAAATACAGTGATATTTTTGACAACATCCAAGTGTTTTCATTATAAAAGTCACTTATCTGATCTCATTGATATTATGCAGTTCAGTAATAATATTTTTTAGAACAGAGCTCTCTTATACAGTAATCATTATTTGGTTTAAAAGAACAGAGATAATAAATATATATAATCGTGATCTATTAGTAATAGTAATAGTAATTTCGGCGTGGTTGTTGTGTTGTACATTCATGTGTGGTATGTGTTGAGTCTGAAAAAGTCAAACACCAGGATTTACGGTTTTTAAAGTCAGATTAATACATTCAGTTATTGTAAAGTAATAGTACAGTAACAGTTTGTATTAGTAATAATAATGTACATAATAGTAATATAAATAATGATAAATATAGGCGTAGTTGAAAACCATCAAAGAATGTCACTCTTCTCATCGTCTTCAATGTAGACCTGCCGCATTGTTCTAAACAAAGGTGTAACTAGGTTTTATAACTAGGTTCAAGTAAAGGGTTAGCTAAGGAGGAGTCATGGGGGGGGTTGTACAGCAAGATGAAATCAATGTAATGCTAATGCAGTCACTTAATAGAAATGTATTTGATTAGACATAGGCCCAACTATAAACATAAGCAATAAGCATATTAGTTTCAACACTTTTTATTAATCGAAACAGATTTTTATAAGCAAAATACAATTTTAGCCTACCAATTGGGGGGGAGGGGGGTTACAACCCACAAAATCCCCCCCTTTGTTACGCCTGTGGTTCTAAACATGAATATTTTGGTGATTTGTGGGGTAAGTTAGCGGGTGCAGGTGCTTATATCTGCAAAGTAATTTGTCACTTTTCCAGTTTCTTGGCGCATGTGAAGCATAGGCATAAATCCAGCAAAGAATAGCAACAACAGCGAGTTAACAACAAAACATTCTAGCGTAAACTGTTATAAATAAAAAATGAGCCATTCTATTTTTTCCATCCCTTCCATTCAAAGCCCATTATGTCTGCGCGGCAACGACCTCAACCCTTTCCCATTTAAATCTCCCGCCTTCACCGATGTCCTTTGCATGTGTTTTAGGTTAGGTTAGGTTTGGCGCAAAAATATGGCTTTTGCGCAGTAACTAGGGGGTTCTGTGTTATTTACCGCATGCTCTCATTAACAGCTAATGTCTAGTTAACGGCTTGAATTAATCGATGAAACCTTCCTAAAGAGCAAAATTGGCTGCAGTCTTTCGAGATGTTTGCCTTGTGTTTATCTTGGTTGACACTAATTCCTGCATGAGGAGAATTAGTGAGTGCTTTATGTAAGCTCTTGATACTTTCGCATTTGAACGTTAGACGTGGTACACCCAAGAGAGCGAGGATTAATTATTATCCTCCAAATTACTGAGTAAAAGCACACATAATTACAGCTTTTCAACCGATGCAGTGATGAAAAATAGGAAACTGAGAAAAGTGTTTCTTTGTGTAACTATCTGCATATTATATAAAAATATAATAGTTTTGTGTATTTTTCCACAAAATCTTCTCCCCACCACAAATGTATCTCCTGTAAAACGCACAAACTTCACTTTCCCTAGCTGCTGATTTCAAATGGAGTGGATCATGAATGTTTAACAGCCATCTATTTCCAAATATGTCATGCAGTCATTTCTGTGATACGTTTCCCCTGTCAAGCTGTATGAATTTGTGATGTCTACCTTTCCAACTGGTCTCCCGGGGGATTTTTGCGTGTTTCTTGCCAAAGCACTCACTTGCCTCAGATTTTGCCAGCGTTACTTTTCCACCTGACGATGTGAGACTTTATTACTCGCAAGTGAGATTGTTCGAATCCTGGAGGAATTAAAAGCTTTTAGGAAATATTCGCGTCTCAACACTCAGTTTTCTCTGACAACGTAACATGCAACATATGAGATACGTCTTTTCAAATGTGAGATGTCACTCTTTCAACTGAAAAGTAATTTTTGTGATGTTGTCCGTATTGTGGTACACATACAGAGATTATTATTATTATTGGAGTAATTTTGCAGGGATTTCATTGATTTTTACTCATTTACTCATTTTTTATTTTCAATATATCATTAGGTCTGAGAAGACCAATAATGGGGGACAAAGATTATTAACATATAAAATTGATAAACTGATATTCTGTAATATCAATTATCAAAACTAGATTCTATATCAAGATTACACTTCATCCTAACCACAGATAACACAGGGAGGAATAAAATATAAAGGGAGGAATAAAATATAGAAGTAGGAATAAAATATAATGTGAGGATTGTCCTTCATCTGTGCCTGAGTGCCTCTGCTTATATAATTCTTAAACTGCTTTGAAATAAACTTTTATGTTTTAGCAGAAAGATTCCAGTTTCTAAGAAATGTCTTAGCCTGTTAAATGTTTAGCCTGCTTCAGAAATTCTTCAAATTATGAAATCGGTTTCTCACCAAAATTTCTTCAGCAAAAGTCTAATATTTCTGTAAAAATGAAAAAAAATTTAAGCTTGAATAGCCTACTATACTTGTATACTTTGAGAAATATTCAAATAGTGATTTGAACACAAAAATTTTCAATTTCATATACGCTCTTTAAGAGTTTTGAAAAAATTCAATTGTATATCTTTTAATCGTATCATTTTATTGGAATTAGTTGAACACTTGAATGTACCTAAATATTGTAAAATATTATTTCTCATCAAGCCGATAGTTTGCAATTTATTTTGTATCAATGCGTATCTACTTTCACTTTTACAACAGTATAAATAAATTTGTTAGATCCAGACGCGTTTTGTCCAACAGTTCAAGAAGGGTGAAAGCATTAGAAGAGAATTTATTTTGGTTTAAAATTGGATTTTTCCTAAATAATGAATTATATGTTTCAGATTCTTTTTGAAGTCCGATCATGGTGAATGTGATCTGAGAAGTCAAGGTATGTCAAAACCATATTTATTTATTTATTTATTTATTCACAATTGTCACGTTACATCAATTTATGAGTTTCACTCAAATGATAGGTGACATGTCAATGCTTAAACTAATGTTATATCTAAATTATAAAATATGTCACACTTTAGACATTCATACATACAGTACATCATGAAAAATTACATTTATTACATCATTAAAAATTTATCACGTTCAGAATCAAAATCTTTAAAATTCAGCTAAGGTATATATGTTTTTCTCTATCAGCATTTTCTTTATCTTTTGTTTAAACGATTGTATTGATTCTATATTTCTTATGCCTGCTGGGAGTTTGTTAAAATACCTCATCGCGGAATAGAATGGAGTTTTTTCAAATGCAACACAGCGGTGGATTGGAAAGGCAATCAAGTTTCTATTACGGGTATTATATTCGTCAGCGACCACATAGTATAATAGACGGAGCATGCAGGCAGACTTTTGAAGCCAGCTCTAGCGCCAATACCCAACCATGATGGCGGCGGCCTTGAGTGAGTCACTCCAGTAGCGAGCGCTCCGACAAGGTCACGCTCAGTTCTGCCCAGTTGTCCACACACTGCAGTGCTAATCAACCGGCTGTCACTGTCTCACTGAATTGTTTTATTGAATGGCGTTTTAGTATCATACTGCACTACAATGCCAGCGTATTGCATTGCTTATGGATGCTTCAATAAAGGAGGAAACGTTGAAGGAATAATATTTCACAGGTTAGTATATTGTAGCACAGAAAAGAAGAGAATTATAATTTCTGAGATTGTATGTAGTGTATAATTGGTATAGCTGATTGTAATAAAGATTTGGCAGATGGGATTTCAGTTCGAGTTGGTTCAAAAATTATAAATTTGGTCTAATTGTAGAAAATATTTAGCACTACAATTTGAGACCAAATTCATAATTTTTGAACCAAATACAAACCGAACTGGAGTACTTCTTCCATCTTGCCCGAGTAAAATCTTTGTGCGATCAGACTATATTAAGTGTTTAATACTATTACTAAATTACTATTTAAGGTTGGAAAACCACACTTAATACTATAATAATAATTATTTTTTTATTATAGTGTAGTACACTATTGTATTGCTGGTACGCAGTACGGATTACTGGGACTACACGCACTGCATTTTAATAGCTTGTAAATATCCTGTTATTAATTATGACATTTCTTGCTGTTTGATTTTCAGAATTGGTTAACCGAATGAAAGAAAGTATTGGGCATATAAAATTGTTCTGTGTTCAGAGCTCTGTTGATAATTGAGAGTTAATGTGATATCATGGATAATGAAGAGGAAGCATTCATTATTGATTATTATTTATTGTTATAAGAAAAAAATTGTTTTTGAATAGTCAGTCTGCAACAGAAATTGCTCTACTATGCGTTTCATGGAATTGGATGATAATTTGCAAGATTGTAAAATACAGCCTTTTATTAATAAAGATAATATAATTGTTCTGAGATGAGTAGCTTTATTTTATGCTTATATGTAATTTTCCAACAGTTCTCAAATCAAAAATCAAATCGCAATCCAGTTCACTTGGTAAGAATAAGATAGAATGATTTATTAGTATTATTATTCCATTATTATTGGCTATTTGCTGATTAGAGATTTAATTATTATGTGTGAAATATATAGGCAAATCTATAGTTGGAATATATAGCTTTAATTATTACGTGAAAATATATAGGCAAATCTATTATTGAAATGGTTCTTGAGAAAAAGTTACACACAGTATGTTTTAGAGGGAAGAGCTGGAGTTGAGGCGAACGGAATTAATCGGAGCCTTTCTGCCCTCGTTTTCTCGTCTATGTTCTACCGAGAATATCAGGAGAACGGCTGATCTTAGAAAAAAATGTTCAAATGAAAAATAAATTCAACTTTTATCTAAAACTTTCTCGCTTACGAAACTTGCCTACACCCTAAAGATGAAAATTTCCTCGCTTACCAACTTTTTTCATGTCACGTTTTCAAATGTATGAAAAACTTTCAACTTTTTACCTCGTAAAAGTTGAATAAACTGGAAACTGGTAATTGGAGTTACACCATTAGAATCAGTGTTTTATTAGGTATAAGAACACCAAATTTGAAAATCTTAACTTAATCCTAAGGGGACTAAACGACGATGGATGTGAAACTCAGCACTACAATTTTGAGCTTCTGTGAGCTCCATTTCGCGTTTCTATCCCTAACCATGATGGCGGAATTGGCTTCACCACCCGTAATGCTGTAGTAATAGGATCACTCCGTCTATTGTACTATGTGGTCGCTGATATTCGTGGTTATCTGTACAAAGTTGGAACTTGTCAGTATTCATTTTAACAAAAGTCAATAACTGATAAATATAGATAGATGGGAGTGTTAGTAGTTTGAGTTCTTTAAAATGTGCTCTGCATGAATCTCTAGCTCTTAATTCGCAAACAATTCTTAATATCTTCTTTTGAAGAATGAAAATTTTATGACTCTCGGTAGAGTTTCCCCAGAATATTGTACCGTAACTTGAATAGGAATATACATATGCATAATAAACGGCCAAGAGAGTTTTTTTATCAACCGAATGGGAGAGAGTAAGAATGACAAAGTATGCGCGATTCAATTTTTTTGTAAGGTTTACATAAACTGTTCTTAGCATTATCATAGACAAGTCTTAGTTAATAATGAAATATTTATAATTGGACCTGTTGATGTGAATTTATTGACATGTTGACAATGATGTACTTTTCTTATGAAAAATTGGTCCTTTAAATAGGTAGAAAATTATCCCAATGATAATGCCACAAATACTGTGCTAGAGCCTAGAATTTTTTTGAGAGTTATTAAATGCCTTGTTCTGCTGATTCTGGTCAGAGAAATCTCGAAATTCTTGATTGAATTCACATTGTTATATGATAACATTCACACTGTTATGAAATCTAGGTTCTTCTATTCAAAAGTAAAAATATATAATGTCTGTTAACCACTATTTATTCATTATTTATTGTCTATACAGAGCGAAGATAACTTTTGTACTCAAGTAACTATAACACTGTATTGGATTTGATATTTTTGGACTTATCTTATTTACTGGGGAAATCACTACAAATATAACAAAAAAATATACAAGCAACAATAATAACATTTTACGTCTATCGATTGACATGATGACAATTTGACCTTTTTATATTGGCTGGGTTTGACGATTCTAGTAGACGTTCTACTTACTGGAGGCAGGTTACCAGAGGCCTATTTACTTACCTAAAAACCAGTAACCTGCCTCCAGTAACCATCCAGAACGTCTAATAGAATCGTGAAAACTAGCTATAAGAAATTGCCAATATGCTAGCAGTCTAAGTTGAGCTTTAAGTTGTGAATTGAGAACGATAAGTAGTAAGTCATGGGTCAAGTAGGATTGAAATGTCAGGGGACCACAAGAGCGTTTTCAAGCCAGATCAATAAAATACTGGCAGCTGAACACTGTACAGGCCTGCTATAACTTGATACGAAGCCAGACAAATCAATCGGGTATCACCCTTAGGAAGGGTCAAAGTGAAGCTTCATTTCCCATTAGAAAGTTGACTCTTGTTATAATGATGCACTAAACTTTTGAATAAACTATTTAGTAACAGAATAGTGTTCATATAAGAATTATCAATTTTGAGAATATTATAAACGCCGCGTTTACAAGTAGCCACTGGCTGTCGACTAGCTGCCATTGCTTGATTTCTTAAATTTCAGGTCTCGAATCGTTCATGAGTTCACTGTTTCAAGTTACACTATTATAATGTCACTAGTGACTCTATTACTCATGTCACAAGTAACATAATCTCTGTCTCTCTTACAAGTAACATAATAAGTCTTCCGGCAACCGAATAGCTAGAATAAATGTGTGAGAATGAATGTCGTTTATAATAGCATATTACAATACTTAATGCACTCATATAAAATACAATAATATCACGTGTAATTTGGTGCCAATCATAAGAATTTATAAACTGCAAATTAGTTGATTGACAACGTGTCATCTCATTCAGTGCTAGAGCATCATGTTTACTACAGCGTCCTGTGTCTATAGAATATTCTATAAAGTTGTCACTGTAATGTTTACTCAACATTATGTCAGGGTCAGGAAATTTATTTCTGAAATTATTCAATGTGAAAGAGACATTCCGTACATCAGTCAACTGTGAAAAGTTCTTTTTAAAGTCGTAGTCGGACTGTTAATGATGTGTCGCTCCGACGTTTTCCATTTCTAAACCAGATGAATTTGTCCACGGTGATATCATTCTAAAACCGAGAAATATGTTTGGAAGAAAAACGAGGTGGAATTCTCTGGGAAAAGCTTGGAAATTCTCGACAAGTTTTAAAGCTTTAGAATTCAGCTTGGTCGTCGCTCAATTAATCTTTCCCTGTGTACTTTACTCGCCTCTATTCATTGAGTTAGTGTTTGCTAGTGCTACCAATGTAATCAACACAGACGTCATGCTTCCAGTGCTCCTCCTTTCATGTTGTGTTTCATCGCAAGTAAATCAACCCCGAGGCTGAGAGAGATGCAGTTTTGAAACATTGTGGTTTTCTTTTCAACAAGCTTTCACCGTGCTCAGGTTCAAGAATTGAAATATTTCAATAGGCTGAGACACTTCAATGCTCTATTTTAATCATTTCCGATATGATGTGTATTTCAGAACTGAATACATTTTTTTCAGGGAGCCATTTCAATAATGTAAAAAATTAATCTTTATTCTTTATTTATAATAGAACATCAAGATTCTCCTAAAATTTTTAAAATCTGATTTTACTTTGTTTTATTCAGGGAGCCATTCCAATAATGTAATAAATTAAAGTAATAAAAAACAAAATTGTTTTCCTATAGACAAGGTACCAAATTTTGTTTTTCGAAGACAAATTGTTTATCAATTGGTTTCCCTTTTATATTTTCCATTTAATATTTTTGTCCCCTCTCCAGCCTTCTCAATTTTTCGCTTCAATCTTTCCACCCACTCTAGTACATGGATGACATCCATAGTTGAGTGGGTTAATTTCCATGAATTTTCTTGATGTTATGTTGTTTTTTTTTAAATTTTTGTAGTCAATATTTCATTAATGTATTCCTAGGTTTTAGTTTAGAAGAAGGAAATAAATTTATTATTTATTTATTTAATCTTCTCCCTTAGCACTTTTGTGAAGTGTAAAATTAAGGGCAAATTTTCATCTATTTTCCTGCACACATATGACAATTTCCCACCCTTTGTAATAATTTCGAATGCTAATTCTAATGCTTTAATTCTAGTGCAGTTGACATACATTGTAAGCAACGGTGCTGCTCACCGTAGATAGAATGGTTAAATGGTCTGTAACACTACACCGATGATAACACAAGAGATATTAACATCTTCAATGTCCCTTCAAATTGAAATTCATGCTTGTTAACGTTTCAAAGCGATCATTGCATATGATGTGAAGCTCTTCAGTTTAATCTATTCGGGAGTTGAGTACAGAGATCGTATTGCTTCTTGGGAAAGCCAATATTGCCCTGTATGGAATGCTTACATTCAAACGGAATGGCGGATTTCGTTGGGCCAAATGGAAGCATCACGTGTTTGCTATGCTTTAGAAGCTGCTATTCCTCTCAGCCCCGTATGCATTAATTTGCACCTTGATCAATGAAGAGTGGCGGTGCTCGATGCAATACATACTACATGCTAAAATAGATGCAAAAATAGGAATTAACAAGGGCGGAGTTAGAGGATATTTCATGAGGGGGCTTCTGACATAACTTTTTGTTACGAACTAGTATATAACTACATTTATAACATTTGCTACAATAGTTACATCAGAGACAATTGGAGTACTAAGTACTAATTCTAGTTCCAATTGTCTCTGGTTACATTAGTTTGGGGGGGGGGGCTTAGCCCCCTCAAGCCCCCCTTTAAATCCTCTCATGGGAATTAATTACGTAATCATAAATGATCTGTAAATGCAATGTGACTTCATCACTGGGTTTCCCTTTTATATTTTTCCATTTAATATTTGAATTAAAGTAACAATCTTGTCTTCAAATTCTTCAGTCTCCAATTTTTCTTTTTGCAATTTGGAAACTGAGTAGTTTCTTTTATTTGAATGATTACAATGAAGTAATTGAATATCAAGATTCTCCGAAAACGTTTAAAATCTTATATTCCATTTTGTATTTCTCCTGATATTATAACTTCTGTAGCTAGAACAATGTAAATACACTCAGATTCATTTAATTTGACGCTTGGCATTAGATAGGTAGATAGACAGGTATTATTTCTTTGCCATATTGCCATCGTACTGTACGGTCATCAGCAACGTCAAGAAATAATATCTATCTATCTAATGCCAAGCGTCAAATTAAATGAATCTGAGTGTAAATGAGGCAGTATTTTCTGTATTTGAACGTTATAGGAAAACGGTTATTACATAATTTCATCATCAAACGAATGAAATCGTTATGACTAACCTAGAACTACTGTAATTCTTTACAGAAAAGTTCAAAAGGATCGTGAAGAGAAAAAAAGTATTTATAATTAAGAGCGAATTGTCTCCTGACTATACATACTATCATACTTTTAAATAGAAAAAATGTTCAATTAAACTACATAGCTCAGCATATAATTGTATAAAAAATCATGATGTTTCAATAGTTACTAAAATCTCTAATCAATACCAGGGATAATCCAAATGTATATGGTTAGTCTATGTCAATACTAACTTGAAGATCTTGTGGCAAAATGAAGTCAATTCCGACACATGAACATACTTTTCCAGCCATATCAGCTAATGTCAATTGTCTCAATGCCCTGTGTCTTCGGACTCCATGTATGCTCCTCGAATACTTCCAGTATATATAACAAGTGATCATGATTTCTAGAGTTACAGCACCGAGAGGTGTGTAACATTGGAACTTTGCCATCCGATAGCAGAAATAGTTTGTACTTGTCTTTAAAACCATCAATTTTATCTAGTTCTGATTGAATTTGATTTTTAAGTGCAATTACGATCTCTATTCTTATATCTTCTGTTTATTTAATAATAAGGGATGACAATCCTCATATTGCATTTGGGTTAACAATGTGTTACACAACATGTAATGATTGTTCTCATTACCGCTAGGTAGCTCTACCGTCAGGTTGAATTTAGCCCGCCAAAATTCAAAGTCTGATTTAACAATTATCATTTATAAATTCAAATAGAGATAGATCAAAAATAACTTTATTGTACAAACTATTAATTAGGAATTGAATATTTTTGGTTCATATAGTACATGTAATCTTTCATAATTCAACTTTTCAATTGGAGCTTCTTAACACTTAACACAACTTCTTTGTCGTTTGATTTACTAAAGAAACTAAATTATCACTTGAAAACTGTCTGTCCGAACCCTTGAAAAAGATCTGGTTCTATTAAAATTCCATACTAATGAATTTCAAGTGTACGATTGAAATTAAATTCCATTTTACAGCCTTTTCTAAAATAAAGAAGTTTCCTGAAAAGACAAACCAGTATTTTGATAGGAAGCTTTTCATCATGAAGGGCTCTTATACTACGGCACAGCATATAAAAATAAGCTTGTATTAAATTATTCGAGTTTAATAAATAATTGATGCGCAATCGATTTATAATTTTGGATAAATTATTTTATTCCCAAATTACATTTAAATTAGGGTTTAGTTCAGCAAACTAATATTGAACCTCCAAACAGCTTTCAATGTGTCAAAAACAATTATACTTTAACTTTCTGTGAATTGAAATAACAGATAAATTGCGCTATGTTCCATTTAATGAGATGATGATTGAAAAAAGCAAAATGAAGTCAATTCCGACACATGAACATACTATTCCAGCCATTTCAGCTATTGTCAGTTGTCTTAATGCTCTGTGCCTTCGGACTCCATGTGTTGCAATTGAGTCCTTTGGGTATATATGTCAAGAGGTCCTGGGTTCTAGGATCTCAAACATCGAGAGGTATGAATTTATGGGAATTCGCCATCACTTTTAGAAATCCCAGGCGGTTATCATAAGAAACAAATACTGTAAACTGGTTCTAATTGTATTTGATTTTCATGTTTACGTAGAATTATTATTTGAATTCGTATTATTTGATTGTAATTTAAGATTGAAATATGTGATGTAAAGCTTGACATGCCTGTCATGTTAGTTTGTTGAACCACCGCTAGATAGTGACACTTTCAGGAGTCATCAAATCAAACTTCCTCAGACCTAGCCTATTATTGAAAATAAAGAATATGTGATTGAATAAACATTTATAATCAAGTAAGGTGATTAATAGTTTCAATTGTTATGAAATAATAATAGCCTTAACAGTAGTTGAACAGTAATTTGGTTAGTCCTTTACCTTCTACAATCTACAGAACTTTTTCGTAGTACAGTATAAAGTTTTGCCAGGAGATTGATAGTTTCCATTGTAATAATAAATATTAATCAGACGTATATTATATTTCTCTACTAATAATTCTATCTTCATATGTTTATTGAATGAGAATACAGTATGATTATTTGAAACTACCATTTGTTTCAACCTTTTAAATATTGGCTCAAATGAATCTACCCTGAAGGTGGCGTAACCTAGCGGGGCTTCAACAAACTACCACATGTCCTCAACTAACCCTTAAACTTGAATTGCAAACTGTCGACAATTACTATTAATTAATAAATAAATAATGAATCAAGTTATCAAAAGTATGTTCAAACTAGAAAATCAAATTCATTTTGAACCAGTTTCATCACCGTGTTTCACATGTTTCCGCATGTATTAGTTGTTGTTTATCTGTAAAGTTCCCGTATTTCATAACTCTCGACTTTCACGGATTCTAGGAATGAGATCCGGTTGATATATAAAGTGGAAGGATTCGAGGATCACATGTGGAGTCCGAAGGCACAGAGCATTAATATAATTGACAATAGCTGACATGGCTGGAATACTATGTTCATGTGTTACAATTGACTTCATTTTGCTACGATGAAATAATTTTGTTGGATAAAGACAAAAAAATCACTATTGCCCGGTTTTTTAGTCGTTCAATAAACTTATTGAATCAATAACTTTTTTGCATTTGAAAACACATGGTTATTGATTCAATAGTGCTATTCGATCCATAAACTGTCTATTGAGCGACTGAAAAACCGGGCATAAGTCTTATTTGGTGAAATATTCTGATAATTTAGAAATATATTTTCTAACGCAAATAAAAAGAAGCTACCGTGTTTATTGCAATGTGTTGCAATTTCAAGAAGAACCTGTCCTGTTCATTCATAAGTTTTGATTCACTTTGAACTTTTACATACTTCTATGACTATTTAGATCGTCTTTATTTACTATACTCATACTTCTTATGTTTCGATTATGGGCTTATTAGCACACCGGTTAGTCAAGAGAATAAGACATTAGTCACGTAATAGTTTGCTTATAGCAGCACACACCGATGCAATTACTGATCGATGTGTGTTGCTTCATAAGCAACTATGTCAAGTA
Source organism: Laodelphax striatellus (assembly GCA_017141395.1). Classification (NCBI taxonomy): domain Eukaryota; kingdom Metazoa; phylum Arthropoda; class Insecta; order Hemiptera; family Delphacidae; genus Laodelphax; species Laodelphax striatellus. Next base: position 14,916,632 of record CM029540.1, read on the forward strand.
CTGTGACTAAACGTGACTAATCTTGTCCTGTCTTGACTAACCGGTGTACGCCTAGCCTTACACAACAGATAATGTACTTAGATTTTTCTGCATTCAAAACTGAGTTAGATCGTCTTTATTAGCTGTACTCAATATGGCACTATATTATAGGCATATATTATGGCTCTACCTCTTACCACAGATACTTACTTGGATCTTTATATGTAATTAGATCTGTGTGTGTTGGATCTTCTCCATTTTTTGTGCTCATACTTGATTTTCCTTCCTCATGCAACGGTTTTCACTCTTTTTATGCCACTCTACACACTGTGGATCTCTTCTTTCTCCATACTTGTGCTTTGCGCATTGGCTTTTCTACATATAAAATCCATTATTCATTGGCATTTGCCGATAACCTCGTTTTCAATCTATCGGATAGTGAAGAGACCATTTCGGCGTACTTAAGCCCATCTTCAGCTTCATTCTACGAGCAAGATGCTACCTTATAACGAATCAGGCATGCTACTAGTACTCCTGCAAAAAAGCCTGCAGGGCTGGCAAAGGTTCGATCACGGTAAAGGCAGCAGCCTTTTCTCATTTTACAGGCAGCCATAACCATTCCCTTTTTTACCCTTAGGCTCCTCAAGGAAACGTTTTCCCTACGTGAAGGTGGATTATCTTCAATTCAGGGAAAATAAAGGATTATCTGCTCAAGTGCAAAATCTAGTAAGGTTCATTTTTTTCGTCCGAAATTATCTATAATTATATAAAAGTCTGATTTGTCTAGTCTCTTGTATTTCCCCAACAAATTTATTGTAATCTTTGGTCCTTGTTTACTTTTTTTTTAAATAAGGTGGTGCGTATAAAAGGCTTGTGCACAGGTGATGGAAAGAATGATGATGAGAGATGGGAAAGTTCTTACTTCTAAATAAAACACTAGAGGGTATTGTCAATTCCCTCTGTATTGTCAAATAAAACAGTGGAATTGACAATACCCTCTAGTGTTTTATTTAATTATGGAGTTCCACAACATCAACCAGATTTCTACAAATAAATTCCTACTTTTATTCAAATTCCAGTCAGAAACACACCATTATGATTTGTATTGATCCAATTCCAGTGTTCTTATACAGCCTAACAATAGAAATGAATCGATTAATCATTTTAGTAAATAACCAGCTGTTATCAATATTCTTTCCGTGTTTAAATTTCAGATATTTTTCTCTTCAACGCAGTTTGAATTCACACGCTAGAAAACGCTAGTAATCACAGAGTGGCCACTTGAGTGAAAGGGCCCGTAAGGCTAGGCGTACACCGGTTAGTCAGGACAAGACAAGACGAGATTGGTCACGTTTAGTCACGGTACTTGATAGTTGCTTATGAAGCAACACACACCGATTAGTCATTGCATCGGTATGTGCTGCTTCATAAGCAGCTATGTGAATTAATGTGACTAAACGTGACTAATTTTGTTTGTCTTGTCTTGACTAACAGGTGTACGCCTAGCCTAACAGTGTGTTAGAACATTTTCGCCACCACAACATACTCTTGCTAATATTGTGAATTTTGATTTGGGCTTACAGGAAAATTTGAAACTATTCAGTTGTCACTTGTCAAACTTCCTTTAAGACTTTAAGAGGAACGACATTAAAAATCACTTTTCTAACATAAAATAGTTTATCTACCCTTATATACAAGTTTTAAAACCTTTATCTACGACCGTGTTATAACACAATCATTACAGTTTCATATTTGAAATCAAAACAGTAGCTTTTTCGAAATGTAATTTGAAACTCTTATCGTGTTGACGACTCTATGAAACGGACGCTATGTTATGAAACGGTTCTAGTTCAACCTGTTCCAGTTTTAAAACACTGGAATGGAACAGAACACAATCGCAGCTAATAAAAGTACTGAAGTTGCTCAGGCGTGTGTGCTTTTAGCAGCATCCTAACCTACAGGTAAACATTAAAATAGAACAATGGTCGTTTGAATCAAGGTTAGTTTAGATTGATAATGTAGATATTATTGGTTTTTGTTGGTCGTAGATAAAATGGTTCATGTGATAGTTGTATTTTAGCCTTTAAACGACTCTTGAGACACCTTAAAATAATTCGCGGCATTGCCTAGGTATCTCACTCGTCGTTTAAAGGCTCTCATAATACAACCATTGCATATAATACTACAGCTGTCCCTCGATAATCCGACACTCCCACCGCTCCGCCTCCGCACAGATCAGTCCAGTGTAGCGAATTCAGCAGTTGTATATATTTTACTTAAATTTATTTTCGTATTTCTTATAAAAACTTACATTTAGATACTGTCATTGTGTATCCTGGTACTGTATTAATAAATTACATGTAGGCCTAGCTTTAATATTTCTTCCTTTTTGTTAACTTCAATATGTTCAAACACATTAAAAATAAAACGTCTTTGATAATTATGATATTTTGGACATTTAATCCGACATTTTGGTAATACACCCATTGTCCCTTAACTGTCGGATTATCGAGGGACAGCTGTATTAAATGATGGAAACTAACACTGACGTAGGCATAACGGGTTAGAAGTCCATCACTTACCGTAACAAAAATTCAAGTATCTTCTCAATGTCAATCTTATGGAAGATGCCAAAAGAATGCTGAATTTGATCCAGCTAACCAATCAAAAGCGTGACATCCAATGGCCACTCTGTGGTTGTACAGTCTCTGTAACTTGAAGTATTGCAAATGAAAATTTAATTCACATATAAAAATATAGACGTAATTCACCCAGCAGGAGAATCAGTCAGGTTGGAAAGCTGAAAATGATTGCTTTCGTTGCAAAAATCGAGCTGCAAACGCGAGTACACCTGGAAAAGGAGTCAAATGGCAAACTTGTATTAAAGAATACTGTAAACTTTTATATCTGTATTAATCCGTAATGGGGAAAATTTATCACAATGAATCCCTTTTCCAACATAAAAGCTCAGTACTTGCGTGCTACAGACGACTGAATAATCCGCTAAACAGAGAGAAAAGTAATGTAGAAAAAATTAGAAAGAAAAAGAGCACGGGTAGAAAAATTGTGACCATTCTCGATTCTGTCAAATTTATACCATACATTTCATATACCTTGTAGCGTGAATTTCCACCAGACATGAAATCCTGTACTAAACATTATTTACCAATATTGCGAAAGCTTTTCGGTAGTAATTAGATTCAACTGTCTCTTTGCCTGTAGAATTTTTCATGGTTACTTTATTTGTTGTAGCTTCAACTTAGTCTTTAACTTATTGCCTTTTATGTTTATTAATAATTAGTATTATTGGATTGGTCCGATTCTTTTTGTTTTATTTGTTAATTTTTGTTGACTTAATTCATTTAATCAATGTTGACCTTATCAATAGATATCTGTTTTTCTGTACACAAATTTTAAAAACCTTCATATTGTGGCTCAATTTCACGGCTCTTCAATTGTGGCTCAACCTTCACAACCAACTGTGGTACAAGCAAAATTTATGGTGGTTCATAAAATAAATGGCGTATTTAATAATTAAATATAGCCTAGTCATTTATTGGGTTCATGGAATGAAAGATGGTAATTAGGAATTGGGAATTTCGTCCAATTAATTATTAAGATGAAAATCTTTCAAAAGTGAATTTTTGAATAATATTCATCTTTTATCTTGTATTCACTTGAACCTGACAAGTTATTCTTCATTATTTATTCCAATATCTTTTGTAAACCTCTTATGTTAATCATAACTCATAACCATGCTATTCAATTCGAATCATACTACATAACCAGGACGAACCATTATCTTATTTGATCATAATATTGATAGTCTTCTGTATTTAATCACCATAAACTTGGCAAAATGTTCATGATACTCATGCCATTGATAATAGTGGTTACTCCGTATCACTATGGAATATTACAATTACTGAGATGAACCATTAACTTTGTTAATTACAATATTGATAGTCTCGTTCTATTTAATCACCATAAACTCAGCAAGTGTTCATGGTATTTTCGCCATTAATAAGGTTTTCTTCGAAGAATTGAAATTTATGAACCAACGCATTGCTCTGCGAATGTGTAGTTTGCAAAAGCTAAAAGTCCAGCTTTAGTGTGGACTTGAATTGATGATAACAAAGCTGAGTGAATATTAAACTTAGCTTGATGCATGTTATCGTCTGCATCCTCACTACTTTCTCACTAAAAATCTCTCACTCAATCTCTCTTCCTCTCTCACTCAATAGTTTCCCTATCGACATTATTTGTAATTAATTTGATATTGACGAATGTCGAATTTTTCTATTAATATTATATTATGTTGACAACTTATCGACATCATAATATCATCACCATTACACATGTCGAGACGTTAATTACTAGCAATACTATAATTTCATTCACTCCCATTTTTGAATAACATCTTATCTTTCATCACAATCAATTAATTTCGTTTTTAGCTATTCCTTTGATTTCCATTTAAAATGATTCGTTTACCTGCAAACATTACTTTACAAGTTCATGTAAATTTATTGATCAATTAGTTGTATATAATTATGTCATACTGTACTATTGAATAATGCCGTCATACTGTATCTAGTGCTGGCTTTGTAACCTAGAGGTCCCTGTTTCAAACCCAGGTCAGACCGTGAGATTTTAGCTCGAGCCACTCCTCGTGTTTCGGAGGACACGCTAAGCCGTCGGTCCCGGCTGCCTAAAAACAGTCGTTAAGTCACGTCAGAGACCCTGAACTGATCTGACCTCTCGACCTGAGCCAGCCAGGTTACACGGAATTATTATTATTATTATTATTATTATTATTATTATTATTATTATTATTATAACTTAATCTAAATCAGTATCTTTCTTTCTCTCTCACTTAATCTCTTTCACTCTCTCTCTCCCTCTAATAATAACACTTACTATCTCTCTCTTTCTTTGTTTCTTTCTCTCAACCCTCTCTCACAGTTACTCGTTTTCTCTGTTACTTGTTTTCTGCTTTCCTCGTACCCCCCTCTTCATCACAATAGCGCCTCCACCACTTTCCAATCTCTTGGGCAACTTTAATATTATAAACTTTTTTAATCATCCGTGTGTAGGCTATGGCTGGCTGCTGAAAGTTGCTCGGCTCAAACAATCTTTCTCGTCCAAGCGATCATTTCATGGCCACTGCACCCTGCCTGATGTGCTCTTGCCACTAATGATGATTGAATGCGCTACAAACAAAAACTAACTTGTCACTCCATTAGCAGCTTGTTCACACTTGGAAATTTGTCAAAAACTGCAAGCTTGTCATAGAGGATTACTCAGATTTTTCATAATTCCTTTTGACATATTTCCCACCTTTTTCTATTTGTTATGTATCAATTATTAATATTAATAGATGCGATTATTTATTTATTATTTAGCGTATGGCTTTTCTCGGTGGGGAGACCCGAAGGTTGTTCCACCTCGCCGTGATAACCTATTTATGGTTATTAATTATTATTAGGTAATTAATCTTCTTCTTCTTTATCTCTCCCCGGTGTGCCTCACAGCGTCGGGGTAAGGTAATTAATAATTAATAATTATTATATTAAATATGGCGATTAATTATATATGGCAAAAAGCAAGCACTTCACAAAAATGAATCAATAATGAAATGAGACTTCGGAACAATGCAGTATATAAGAATATTTCTCTTGCAAGAATATCACAATAAATATTGCATTCATGCATTTTCAGAGTTAGTTTTATTGATAGTTAATTGTTTATTGTTTCATGATCACTATGTTTCCTTACTGTATTTAAACGATTGTGATCAGAAAAGAGCTTTGAGTTGCTATTATTTAAAAATTATTTTATCGTTAAAAATAACAATTGAATTTAGTTACCATAAAATGACGTAATTACATTGAAGTCTGATTCTTTGATAAGTTCTAGTTGGATTGGTTCCTTTCTTTCAGCTTACATCATTTTACAGCAGTTGAACCAATTGAATTTTCGTAACAAAGTGGTTTACAATTTGGAACAATTTGGGAACGCTTAATAAATATATTTGTCAAATTATCATAAAAATCATCATTCAAGATAAACATCAGTCAAGTTTACACATGATTCATGAGTATTGTTTTATAATATACAACAATCATTCCATATAAAATCAGTCTTTATCAATAAATTAGAATTATTTACTGTGGAAAACCAGGTGAGAACGCCAGTAGAATCCATACGTTCTCGGAACCACTAAAATAACCTCATTAAAATAATCTGTTTCAAAAACCTCATTTCTTTATCGAATTCTGGAATTTTCAAGGTCGGTCAATTTCCTATAATTGCTTATTACCTGAAAAAAGTTATAGTTTTGGTTGAAGGCTAACAAATAAGTAGGGAATTACAAATAAGAGTGAAACAAAAAATGAATGTGTAAAAAGGAATGTGTTGAAGGACATGGAAAAATTAAACAAGAAGGAGGAAGTACAGAGTGTAGAGAAAAGAAAAATTAAGAAAGAGAAGTTGTTGAGGTTGAGTAGCCTTGACAGGCGTAATGAGAGGAGAACTCGAAAAGGGCGCGTAACAAATCGCCTGCCCAATGAAAGTTTCTGACAAAGTTTTATTTACTTTTCAGAATCGAACCTCGATCGGATCGGAGGATTTGCGCCTTAATCCTTCGCAACTGCCCGTTATCGAGTTAGCAGCCAATGCCTCCTGAATCGAAACGTGTCCATTCCCAATCCAGAACTTGAAGAAATCTAATAACCGATGGTTGTAAAGATATGTGATCGAAATATTAATATTTTAGTACTTCAAGTGTATTGGTATAATGGTATTTTGGAAACAGCTCCATTGGCCAAAGATCGAGTTGATAAATTTTGATTATGAATTTTAGAATTTATCTGTTGTTTTGAACAAGATTCATTAAATGTCTTATTACAGGTTATTCAAATAGATGTCACAACTATCACTATTCATATTAAATATTATTGTAGCTCATCGTAATGTAATTGTATTGGAGATATCCAGCTATAGTGTGGATGGCGATCAGCAAACAGCTGATGTTACGCAGCTTTGACAAATCTTTCCAAAGTTTTTCAAAGTCTTGAATAATCCATAAAAGTCAATTGTAACAGTAATTTTTTAAATAAATGAATTTGTGTTTGCATTGTGTCAAAGTTTCTATAAAAATCAGCTGTTTAATGATCGCCATCCACCACTATTAAATGAATATAACTATAAGAGTTAAGTCTTGGAATTATTGCTGCGTAACATCAGCTGTTTACTGATCGCCAAGCGCCAAATTAAATGAATCACACTATAGTTATTATAATTATTAAGAAATTCTTTGATTTGAATGAGAGCTGAATAGAGTGCCTATTTTAATTTATTCACAATAAATTGTCACGTTAAATCAAATTTTGAGTTTCCCTCAAACTGACTGTTGAGAAGTCACTGCCTATGTAGTAGGCAGTTGTAAAGGCAGTGAAATAAGCTGATCCTGTATTATTCTATGGAACAGGCCTTCACATACAAATATCACAAACAACAATAAAAATTATTGATCACGCGCAGTAGCAACTGTATGTCGTGTCATAACTCTGCACCATAACAATGTTTTTGCGCAAAAACTTACGAGGCCGAGATTTGAATTTTATGGTAGACTGTCTGTCAAAGGGCATAAAGGACTCAGAACATTTAATAATGCGCACCAGATGAAAATAACTTGCATAACACACTTGAACGAGAAATGTCTCCGCCGAGGAATAATAAAAATAATATCTCAAGTCAATATCACAACTTCATATCCACGAAATTTTATTGAAAAACTCGGTGAAAGAGGCTCGGTTATGACGAAAGTTGGTTTGATCGGGTTCTCTCAGGCTGCGACTGGAATAAAGTCGAGAGTTGACCGTATAAACAGAGGAATATTCCTATCCATTTTCATAATCTTCCAGTTGCAGATCAGGTCAATTGGAAAATAAAAGAAATATCTCAATGAAGCTTGAAATCGCCGGCAAGAAATTTGATAGGGATTGTTTAATGTTCACTCCAATGTCGATGTCTTCCTCTAGAAAAAATAGTCGCTTTATTCCGATATTTGAAACTTGAAATAATTAATATTGAATAGCTGATTTTGATGTCACTCCTTCTCCTCCCTCCTCCTCCTCCTATTCCTCCTCCTCCTCCTCCTCCTCCTCCTCCTCCTCCTCCTCCTCCTCCTCCTCCTCCTCTCCTCCTCCTCCTCCTCCTCCTCCTCCTCCTCCTCCTCCTCCACCTCCTCCTCCTCCTCCTCCTCCTCCATCTCTTCTCCTCTCATTCCTAGTTCTCCTTTAATTTCTTCCCTTTTCTTTCCTTTCAACCCAGTTTTTCTCTTTTCTTTCTATTCATTTGTCCGTGTGAACTTTCCATTAGTTTCCCATTCAGAAATGGAAGCCTGTCCCTAGAAACCACACTGGAAATTGTCAGATTCTCTCAAATTGAATTTATAGTTCTCACCCAGCTAATATGATTCCCATTACAAGTGTTACGTCTGGTCAGCATCTATTGTAATGGTCTGTCTATCTGATGGATTTCCTAGATGCTGGACAATAATCTTATTATGTGTGTGTAGTCCCTGAATTCCCATGAGTCAATGGTCACAGTATGATTCAACTGAAGCATTACTCGACATTGTCGTAATCAATCACTATAAACTGAATCATGAGTTCATGTCTGAATGAAATTTTCTAAAATCTTCCAATGATTCATTATTTGTTATCAACATCATGGCATTTTTCATCACTATCCATTATTATGGAAATTTGATTTGAGCTTTAAATAGTAGTAGTGCTACAAATTGCAAAATTCTTGAAAAATCATGGAACTATTTGATAGAATATGATATCTTCAGAACTCAATTAATCAAGTTTTATTGTTCACATAAATTCAGTATAACATAAATCCACGTTAAATTTTACTAAAAATCATCAAATCAGACAAAGGAAATATTTCTGCTTTAAAATAAACTCCTTAAATAGTATTGGCAATTTTTTCCTACCATGTGGTCGAAACAGTTGACGTATTCAGCTATAAAAGTTTGGAGCATATTGATGGAATCATCCTAAATGAACTTGTTTCACAGTAGCTTTGATATACGCCGAAGACAAAAATTCAATCTAGTTTTGTTTTGTGAAGCTCTGTTGCGAAGCAAGGTTGTCCTACTTTATACTTAAAGTATTTTATTGAAATAACGTGATACGGTTCCGGTTGATAGATCATTATTAATGTTAGAGAATTAATAATATCCTTCAGAAGATTGCCTAAATTATTTCCTTCAGTTAAACTTATAATGTCTTTTTCTCTCCTTTTTTTAATGTAAACTTGGAGAATTAATCGAGTAACAACCAAAACCGATATCTCATTTCAATAAATATTAAACCATTATCAAACTCTGAAAGTAAACCTCAAGAGTGTATCGAGTAATAACCGAAACCGGTATCTTGTTGATTCAATAGATATGTGGATGTGTAAGTTTCTAAGCTTTTTAATTGAAATAAAAATTGTTTTCTCTAGTACAGTAATTGAAACAAATTGATATGAATTCTGGAGTTAATTTTTTCTCTTTAATCATCTACTTTCCATCTAGCCGTCCTCATCTACTTTGTCTTTGTTTTCTTTTTTTTTTAGAAATTATTGATTCACTAAAAACACAACTTTACAATACTGTACTAATAAAATGTATCAACCTGGATGAGTAATCTCAAATAGGCGTTTATTGATGAGGAATATAAATAACCTACCAAGTTTTATGAAGGGGAAGTATTGAGATTCCCCTGCAATTTGTCGCAAGGAAAGTTACCGTTTGACCCGCTCTGCTCAAACATCTCATCTACTGCACCTCGGTTGCGTATTCATTATTTTAATATTGATTTTGCACTGCGTTCGTTCCCCTGTCATCTTCTGAATAGTGTATGAATTAAAACGAGCACGTATTGTCTCTCATCCACCATCTTTTATCACGTTCAGACCTCCCCTTTCCTTTTTATCTCATCCCTCCACGTATTTCTTTCTCCTTGTTACTCATTCCACTTTTGTATTGTGAAGTGCACACTGTAATCAACACACACTTATTACTTCCCGCTTCCAACATCGCAAATTAGAATGCCGTCCTCATCTACTTTTTGTCATTGTTTTCTGCTTTTTTACTCGCATTTTTCATCAATCATTAACTGGAATTTTCCCCTGTGACACGCGACAGTTCCTGTTTTTAATTAACCCTGTCTCTCATCCCACATATTCGGCTGCCACGTTAATTGTGTATCCATAATCCATAGGCTTTTTATGTTCATGTTTGAAAATTATTCTTTGGTAAATTGTTGAGAGTAGGCAGTAGTAAGTTAGTCAGCTATATTGGAAATGGTTCTGGTGCCTCAACACGATTTCAATGAGGTCACCTAACCACTTTTTCCCATTTTGTATTGTATTTATATGTTGTATTATTGTATTGTTTTTGGAAATTGTGTGTAAATAAATGAATGAAATGAAATGGTCCTATAAGATCCTATAATGTAATGTTTTGGAAACATGGCATAGCTGTCAAAGGCGTACAGTGAAAGAGCAGCAAAAATACATAAGGATATTAATCTCATATAATACATAATACAAACTATTCATAACATAATAATTAATACATGAATAGAAGAACAATTCAAATAAGACAAAATATATAGTTTGTACTATGTTTGGCAAACAAGATTATCTGCCAGAGTATGGTAACGCTCAAGAGCTAAGTTTAATTGTTGCAATCCTCCATGGAATCGAAGTTAGTGGGCAGGACTCCAGGATGTGGACTCATCGTCTGAACCTCCCCACACTCACAGAGAGGAGAATCTGCAGTTCCCCACCTGTGCATATTTCTCTCTGGCATCTCCCTGCCCAGTCCTGAACCTATTCAGCCAGCACTCCAGAGGTGCCGTGGTAAATCAAAAACCATTTGCACGCAGTGTGATCAGTGACTGACTATTTCTTTATTTCACTGATGACAATGTGCCAGGCTGCTGACCACTGTTGGTTAATTGTTTGATGAAATTCAGGACCTAGGGGAAGAGCTAAGCTGGCTTTTCTGGACCCCTAAGTCTCAGAGGGCTGCCAGTGAGTATGAAGTGCAAGTCTTCATGTATTGGGGAGTTCTGGCATATGTACTTTATCTTAGTCATCTCTCTGACAGCAATTTCTAATGTCTTCTTAGACCTGGTGGAGGGATATTGCTAAGTGCTGGTAGCTATTCAAGTCTCTGTTTGCATCAGACATCCTGTACTTGTATTGCATAGCAATTATTCAGGGCAACATCAATCAAGCCGGGTGTGACTGCTTCCCATCCAGACTGGGGGCTCCATAATTCGCAGCACTGTACACCAAAGCCAAAGCTGCAGTTCTCAAAGTGCTAGCTCTGCTTTCCCACGAAGGAGCCTCAGCTAGTCTTTGTAAGAGGTTCACCCTGGATGCTCACCTCTTTTCCCTTAACTTATCCAGATGTTCATGGAAGGTAAAGAGACCTATCCAGAGTGATTCCCAAATATGTGGGATGTTGGGTTTACTGGGATCCCCTCTCTGACAAAAATTCACCACAGGAGCAACTCTTGCCTGTTGGGTTATTCAGGGTGAAATGAGGTGATATTAGTTTTACTTTAGGATTTGGCTTTGAGTCCCCAGTGTACTGCAGATAATCTGTAAGTTTACACGTCCCCCCTGAAGAATGCTCTCTGTCTCTGCTATGCTTGGAACCTTTGTGCTGCAATAGCAATGTCATCCGCATATACATATACATTTTACTTTTTGTATAGTTGGGATGTCTGATGGTATAGATATTAAATAGGACTGGTGAGGAGGATCATTGAGCCTTGGGTACACCAATTATTAAGTACTTTCTTTCTTGCTGATCTGCCCCCCAGGTGCACTCTGTAACATCGGTTTGATAGGAAGGCTGTCAACAGATTCGACTTAGTCCTGCACATTTGAATATTTTTCCAAGTTTCAGCAACAACCCTGACTTCCAAATAGTGTCAAAATGCGGCTGTTAGGTCAATGAACATACAGCTGTAGTCTTCTTTTTTGTTCTGAAACCCTCTTTCAATGTGGGGTGGTAAGTAAGAACCTGGTCAGAGCAGCTCCTTTTCTTGCGGAAGCCAGTCTGCTCCCTGGGCAGATGCTCCTCAACTGTGGGAGTAGTCGCGCACCAGGATGATTCCTCCAGTTTCTGAGGCATATGCACAGAAGGGAAATGGGCTGATAGCTTTTTGGGACTGTCTCATTGCTTTCAGCTGGCTTCAGAATTGCAATTATCTTTGAGACCTTCCACTCTTGGAGGCAGCTCTGCAAGTCCTTATCACATCTGAATAAACACACTGAGAGCTCCTTTTATGGCCTTGTTTCCAAGGTTTTTACAAATTCAGGGAGGATGCTACCATCAATTCCAGGAGCTCTTGGTTGCTCTGAATACAGTTGATGGCAGAGACAACCTCACTCTCCTCCTGACACAGTCACCACAAAGTTGGAATCATTATTGCAGTTAGCAAATGACCTCCTTAGCTGATTTCTGACTTCTCTTAGCTTCCCTAGTTATTATGGGTCTGCTATTGTGTCTTTTAATACTTTGGCCACACTGTTTGCACTCACTTTGGGCTTGAGGGGGGCAATGTTAAATGCAATTTAGTTATGGACAACTGACCAAGCCTTTCTACTTGAATGTTTAAAGTCCCAAATTGGCTTATGTTGTCTCTCTCCACGTTCCAGTCGAGACGCTTCCAAGTTTCCTGAATAGAAAGCTCATCTGCAGCCTGCTGGTCTCCATTTTGAGCTCTCTCCAACAGAGTTTTACATTCATCTGTCCAGCATGGGATATAGTTTTTTGTAAAACCCTTGGGTATGGATTTTTTTGCTGCTGCAAGCGCCGTTATTTTTGGACAGGAAATTATGTTAGAAGTGTCATTGGAAAGAGAATAAAATTTTTCTTCTAAATAGTAGGCTAACTCTTCTTAGAAAAACATTGTTTCTAAAATAGGGGCGTGTTCTTGATGTGTAAATGAATCAACGAAGCGTTTGGGTGTTATTTATTGACGTTGTTTCAGTTTACTGATAGAATAATTTGGCCACACCTAGTGAGATCGGACTCCCCCGATGCGTGTAATGTATTATAAATATTCATTTTGTACTTTTTTAATTATTTATTTAGTTTATTTATTATTCATTTCACTCTCTCATCAAGCTTCCTCTAATAAGGCATGTAAGGCGTTTCATCTTATAAACATTTCTAAAATAAGGCATTTTAATGCATATATTGTATTACAGTATATACATGTTTTGTACTTTTCTAATTATTTATTAAGTGAGTTCTGACTATCAGCAAATTTTCCCCACACTGAATAATAGAGTGACCTGAATTCGATATGTAGTCAACGGTGATGGAGTGAAAATGACCTTTCCATTATAGAAGCTACGCCCTGCCGTTGGAGCGCGATGTGGAGTGGTATAGCCCTCACCTCCTAAAGGCAAGAAGGGGAAATGTTCACTTGAATTACATCTCCTAGAGATTTCTGGCACCTTTCATAGTATACAAGCTCTCTGTCTCTCCGTTTGTCTATTTCTCTCTTACTTCCTATCTTCCTAATACTTATTCTGATATCTTCTCTTCACCTTCCTTCACATTTCCTATCATTTCCCCTTTCTTATTTCATCTCATTTTCCACCATCAACTTCATGTTATTTTTCTCATTTTCTAGCTTTTTCTTACTTATTCCCCCTCATCTTTCTCTACTTTTCATCCCATTCCCCCTTTCTTCTCTCTCATTTTATCTCATTTCCAACTTTATTAATTTTTTCTTCCTCTTCTGTTCGTACCCCGATCTATACAATATACATTTCGCTTTTTTCTCTCTCATCTTTCAGCTTTCTTTTTAATGTTTCTTTGGATTTTCTTATTTATGTTCCTCCTTCTACTGTCTGGACCTCTCTTCATCTCTTTAATTCATTCTTTTTTCTCTATGCATTTCTTTTCCTTTTTGGAATTTTCGTGCTACATCTTTCTCCTTCTCATATCGCTTTTCAATTTTCTTTTTTTCCCATAATCTTCTCACCTTTATTTTTCCTAATATTATTTTACTAATTTTTACCTTCCCGAATTTTTCATTATTACTCACTTTTATCGTCTCCATTATATTCTCCTTGAACTTCTTTCTTCACTTTTTTCTCATTAGTTTCTTTCCCTTTTCTCCTCGCTCCCTTATTTTTTCCTTTTTCTTCCTCCCGTATTAATTTTCTCCCTTTCTTTCATAGAATCTCCATTCTTTCTATTCTCCCTGTATAGGGTTTGGCTTCCTTTCTTCTCGAGTTCCTATCCTTTTTCTATCTTTTTTTGATAAAAAGTCAAACAAAGAAAAGAAGTAGTTTTTGACTTCATGCATTAATTTCTCACTTCTCTATCATTCTTGACATTATTTCTACAAACGTATTCATCTTTCAATCTCTCTCTCACCCACACTCTCTCTCTCTCCTCATCTCTTCCCTATTTCCTCTTTGTGCAAACTCTCATTCATCATTCCTTCTCACCGATCTCTATCCCGCTCTATTCACTTCTCTATCTCTCTATTCTCACTTCTCTATCATTTCCAACATCATTTAAAAAAACACTATTCCATTTTATTTTCCTCTCTCTATCTCTTCCCTATCTCCTCACCTCTCATTCATCTCTCTTCCCTCCCTCTCACACATCTCTTTCCTGCTCTCCATTTCCTTCTCTTTCCTTTCTGAACTGTCCCTCTCTCCGAATCCCCTTTCCACGGCTAATCCATCTTGGCACTCGCTTGCTCCAATCCGAATTCAGGCCCTATACATAGAACTATACTACTAGTGGATGTATTACTATGTCCTTATACAGGGTGTGCTGGGCCCAACGCGTTGTCCAATTTCATGCCTGGCTCCATTATACAACACGTCTCTGCTCCAGATATCCGCACCCTGCTGCCGCTTATATTTCTATTGTTCTCGATGTACTTCGCTCCTGTTATTTGGTTCCGATTGTTATATGAGTGTGGTGTGTACAACTGTAGTACTCTGATGCTTGGACCAGTGGACTATTCATTCATTCGGTCTGAGCCTCAACATCAAGTTCCTCTCCAACTGTTCCATGGAAATTTACTATAGTTCGAATAAAACTAGTTGTCCCTTGGTCTGGTGCTCAAGAACCACTCACTAGAAACGTTTTTGTCAGAAAGTCCGATGACCGAATAGCTGACCATTTGATTCAATGTTAGCATCATTCAATCAAATGACAGTAATTCCTGTAATTCAGGAAAAAGGTGGACGTACACGAGACTTTGCATAGTAAGAATCAGCTTTAGGTTCCTTTCCAACTTGTGGCATCTTTCATGAAAAATTTATAAGTCTTGTAATACAGGAATACAATAGGCTTCACGATCCTCTCCAACCTGCAGCCTGTGAAAATGATAATTTATAACTGTTGCTATGCATAGTAAGCCTAAGCTTCAAGTTCCTCTTCAACTTGGAGCCTGTTTCATGGAAATTTACAGGTCCTGTAAGACAGGAAAAAGGTGGACATACACAAGTCTTCGCATAGTAAGCCATAGCAGCTTCAGGTTCCTCTCCAACTTTGGTCATGTTTCATGGAAATTTATAAGTGCACCAATACAGGAAAAAGGTGGACGTACACTAGACTTTGCCTAGTGAACCGTGCTATTCATGTCTAGTGTGTGCGCGCCTTTCTACTTTTTACAGGACTTTTAAAATTGTATGTGACAGGCCCCTGATCATTATATGGACTTGTAATGTACTTATGACTGTGAGCGGTTTTAGGTGGCAAATGAATGTGTCAAATTATTGGTCTAAATTAAATTACTGGTTGAAGTCTCATCTTCATATTCCTACCCAACCTGATCAGCGTATGGAATCTTGAAATCCTAAATAGGAGCTTAGATGCAGCTAATTTTCAAAAATCTTCAAAATACGTATATAGGTCCAACCCTTTCAATAAATTGTCAATAATATTATTATGTATTATTTTTCAGTTTTTTTAAAATGGTTTAAGATAAACCTTTATGTTATTCTAGTTTATTTTATCAATTCTATTTTATTACTATCATGTTCCATGGTCAAGGGCTGCTTTAGTCATTCTATTGTACTCATTTTTAATAATATTCAATGCAATATATTCAAATTCCAATAATCTTTAATCTGAGAAACCCATTTTACTTCTGAAAAATTGACGAAACAATTCAGAATACTATGTTTATTGAAATATATAAACATGACTTACTAGAAAAAGTTTATTACCTTATTATATTCTTCCAGTCCCTGCTTTTTCCATTCAATTGCTTCTGAAATATCTATCAACACTTTTTTCATCTTTCGCAGGCTTCTCTTCCACTCGAATTCCTCTTTTGCATCATCCTTTTTCAACCGATCCCCATTCCATTACCCCCTCAAACCCTAAAATATTATCCCTCCACCCTCCCATTGCTACCTTAAACAGGGTGTTTGCTTTTTCCTGTAGAATACAGTACAGTATTATAAATCATATCAATCCTTTGCTTCATTGTCAACTGTGCGTTATCGCCATTCGCTGTGATTATAACAAAATAATAAATAGCGATGTTCCTCCCTCATCCCTTACCGATTTTGTCGTTTCATCTCTTTCTATCTACTCTCCCTCTCTCCCTTTTATTCTCTCTTTTTCTCTCAAAGCGTTTCCGACAACCATTTAGTCTGTGTTTGTCGATCCGTGTTAAACCTTTTGTTTCGCGTAACAAATGCCTCTCTGATACGACTGCATTCTTCGATTCACGGCACATTTTACTAAATCCTCGTTTCCACTGTGTAAACTAACGTGTAACGTGTATTTCTTGCTTCCTCCCGATTTTATCCACATCAAAACAACAGTTCATAACCAGTAAAATAAGGTTGGATATTTCATTGTTCACTTTTCATACAATTTTTATGGGGTTGTTGAACTAGCTCGACATTCCTCAAATGCGATGAGTTATAGGAGGGTGAAAAATGTTGTTTGATTTATTTTATGGGTGTAATATAAAGTATTGTAAAACTTCACTTACCAATGGGAATAACTGTCATGTGTGGATGAATGGGATTGTTTCATCAGACAAGAAAAGAATGGCTTTGTTCTGACAGGTTGAATCTAGATTGATCAAAAGTCTCTGAATTCTATTTTATAAAATAAATCAACATTTAAACAGCATTCTCTACCCTTCCCAACTCCTTTTATGAAGGAGTTAGCCACATTGTGTGAATTATTGGTAGAATAATATGAACTGATAGACTGAATAAGAAGACTTGAAGTTGTCAAAACCACATTATTTAGTAAAACAATGAGATACCGTGGTTTCGGTTGTTACACCATTATCAATCTCTGGTAAACCTACCAATCTCTGGTTCACTACTACACAGAAAGAATGAAATTTTATATTTTATTAAGAAATATTGAATATACAATGAATAATATTTATTTAATGCATAAAAAGAATAAAATTTTATATTTTATTAAGAAATATTGAATATACAATGAATAATATTTATTTAATGCATAATAATTTCTATTCAATGAATGATTAGATTAGAAAAGAAAACTTGAGGTACAACTGCGTGAAATTTCAACTTTTTCATAGAAATAAACCCCTTTGTGTATCTATCTCTACCTACAATAATATGGACGCTCATGATGATCTTCAATCCCACATATCTACAGATCTACAAATCCCACATATATTGAGGGTTAAGTGTAAGAGAGGGCCGACTGCGCCCTAACTTCGCCCTCCCAGGTTCAAATAAAGGCAGTCATTCAATTCAATTCAATTCAATATCCATATGTATGGACAATAAATACTTGTGCTGAAAAGCCATTTAATGTATTCAGTTATTGTCCCATCACAATAACATGTAATGCATGCACTGGTTCACATTGAACGTGGTTTTGTGAGTGTGTGGTATGGTATGGCGTTCGATTGCGATCAACGAGACTTCCAGATTACAAAACACTAATAGAGATATGACAATAAATCTACGCTGAGCTAAGCAACATGGCCAATAATCCGCAGAAGCGGGACGGGACGGGACGGATTACGGCCGGACGAAATTGTTCCGAGCAATGTTGCACAAATGAATTTTGTGCGGCGAGCTGAATATCAACGAAGGCCACTTCCACCCAGATCCGACTGGGGGAAATATTTTCCCTGCGACGGGGGGGATTTCATTTTCGGACATGGAATAGTTGACTTGCCCGAATCTAGAGTAATACTGAAACTGTATACAATACTCGTTCCACCACGAGAGTCTGGACTGCAATCATTGATGCGGACTATGTCAAAGTTTCCATTGATGTATGTAGTCGGTCCCCTATGCTACATAAAAGTTGAGCAACAACACATGAATTTGTTTTAGTAGTTTTGTTATCGGTACTGTGCACAGCATAGTACATAAAAGTTGTGCTAAAACAAATGAATTGTTTTATTAGTTTTGGTAGCGGTACTTCATAATGTTTTTACGTTACCTGGGGGCATAGAAACCAAATTGAACAAAACACTACTGTATTTAATGTGGTTTGTATTGTGCCAGAAGTAATTTGGGTTCTATTTTGAATTATTAATAATATCTTTAGTTAGAACTTTAGTCTTCGTTGAACTTGGTGTTCAAATGCAAATTGAAGTTTAAAATTAACTATTTTTCCATAGTTTTTCTCGATATGAGTACTGTACAAATTAATATCAAATAATGAACTTTACCCCTTCAAATAAAGCAAACAGAATTTTTTTCAATTGAATTACAGGAGCTAGGTATCGATATAAATAAGATGACAATTGTTTTTACTTACATCTATGTATTAAATTTGAGTTTCTGTCTTTGCAGATGTGGAAATATGTTGGACTGAGTAACTCTCCTGTTAGTTATCTGGTAAGTAAAATATTTCAAACAGCGTCTTCTCCTTAAATCCAATTGATTTTCTCACAATAGAAATAATCGCTTGACATCAGTTTTGCTTGATAATATTACATTTTAATTCTCATTTTTCTCCATGTGTTTTCATAAGGAATTTCCAAATTTCAAAAGTGTTCCATCTAACGTCCGTTAGATAGGCGTATTGTGCCTAACGGTACTAGGTAGAAGGACCAGTAAGGCCCTGTGGGATCTTTAAAAAATTGAATTCAGTACCTACTTCAACAATTGATCTATTGTTATCATCATCGAGATATCTGATAGAACAGATTGGTGTTCTAAATATTGAATGAATATTGTAAGAGGACAAAGTGTTTTCTTGAGAAATAAAATTAATAGGAATGTTGTCATGAAGGCATGAAGGAGGGAATGGAAAGCGTCTGAAAGCAATTATGCTTTTATAAGATGAAATGAAACTAATTTAACAATCCAGCTAATTGCATTATTTCGCTCAGAAAGAGCCGGTAATTTAAACTGCCAGATGTTACCCGAAGGATCTCACCGATTCTACAGCTAAATTATAAGAGGAAAGTTCACAAACTTGGGCCTATAGAATTTTGAACTCATAATAACAGTAGGAAAAACAGCAGTCCTGAGCCTGTTATGTTACAGGCGTGAATTATTCATACCAGTGTTCCATGATATTATTATCAAGATAATTTTAAATTAAAACCGTTTCCTAGTTGTGAATTTGTGACTCATTTTTGTGAAAGAACGTATTCAGGAATTCAATATCGGAACAATAACTGTGAAAATGGTCAATCAGTAATATTGCAATCTTCATTTATTGTGACAGTGCGACTTTATTGAACAATGACAATATTATTCTTTCTTGTATGGGAAGGATTGTTCAAATTTAGAAAATATTTCTAAATAATTTAGCAATAAAAATGTCAATATTTTGTTAATTCAGTACTTCACAACATTGTGTAATCGCTAACTTCCGAAAATATTCTGATGTTTGTGAAATCAGAGCTTCAAAACATTGTGCAACCTCTCTTTTATATACAGTAATTGTTATTACAACTCGCCTACGCTCTACTAACCTCCTTATCTTTCACCCTAAAGTTGTGTCACGTGAGTTCTCAACTTTGATTCATACCTGGAACACCCTCCAACCTCCCTGTTCACCCACTCAATGATTCAGTTTGTCATGAATCATTCATAATTTGTACTCATTCATAATTTGCTGGTGTTTCAACCACCTCCACGAAACGTTTGAACTATCCCATGTAATGACTTAGTGGTATTTGGAAGTTGCACCCTGTGAGTAAACAATCTTTGATATTTCAAATATACTTTGGATTATGATTACCCACCCTTATTACAGCTATTTGTAATGTTAAAGTGTAATCGAAGAATTCATGTTCATAAATTGAATGTTCAAAGTATTCATCCACTGAAATGGAGTCATGTTTATGTACCGTTGTGGATGAATTTTTACACATTTTTTACATTTTAAGAAATATTATGAATTGTAGGCTATTGGCAACAATTCATTTTCAAAATTATCACCTTACCAAAATGAACTGTCGATTAATGATATCGTACAACTTATCAACTCATAATAACTCCAGTATGATTATTCAATTACCATCACAGAAAATTTGTAAAGATAAAGCTCCAAGTTGTATCAATTAAATTGGTTATAATAAACTGGAATATTAGATTTCAATACTTATGAAGATAATTTCTAAAGAATTGAATTTCGAGTTGAATCGCTAATTGTTAATAAACTTGAATGAATTCTAGATTGAAATATCAATACAAATATGAGAGAATGTATGAATTCAGTAAATGAATTTAGCATTTATTCTAATTAATTGCATTTATTCTATTACATTTATTCTAAATGTACGATTTCACTAATCATGAAGTTTAATAATTTCTATACGATTTGGTTTGATATTGGATCGATTGAATTGCTAAGAAGAAACTGGAATAAGTATTAGATTTAAACAAATGTAAGATTTCAATAAACATAAAGCCACTTTGGTTTTCAAGTTGGATCAATTCGATTGCTGAAAAACCTGGAATATGTGGGATTTGAATTGATTAAATTCTTATTATAAAATCAATAAACATAAAGATGATTTCTAAAGAATTGAATTTCACATTTGTGTGATAGGATTGCTAAAGAAAAACTAGAATAAACTTTAATGATTTCGTAAACTAGATCATCCTGGGGTTGCACAAAAGAGCAACTCCATTGAACTACGTAAAATAGTTTCAAATCCTCCTCCTCCTCCTCCTTCTCTCCCTTCTACTCCTCTCATCTTCCCTCTTCCTCCCCCCTTCTCACTCTTCCTCATTGTTTTCAGTTCCATCTCCATTCCTCTCTCCTTCTTCCTTTTTTTTTCAACTATAATTTTATTTAGTATTTTAATTTATTATTTAATTTTTTTTAATTATTTTCTAAATTACTCAACTTTAAGTCTTAGTAACTATAATATTATAATTGTATAGGAGGGTTAAGTGTAAGAGAGGGCCGGCTGTGCCCTAACTTCGCCCTCCCAGGAAATAAAGGCAGCCAATCAATCAATCAATCAATCAATCTTCCTTTCCCTCACTTAGTTGAATTAGAATAGAAATATTTTATTTGAAAATGGAATTTGAATTTCTACAATAATATACATTTGATAAATGTGAGGAAAATAATCCAAATGACGGAATATTGACTGACCCAGTGTCAGTGTAATCAGCTGCAAAGAAACTGTCTCTCGTGGAAAGAGGGGGAATTTTTCCGCGAAAAAGGGAACTCGTTTGTAAGGTTGGCAACAGTGAGCGTGCACTGTGGCATGGTGGGGGTGTGTGGCGCAGCTTTGAATCTCCGAATACCAAAGAACCAGAAAGTGGTGACGCGCACTCACGAGCAGTGTTCTCTGGTCTGGAAGTTGTGCTTTTAGTTGCGATGATCGAGTTCCTCAAATAACTGTGTGTTACCTGTTGGACCGCCGATAACGCCTCATCCCTGGTAAGTTCATTGCCGATAAGCTGATGATAAGAGTTATTCAACGTTTATTTCGAGGAGATTTGGAGTGTTTAAATGCTGAATTTTGTTCTGCATTACTGTTTTTGAATATTCTGTTATCAGTGGTAAACTATGTCGTAGATAGTACAGAGGTGTGTGTGAGGTTTCATTCAATATCTATGAAGATATTCAGAGACGTTTATTTATGTTATTTTTTTGAAAGGATTTGGAGGATTTAAATGCTAAATTAATGGCCTGTTTTCAAATAATGTAACGTACTCTGTTATCAGTGATGGTTGACTATTACCACAGATAAGGTAGTAATATCTACCTTAAGATCTACCTCAAGGTAGTAAAATCTACCTTAAGGTAGTAATATCTACCTAGATTACTACCTTATCTGTGCTATTACATAGATAAAATATAATACAGAGGTTCTTATGAGAACATTCAGAGGAAATAATTATTTTGAGTGGATTTGGAGGATTTAAAATATGCGACTTTCATCAATTGGATTTGGAGGATTTAATATTCAGCGACTTTCCTTCAAGTCGCTGAAAGCTTTTGTTTTTCGCTTCATTAACCTACCTCATCAGATAAATATGAACTAGAAGCTTAAGTAGGATTTATTAAAAACAAAAACACCGGTAGTAGATTTAACTCACGCTATTTTCAAAGGCTACTGAAAAGCCAGAAGATGAGTGATGAAAAAATGTGTTTATCCTCGTTAATGAGATTTATTAGATATCAGGTTCTGAAGATCCAGGAAAACTGAAAGCCTTCCGGCTATGATTCTGTGCATTTTCTCTTGCTAATCTCAGTTTTTTCTCATTTTTCTTGCTTCCATCTTTGTGTACAAAACAAGTCTTCCGTGGGTTATTTTATAAAATCCGAGGCACGTGCAGTTTTTAAAAATAATCCTATTACCGATAAACATATTTTACAGTTGCTCACTTAGAAATTAGAACTGCCTTTCCTTCAAGTCCTATCTGGAAATATGTGAATTCTCATGAAAAACCCGAGATTATTCGAAAAGAACAGGAAGACATTACGAATTGAATCATTTGACTTTATCGTGGGTACGAAGCCCACAGATTATTACACAGATATAAATCAACTGTATCAGATATTATGTTGAAAATGGGATCATAAACTCATTTCTCATGGGAGCAGGCTCCAATAACTAGGTAATGAGAACGTTTGAAGTGCACATTTGCACATTTTATAGAAGAGTTCGCAGTTATTTTCATGTCAATGAACTAACAACATTCTCAGATTGAAAACAACTTTGAACAATATCCTCTATGCTATTATAATTTCAAAATGAAAGCTGTGTTTTAAATTTTTGAATTTAATTTTATTTCTCCGATGAATTAATTAATGTATCAAAAACTAAATCAGATCTATATTGTCAATTCAATTGATTTTTTCAACGTATTGAATTGATTAAAACAATCATTCTACTTGCTGTACAAAGTAGTACAGTTGGTTGTACTAATGCAGTTGATTTTTCTCTCATTGATGCAAAGGAAATTAAGTTTAGCAAAGTAAAGTCATGAATCAGTAATTAAAATGAAATCATCCTCTTTAAAACACAAATTATAATTTTTCAATATACTGTTGTAGTTGTAATGTTGTCAAGTATATGTTTGGTTCAGTTGTTGAACCTTCCATTAGTTATCAATTTTTACATTGCTGATTAAGTAAATTACTTGTTTAAATACATGGTTTAATTCATTTTTTGATGAATAATTGGGAATGGAATGATTGTATATTTTTAACTGATCCCTTTATCATAGGGGATCAGGGTCTTCATGTTTCTTTAGTTAGACAGTGATACTAACTAATAATTTTCTATTCTACAATTCAGTTTTCGTTCGTCATGCTTGTGACTTGTTAATAGGCTCGTTTAAATTGAAGCACATGACTCCCTCATAACAGAAATCAACATCCACACAAATGAGCCCATTCCAAATTAGAACTTCTCTGTAGACTAGAATCATCTCTCACACAATTCCTTCAATGTCATTTAGACCTCATTATCACATACAACCATGTAACAATATGCAACTTTGCAACTTATTACTACAACCTTGTAGTAATATGAGTTTAGAACTTGTGACTTCTGTCTTCCCACAAGGCATCTCAAGTTTTCCTAAGATCGGACTTCCTAAAATTTGAGTTTGAAATTCCTCCCAGATTGAATAAATATAAAAGCAGTGATATGGTCCAGTGAAAATAGATGCAATCAAACCTCAATTTTTTCAATTACTTTAGTACAATATATGTATTTATGTATATCTCCTCAGATTTGATCATGGATCAAGTAGGCTATCTGTAGATACACCTGTTGCTGTGATGCAGTCCCATCAATACAGTAAAAAACTAGAAATTATATTATTTTGCATACTTAAGATACACTTAAGAATCATTATCTCAATAACCTACGTACAAGCCAAGAATTCATGTGGGCATCACCCCAGCAAAAGAAAAAAAGACAATAAATAAATAAAATATGTAATTCAAGCCGTCGGTCCCGGCTGCCTAAAAAGTAGTCGTAATCTCTCATTATCGCCCTCCCATTATCCACGCTAAAGCCCCATACCTTTAGTTAGCATAGTTGTGGGCATCAATCTTACAAAAAAATCATTCACAATATCATTCTGAGTCCTGATAAAGTAATACTGAAAAAACAAAGAGGTTTTGATTTAACCAAGAAATTTTCAATTAATCCACTGCATCGGGCTGAATACTACAACATTTAGACGAGGCTGAATGCCTAATATTGCTCTAATATTGAGTGCTCTAATATTGTAATTACTGCCAGTATACAATACATTATTATTAAAATTGAATCTATAAAAAAATATTTTCCTTTGTTAGGGCTTATCTGATATGATGATTCTCGGTAAAATGTTATGTGAATTTATGTTATACTGATGTGAACAATAAAATTTGATTTGATATTATTTTCAATAATCATTCACTGTATCAAACTGTTATCCTGATAAACTCATACTATGGAAACAAAGAGGTTTTGACCTCTTTCATAAAATTTCAAGAAATTTTAGATTAATCCATTTTATCGGGCTGAATCTCCACTCACATTGTACAATATTCATACTGTATTACTTATTATGTTGGGCTGATACTATCTCTTGATCTATCTCTCTTATTTCTCTCATAACTGTTCTCTCTTACTATCTCTCTTAACTATCTCTTTCACTAATAATTCCGAGGCTGATTGAAAGTCATTGAGAGAATGCATTAGTGGCGTTATGATGACGCAATCGTCACGTTTGTTAGCATGATGTAAATTATGCATGTGATGTCACCGTTCAGCTTCGGGGGGGATGCGTGGCTGACTATAGTGTGGTGGGGCCAAAGATAATTCAGAGTGCCCCTCTCCTTTTCTGTGCCTAGACCTATAATAGATAGACGTATAATGTGCCTAGGCCTAGTTGTGTTGCCTAGATGAGTTGTTGTCCGCAAGGCAATTTGTGTGCTCTCAAGTAAAAGCCGGGGATTAGTCGTGTGCCGGGTTACCTTATCAGCGATCAAAGCCTGTAGCTGGAAATCTCTCTCAGGCAAGCCGCGCATGAGAGCAACCGGCTGGGGCTGTTCTCTCATATTATATGCGACATATACTGTACAGCATACACCGCAACACACGTAACCCACTTAATTTGGCCTGCGTGCCGCCTCTACGGAAGCACTATAGTGGCGCCCAGACTCATCAGCTGTACTACACACCTATATGAGCTAGATTCCTGCTCTTGTCTTCTCACTCTCTCTCTCTTTCTCTCCATCTATCTATCTCTTCATCTCTCTCACCTTATCTCCCAGCACACCTACTTCACTCCTATCCGAATACTGTATCAATCAATTATTTATCTTTCTCTTTTCTCTCTTCACTGTATCTCTCTCGCTCTCTCTCTCTATTCTTCCTCTCTTCTCTCTCGTCCATCTTCCCTCTCACGATCAAATGTGATATTTCTCCTCTCCCATTTCATATGTTTCTTTTTTCTGCAGCTTCCATTTTCTATCAGTCACCCAATTTCATTCACACAATCTTTCTCTCTCTATTTCTTTCTATCCCTCTATTTTCCCTCTCTTTCCTCTTCGTCTCTTTTCCTCTCTTTCACCCTCTCTCTTTCCTCTATCTCCCTCTTTTCCCTCTCTCTCAACCCCCGTCCTCCTCTCTTACTCCTAGTACAAATAATAAATAAGTCAATCAATCAATCTCTTTCTCACTCTGTAATCATGTAATCTCTCTCTTCTCTTATTGTATATTTCTCTTCTTTCTCCAGCCTCCTTTAGCCAATTTTATTCACATGATCTCTCTTCCTTCCTTTTCAACTTACGGCCAATTGGGAAGGATATCTTTGGACATCCTTTTCCAAGAATGAATATTTTTGTGTTTAAACTTAGCTATTTCATGTAGACAAATCGCAATCATGTTATCATTGTCATATTTCATCTGATACTCTTTGAAAATAATTCATAATTTGTAGTATTAATTGAATATTATATGTGTTTACAAATATTTTAATCTGGAATCGTTTCAGAAATATGATAACAATACAATAAAGTGATCTGATGTAATCGCTCTCTTTCTAATCTAATCTCTGGTTATTTCTCTTACTGTTTATTTCTCTTAATCCTTTCTCTTCTTTTTCTTTCTTCATCTTCTGTCCGCTCATCGGTGTGATGCCCACTCTTGTTCTAATCTTTATTTTGGAAAATTTGTCTGTTTCTTCACCCTATCAAGTTAATTGTGAATGACCTTATTTAAAAAATAGTTTGCATCAACAATGCCGGTTTGTTACATCAAATCGTGCTGTGGTTCTTGACGCTGGCGTCTTTTCTCTCTCAATCGATCGCTCACTCACTCTCAGTCCGTACCCATTCTCTGTCTCATCGCAAGTTTCAGTGAATACGCTTTTAGTTCTCTCCATTAAGTTCTAAGAGATGTCGCTAGGATCGGCCCCTTCATTTCTGGTCACAAATTTTAACGTACGATGGGAAATCTATTCTTAACTTATCTATGTTTTGACTATGGTTTAACTTACTTGTTTGCATTTATTGATGATTTCTTTACTCAATGTGCTTCATGCCTGAAGAATATCATATGATACAGAGATGTTTTTCTATCGAGTGTTGCCAACAAGGAACGGTTTACTATCATTGATGATGTCAGGTTTGCAATTATTGAAGTCAGGTTTACAAACTATTTACAATTATCGTTGTCAGGTCAATATAACATGCCTTAATCTGAGAGTATTGGGAAATTGACTTGAAATTCATTCAAACATCATCAGAGCTGGGACATCCTTGATTTAAGTATAATTCCAAATCTCCTTCCCATCTTCATCAAAACCAGGAAATGTCGGACAATATTATTGATGATGGCTTAACCTAATATGCCTCGATGTGGGGGATTTCAGAGCCGGCTCAAACTAATAGCTAGGTAGAAGGCGTCACAATGCTTCATGGAGCAGGGCTTCAGTGAACGGTGGTCCGAATGTGGCAGTCGTAAATTAATTTCGACGCGACTAATCGCCACACTGAGTCCACACACATTACGATTCAATTTACGACGACAATGCGTGGTGACTGCGGCCGGTTTACACCGTAGCGCAAAGCGGGTTGCTCTCTCGTGTGTCATTGGTGATTGGCCAATAGCAATGATGATTGCTGCGACTACCTTCTCTCAATCACTCTCTTTCTTACTCACACTCTCACTCAATCAATCTATCTCTCACTCACTCTTTATCTATCATTGTTTTTCTACTATTTCTTCCTTTCTCGTTTCTCTATGATGCTCTTCCTCCATTTCCTTTTCCACTTTCCTTCACAAATTTCTTCTGGGTTGCTCCGCCCAGTGTTGAAAGAAGGCGGTACTATCCCCCTACCACCGACCAATAACAAAGCAGTATCCAATTACCAGCTTACCGGCAGCCATTTCAAGTTTAGAACCCTGTTGGTGCCACTATCTAGCGGTGAATTCTTGAACTAAATACAATCACCATTTAGCTCCACCCAGTGTTAAAAGTAGGCGTGACTATCCCCCTCCCACAGACCAATCATAACGCAGTATTCCAATATCAGCTGACCGGCAGCCATTTCAAGTTTGGAACCCTGTTTGTGCCACTATCTAGCTGTAAATTCTTGAACTAAATACAGTCTACATTTAGCTCCGCCTAGTGTTGAAAGAATGACTATCTTCATCCCACCGACCAATCACTTCTTTAAATTACGATTTAAAATTGATGTATTCGCAACTTGAAAATTTGAATAATTATTACGAAAATATTACCCATTATTTTTGGAAGAATATAAGTTTAAGTTCAAAAACTGACTTTGTAACAGATAATAGTAGTGAATTAAGAGAAGCAATCAACTATCTAAAATTCATCAACCACACAAAAACTGTTATTGAAGAAAAACTTGAAATAATTATTGTGAACAATGAAAATGTCAAACGTAATAAAAGAGGTCTAGTCAATGACCTAGAATCTGTTTTAAAATTTGTCACTGGAAATTTGGGCGCATATGATGGACAAAAATATGATAAGTTGATCCTTGAATTGTATAATAACCAAGATAATCTAGCTAATCAAGTTGCAAATCATTATCAATCAGTAAAAATATTATTGCAGAATTTAATAAGTTTTGTAATCTATATGAATAAAGTGGAAATCTAATCTAATCTCACTCTCTCATTCTCACTTTCACTCACACTTTTGAATTCCCCCCCCTATCAATCACAACCCTCAACATCCGCCCACAACAAAAAAGTTGCTTCCACCCCCCTAGCCAACATTGAAGAGCGTCACATGTGTTTGTCGTAGGCAAATATTGTCAGTACACTCTGTTTGTTGGGGAAAAAACGGTTTCCACTTTTTACAAAACAATTAATTAGTAATTGATTGATTTCTCGATTGAATGGACAGCACTCTATGCAGGCTTTGTGTGTGGTGATTGAAGACTGAATTGAATTTGAAAGGAACTTTTTCATGTGTACTAACGTAGGGATGTAACTCATTTGCATTTTTTTTTCTTTTGAGTTTCGGCTGAAATTCTAGGAATTTGAAAACGTGGATATTGAAAAAATTTCCTCTCTTTTACTTTCAACAATGCTATTGTTTTGAATACGATGAGTTTTTCTAGCTAGTGGACGCAGAGCTATCAATCAATGTTCTCAAACAAAAGCAGTATTCTATTATATCTCCATTACTCGGCTCAGAACTATTTTCAAGTCTGATTCTCTTCTAAATAAAAAAACAATATAATGATATAATAGAAATTATAATAATTATAATCATCAATTGGCTGATTTCAATTAATTAAATTTATTCTTGTACATTGTTGCACAATCATGATTGAGTTTTTATACAAAGTCAACACATAGATCGAAAGGTTCTACGGAACTGCCAACGTTCAAGCGTTCACTGTGTCAATGGGGGCGGAGCCCCCTGGTGAGCGCGGAGTGCTTACTGTGTCTACAGCGTTCACTCTTTTAGTTTATGAAAATAATTCTGCTAGGTGTCCAGGGGGCGGAGACTGCTAGACTGCTAAGGCGAGCGAAGCGAGCCTGTTGGCGTGTACAGTGTAATATAATGCAGTAGAGTGCAGTATAATAATTGAGTACAGTAAATTAGAGTACAGTGGAGTACAATATAATAATTATTGAGTACAGTAGATGATTGAGTGCAGTAGAGTACAGTATAATAATTGAGTACAGTAAAGTACACTACAGGAGGATAGAGTACAATAGACTACAGTAGAGTGGAGTTCAGAGGAGAAGAATGCAGTAGAGTAGAACACCTTTTACAAGAGTTCATATCGAATAGTCAAAACAAATATCACAGTCTTATAGAAAATCAGAGAACCTTATTATTGATTTCACCTGAGAGTCACAGTAGCCTATTCCAAATATTTTTACCGTCAGTTAGTAAACAAGTTGCGCTTTTAATTTTCTCGGATTGAATTCGAAAACATTTTCATAGGGTGGGATGTATAGATCGATGGGTTTCGTGACCCGAGGTGTAGAATGATGACAGCTGTGCGCTGCCCTCTATGCCGGGGTGTCTAAGTTTATAACAAATCAATTAATTATTTATCCTCGCGCGCCATGATTGATTACTGGCGTTGACTGTTCACTGCCGCCCTGCTCTGTGTGGTTATTTCAAGTCGACGACGATATAATAACTCACCCCCCCCCCATCCCCCACCCCATGCCATCGTCAGGTGTTGATGGCTCATATTTGTGGTTAATGGGTGGTGGTGGGGGGTAAGGGAGGGGTCAGACAGTTGACGTGCATCTACCTTTATCGGACTATTTTAATCATGTTCCGTTATCTCTCTCTTTTGTTTGTCGATCTTCATTATTTATTTATCTGCTTGTTTTTCTATTCTGTTGAGGAAATATTGTAAATTTCACATTTATCTCAATATTCCTATCGATGTTTTCCATTCCTGTCCATCCCTGTGATTTGTCTATCGATCTTTGTACATTTTTTTGTTACTTTAATTTACTTTAGACATTGTGGAGATTCACTTTCAATGGATGTTGTCTTCTTTCTTTCTGTATACTCAACCTCTCAAATTTTGAAACTACTGTATATTATTTATTGTACTATTTTAAGTGATGTGTCTTAACTATATCTACTTAACCTATATTATGTTTCCCATTTTTCCAATATTAAATGATTCGGCTAGGCGAATGAATATTTTCATTCATTTACATCATAGACTAACCAAATATCTATGAATGTAACGGGTGTACTAGTCAAACCTGTACCAGAGCTTACGTGGGCATCATCCACAGCAAAAAAATACTGTATAATTATATCTTCAAGATTCCTCTCAAGAATACGAATAAAAAAAGAATGACAATGGCCAACTGGAGTGAAGAAGATTAAAGAAATACGATGTAGCTACTGTCTATGATTTTCACAGTTTGTGTTTTTGTAATAAATAAACAAAGTTTTTCTTCATGAAGACATTATTTGCATTACCCTGGTACCTGATTATGTTCATTTTATATTGGAATGAGAGTGAGAGGGTCCCAGAGAGCGTAAAATCCAACCATTTAACACCTAGATTGTAAAAACTTTCCGGGGGAGAGCCCCCGGACCCCCCTTCTGCTGGCGGGTATTCCATAGCCCCCCTTTACCCAATCCGAGATCCGTCCCTGATCATAATATTCATAGCTCTTGGACATCAGTGAGATATTCTATCAAGTTCAAATTTTATAGATATATATTATTCATATTTATTATTTTTTATTCTATTTTATCGTATGGCTTTCATTATTATTATTATTCATATTCGTCATAAATTGCTGATCCCCATAACACCCACTGTTCTTCACTTTCCATGATTCATATTCGTCATAAATTCCTAACCATTGTAATATCCACAGCTACAACATCGAGATTGTATGCAAACATTCATTGCATATTCACCTCAAAGGAATTCCTCAACATTCCTTCAAGCTTCCGCTAAGCAGATAGGAATTCAGGCAGCCCAGTAACAATACAATTTTGAAATATTCATCCGTTTATTTTTCACAGTCATTCCAAAAATGCAGGTTTGACTAGTACACCCTTTATTATCTCTGATTTATACCTATTCTTTACTAAAAATTGTGACGATTTTACTTACCTCTTAAAGCATTGAATTTTTTTCTTTAACTTCTATACATCTACCTTTTCTATCTGTTCACTCCACTTCAACTTATAGCCCATCTATTCCAATTTATGTATTACATCTCTATCTTAACCACTGGTTTCTAAAACTCGAAAAGTATTCTGTCAGTTTCATCTTCAAATGATAACCAATTGTCTGATACTATTATTCTAAAGAATTCAATGAGTATATCTTCTTTTGAACCCATCATTAGTTCAGTATGGTAGTACTGCTGATAGCGGGTATCAACCTGTAATTGTCTGATACTATAAGATTATATACTGATTCATTAATCGAATCAATAAATTTAGAGGTCCTCAATATTTTTGTGTTATCAAAATCTATTACTTCATTCAAGGGTAGATTAAATTTCAATTATCGAAATGATGTTGATTGTTCTGGTTGTATAAAGTAAATATTATTCATTTCGATTAATAAAAATATTGTTCAGTAATAAAATATGAGACAATTATTTATTTGTATTATCATATGGACCTTCAGTGTTGAATGACATTTCTCTGAGAATTGAAATGCATCTGGAGAATCTTGGCTGGATGATGAAACCAGCTCTTGCCGCTCCCTGTGCTTTCTGATTTTCGTCTTTCGTCAACCCTTCTGTCCGCTGCTTTGTTCGATGTCTGTCATAGCTCACGTGTTCCATCTATTCCACCTCGCCCGACAAATAAAGAATAATCGGCCAACAGGCGGCTGAAGATTTATAAGACGCCATGCTCATGCTATAGATGCTCAATGCTCATGCTTCCACGTGTTGTTCTTCTTTATCATATTCTTCGCCATAACTTTAATTTTCTTCAAAATACTTTTTCTCTTCACGATTCTCTTTTTCTTTGTTCTCTTTTCTCGTATTTCTCCTCTTTTTTTCCACACTTCTTTCCTCTCTTCTGACATCTCTCTTCTTCTCTTCTTCTTCTTCTTCTTCTTCTTCTTCTTACATCTCCTTCTTCTTCTGTCTTTCTCTTTTCATAATCTTCTTCCTAATCTTTCTTCTCTTTAAATTTAGTTTTCTCTGTTAATTAAGTCGCGTTTACACATGCATTGAGTGCTTGGCGCGCTAGAAAAATTATACATGCATGTGTAAACTGATGCTGGCTTGAATTTTTAAACTCGCATGCACTGTACTTTATGTAACTTAACGCGCCTTACTCATTATTCTCACATCAATTCTCTTCCTTCCTATTCTCTATTCCCCTCTGCCCACAAATTCCTCAAGTTAATTCCTCTTCTCTCTCATCTTATTCTTCCATCTCACTTTCTTCATCACGTTTTGTTTTTCTCGTTCTTCTTTTGCTATTCTTCTCAATCTTCCTCCTCTCCCTATTCTCCATTCTCCTCTCATTTCGCTCCATGCTCTTTTCGTTAATTCCTTTTTCTCTCAGCTCATACTTCTTATTCATCCACGTTACTTTTTTATTTTCTTCT
Organism: Laodelphax striatellus; assembly: GCA_017141395.1. Taxonomy (NCBI): domain Eukaryota; kingdom Metazoa; phylum Arthropoda; class Insecta; order Hemiptera; family Delphacidae; genus Laodelphax; species Laodelphax striatellus. The sequence goes on from CM029540.1 coordinate 14,949,687, forward strand.
TCTCACTCTTCTTCTTCCTTCTTCCTCTTCGTCTTCCTCTTTCTTTCTTTTATCTTCTTTCTCTTCCTCTTCTTCTCCTTCTTCTTCTTCTTCTTCTCTTCCCTTTTCTTCGTCTTTTTCTCTTCTTCTCCTTCCTTCTCCTTCTTCTTCTCCTCCTCCTCATCCTCCTCCCTTTTCCTCTTATTCTTTCTCTTCTTGTTTGTTCTTCTCTTTTCTTCTTCCTCTTCTTCTCCATATTCTTCTTCTTCCCCTTCTTCTTTTCCATCTTCTTCTTCTCCTTCTTTTTCATCTCCTCCTCTCCCTTCTCCTTCTTCGTCTTCTTCTCCTATCCCTTCTTTCTCTTCTCTTCTCTACCTTCTTTCACCTCTTCATTTACTCCTTCATTTCTTGGCGCCTTGTCTAGCTGGTTGAGACGCGCACAAGAGAGATCTGTGATTTGTCATTGTGATGCCTGAGTTGAGTTGGTCCCCTCACCACCCCCCTCTCCCATCCCCATAGACCTGATAGAGTACCTGTCCATTTTTCATTCCTCTTCTTTCTTTTCTTTATCTACTTTTCTCTTCACTTCTTTTCGATTTGTCTCTCCTTCCCATTTCCATGTGTCATTTAAAGGTGTGTGTGTGTGCTCGCTCATTCGTAGCTTTCATTCTACGTCACTCACACAAACAATTTACATAATAACCTTTGTTATTGTGTTCTTCTTTTGACAACAGTCTCTAATGTATTGGGCGCCATCCTCAAATGAGCTTGCACATTGTGGAATGTCTTTGTGAATCTCCATGACACTGTCTTGTTGATGATGTTTTGTTACTTGCAAATTGCAGGAGATCATCTATCGATATATCTATTCATTCATTTCATTTCTTTCATGTTTGTTGACTTATTCACTTAAATTTACTCCACAATGTGAGAAGAAAGAACTGGCATTGCCCAAATATTTCAAAAAGTCTGCTCATAGTATTTTCACGATCCTTTTAACTTGTCAGAAATCAGCTGTTCGGTTACAATTAAACAGTGATTTGACACAATAATCAAAAGGCAAAAGTCTTAAAGACCATTAAAGTCTTTAAAAGACCTTTTTAAAGAAGACCTTTCAAAGAATAACTTTTTAAAAGACCTCTTCAATAATCTCCGAGATTCAGAATTTGTGGATTAGGTATTGTGATATTGCTCTTTGAAACATATGTTTTCTGACAAGTTAAAAGGATCCTTCTATATGAATCGTATCTTCCTAAGAGTCTTTCAATCTAATGTTGTTATTACAACAACAACAAACTATTACCAACAATTTTTAAGATCGAGATACATTAATAATTACTAATTGACTATGAGGTTTTTGTTATTCTTTTATAAGATTCTAAGTTTTTGACAGGTTATTCTTAGGTAGATATTGTCTTATTAATAATGGGCTATTTTATTGAAAACTTTAAAGATTGTTTTAGTGTATTCAAATACCAAGTAGCATACCCCCTATAATGGTGAATATAACAGAGTGCTTGTATGATACCAAAGACAATTAGAATACATATAGTTTACTTATACTTATAGAATACTTATACTAATAGTTTCCTATCGTCTTTGATGATACAAACAGTGAGTATAGTATTCTATTCTCTCTGGATACGAACTATGAGGTGGATTTGGGTGGAGCTAAATTAGTCATTATCTTATGCAGATTAATCGATCACGGCCCTGTCAAGTCAATGTTCTCGCGAGTCACTAGTTTGACTACATCGCATCCTAATGGAGCTTAGCAAACGCGTTCAATATTCATGGTGAGGCAATTTCATAGATCGTTACCCAATTTTTTCACTCAACTTCTAACAGAGCTCTATGCTTCACAAGCCACAAACTACTGTTTTGTTCAGTCGGTAATTCTGTATGAATATTGTATCCATTATTCACTTAGCCTGTTACCGCCTTGTTGTTTCAAGTTAAGTGAATATCCTTGATAATGTTTTGTTTTTTCTTGTTTCAGGAATGTTCGCTGAGAACCAAATAACGCTTTCACCTGTGGGAACCTGCGTTGAACAGTATTATCTTGTGAGTACTCTTCCCTTTCAAATTGTTTATTGCTACTACTGATTTTGATTTTTAAATATATGTCTACTCGTATGCTCGCTAGTGAGCTCCTCTCTACGCCCATGATACTATAAATTGATCAAAATTAAATGCTCCCAGTTTCCAAGTGAATTCAGTATGAATTGTTTTCTTTCTCTGAAAAAACAATGCTTTTAATTTAAATTCCACAGATGAGTTGAGATTCACTATTGTTATTACGCAGTGTTTCGCCCTTTCCTTGACCTACTACTTATACTTATACTACTATACTACTTATTATGCAGATTGAATAATAGCTTACAAATTTTGTTTTGTTTTCTCAAAATTTTCGCATTGTTCTCAAACAATGCACCTCATTGACAAAATATTCGAACATGTTTTTCACAAAATATTTGTCTCACAGTACACATCAATATTCTAAACTTTTCTTATTTAGAATATTTTCATCAGCACAGTAAGATAATTCTTCCTTTTCTTTTCAAAATTTTTCTACAATCAGCTATCTCGATTTTTCGTCGTTTTCTGAAATTTTCATTACCTTTCTAACCTCTCAAGATTTCTCCCACTTTTAATCAACATCTGTATTCTACTACAGTATTTTCTATCTATTTAGAATTCCTCCATGAACACAGTAATTATGATTAGGGGAACTAGGACTAGGGGAATCTTCTTTTCAAACTCTTTCCATCAAGTTCTCCTTCATTTTTTCATCTCTGAAATTTCCATCAGTAACTTTCAACATTTACCTGGCTGTTCTATTATGCGTAACATAATCGTCAAACAACAAATACTGTCACAGGAATATGTAATTAGTAAGTAAGCATGCCCTGCAGTCGTCTATCCACTGTTTGTGCATTTGATATAAGCTTATTATTACAAACAAGCACGACTAATACTAATCATCAACCCTATTGAGTAATTGTTATAATTTGCTAGCTTGTTTGAGCCGTGGGTGCTTTAGGGGTGGGGGAGGAGGAGGTAGATAAAGAGCAGGAGGTGGCGATGATTGAAAAGAGAAGGAGTGAGGTGGGATAAAGAGGTAAAAGAGAATGATGATGATTGGGGAGGGGGAAGAAGAAGCAATTAAAATGATAATCCGTTTACCTGTCATCAGCCCACATCTGTTCGTCCAACCAATTTGACAATAAATCTAATGACTGTCAATGGAATGATTCAAATATCTATGTATATCGATGGGGCGCACTAATACGTGTAATCTATGTATGCAGCTAAAAGCCTTATTAACGATAGGCTATAGCCGTCCGTATTTTAGGCTGTTATAGGCGTTGAGCTATTAGGCTGTTGTTTTGGCGGTGATTTCCAGAACGTAGTAAAGCCATAAATTAATTGATTAGTGCTGGAGCAACACCGTTCATGGCGCTTATAATCAACGAACAAGGTTTTAGCATGCAGCTGTAATGACGTAATGGCTGCTGTGACAGTCAATAGGAAAGAAATTAATGGATGTCGCATAATATGTAATGCAGCATACTGTGCGTTAATGTAGCATATTGCAGATGCGATTGAGAATTGTATGTTTGTAAGGGGATGACTTTGTTTTGGAAATTTCATAGCAGTTTGAATTGAATACCCCTGTTGTATTTTCTTTGATTTTATACTCCTCCCTAAAACTCTACTGAACCCTTTTTTCTCAACTATTGCTGATTTTGTATGAATACTATTGCACAGCTCAAGTTTCGTGTTGGAATTCAGAGTATTTATATTTGCGTTATGCTTGTATATGTATATAACCTTGTTTTTCGAAGGCAGTCGTGCAGTCTTGAGTGAACTCATTGTCCCAAACTCTGGCAATCAAAATGATAATGACTTAATTTTTGTTGTTGAAACATTCAATTTTCCTTTACATGTCAGGTCAGATATTCAATCAATTTCAAGATATTCAATTTTTACTGAGTTTATATATTCCATTGACTCTGTCTTTTATTATGGTCGGTCGTGCTTTAAAAGACTTGAGTTCATGGTTATTCATGCACAACTATCTTCAAATTTACAGTTCGTTTAATTTGTCGGTCTAAATTCTGAAGACAAAACTTGGAAATCTAAGCACATTTTACTTCACTTTTCTTTGCACAACTATCTTCAAATTTACAGTTTGTCTGATTTGTTGGTCCAAATTTGGAAAGAAAACGTTGAAATTTTAACTCATTTTAAAAGATTTTCAGTGCGATTAAATCATTTTTCTCCCAACTAGCTCCAAAGGACATTCAGTTTCATATGTTTGATTACATTTGAATCCATCCATCTATTTCTGATTCAAAATCTAATGCCGTTCTTAAAGAAAACATTATTTTCCGTCATATTATTTGGAGAACAATCTTTTTTATCAGATAATAGTTTTATTTTTCACTACATTGCAAGATTCTATCCAAAAATGACTCGCATACACGCCTGTGTGTTCGTGTGTGGTTCCTTCCCTATTTGCTGTATTGCTTTTTTATGGCCTGCCCTTTCCAATATGTATACTTACAACATGACATGAAAAGAGAAACGCGGAAAATTAGTTTTCCCTTTTCCGTGTGTTGTCTCTCGCCCTATGAGACTTGACACTCCGGCGTCTTTCCTTTTTTGAAGTGGAAAATCAGATTACAACCCTCCCGTTTAAATAAGAGGATTAGGGAAAATTTTATTCCCTCGTCTCCTCTATCCCTGCTTCTATCATTGTTCTTTTGTTTCAGTCGTGTGATTCCATTTATTTCAAACTTCTTTGTTCGCCGTGTGCATTGAGCCAATTGAAAACTGCAGAACGGGATCAAACTAGCTTGAAAGGGATTTGTAAAACTACAAAATTAGATGAGAATAATGGGATTGTTTGTTATTTAATATTGTATCTTTTTTTGTTTTCCCTACTCTACTTCTTTGTTTATTGAAATAAAATAAAGGAGAGAGATAAAAAGATATCCACAATTTTAAGCTCTGATAGCAAAGTCTCATTCATGTTTTAGATTAAATAAAAGTAATCTTTCAATAAAACTAGCTCGTAACAAACTTTGAATAAGTATTTTTTAAATCTGAATAAAACATTGCTTGTCTTGCACTAAAGTAAGAGTCATTGGATTTTCTGTATCCTGCATGCACAAAATGTAAAGTGAAAAATTTATTTCAATCTTGAAAAAAGTTATGGCTTTTCTAGTAAGTGCTCTGTAAAACTACATCCTTGTTGTCTTTTAAGGACTGTAATTCAACAGAGATTGCTTGAATACCAAGCCTTTTTCTATACTAGTTTTCCTGCTGGTGGAGATTCATCATGAATTCTATTTGCATCAATTTTATAAGCTTATATATATATTTCTTATGAAAAGGTCTCATGGATCACCTTATACGTTTTTTCTAGACAAAAAATAACATAAAATTGCATCCACAAGTTTTTTATGAATAGGGCTACAGATCGCAGCCTAAATCCCTGGCCGGGAGGTAAACAATATGAAATCGCTTCCACAAAAATTTATCCTGATAAACATATTTCATAAAAATTTCTTTATGTAAATCAGCTCGTGATCCTTCAACTTGAAATTGCATTCACAAAAATAGTATTTTTCAAACATTTTTCATGAAAACGTTTGTATGTAAATCACCTCTGATCTCCTGGAGGAAACAACATGACTTGCATTCACAGAAATAGTATTTTTGCAAAATATATTTCATAAAAACTCTTGTACGTGGATCACCTGGGTTGGAATTTGCATACCGTACACGAAAATAGTTTCAATTTTAAAGTAGACTGAGCATATGCTGAATAGATAGGTATAGAGTATGTACAGACTGAAGTGATATAGCAGGATTATTTTGACTTGTCAGAAAACAGCTGATTTAACATTAGTAAACCAGCGTACATCAATCAGCTGTTTCTGACAATTTAAAAGAATCGTGCTATAGTAGACTGAGCCATCAGATATATAGCGTGTTCTGCATTCGATCAGTAGGTAACTTTTCGGTTTTTTGGCATTTATTTCTTCATACTGAGTTCAAGCCAGACGTCGCGGCTTGGCTGTTTGTATACTGTGCTCCAGATAAGACTGTTTACACAGGCTTAGACGGGGCCGGTGCCCTCCAACCTCTCCAGAAGTTTCTTGGAGCGTCGCCGTCGGTTCCCCTCTCCTCTCCTCTCCCAACGGTAACGGATGTTTCCATCGTCCCTGTTGACTTACCTTTTCAACTCCGTCTGGAATTTATTCGAAACCTTTTCGTATTATCAGAACCGGCAGCTATTCTGGAAGTTTACTCTATGCGAATGAGTTTCTTCTGTCTGAATGTATCTCTGACGTCCCGCTGTGCAGTGAGCTTTTAATGTGGTGGTGTGAGCGCGTATTTGCGCGGGCGCTTGCCCTATTTTAACAGTGCGGTGGCATTGAAAACTGCTGGCTTTTGCCTTAGGTATAAGTTCGCGGGTAATTATAGTTCAAGACAAAACTGGTTGTCCATGGCGGTTGTCAAGAACAGCTCACTAGAAACGTTTTTCTCCAGAAGGTTCGATGTCCGAAAAAGCTGACTATTTGATTCAATGTTATAGCAGGATTCTTTTAAATTGTCAGAAAGCAGCTTACTGATGATGTACGCTCGTTGGCCACCACAGATAGCGTTAATCATCGCTTTATCTAATTATACTCATCTGTTATAATGTAAATTGATTACCTTTAACTCAGCGAAGTTAATCAGCTGTTTTCTGACAAGTTTGAGAAAGAATCCTGCTATGCATCAGATTGAATGAAATGGGTCATCTGTCTGAACATTGGACTTTCTGACAAAGACTAACGTTTCGCCGGTGGAGTGGTTCTTTTTGAGCACCAGGCCAAGGGACAACTAGTTTTATTCGAACTATAATGCACCAATAATGCAATATGCAATTCAATTATTAAAATTAATGTAAAATCAAATGAAATCTGAATTAATGTAATTCAAATGCAAAATATTGTTCATATTTATTATTAATTCATATTTTATTACAAAACTATTTTCAAATGAATTTCCTAGGCAATCATTGTACAAAGAATACAATATGCAATCAAATTATAATTAATTTAATTAAAATACAATATACCTAATAATGCACATAAGAACCACTGTATTTTCAAAATGCGTTTGAGGCAATCTGACAACTCACGAGTTTGTATTGTCTAAACGTATGGAAACAAATGTTCATGAAGCGCTTTACTTTTACAAGTCTGAGAACACCAGGAATAATAAAATTCATATTAATGTACATGCAAGATTAAATAAATACATACCTTATTAAATGCAATAGATAATGTTATGATAAAATGTAATCTATAAACAAATATTTTCAAAGCGCGTTACCTAATCTGATCAGCCTTATAGATTTAATAAAATAATGTTATTCTGAAATAAATTATAGATTAAATGTACACTATAATTTGAATAAATAGATTTAATTTTAGCATTCAATATAAATTGGTAGATCTCAAACCACTAAAACAATTATTATAGAACAGTTGAGAGTTGATTTTTCAAAGTGACTGGAAGTGTCTAATTAAGTAATCAGTCGATTAGTATGGAGCAAAGTTCGGACACGGTATGCATTGGAGACCACGGGCTGAAAACGAGATGCCTTTTGAGATGCTAATGACACTGAAAGAACGTCATCTCTCTATCTGTCCAGTAGTGACCAGCCGCCGTTAATAGCAAGGCGCGTTTCCTTTTTCTCTTTGATTCATTTTGTATTCATCCCGCTCCCTTTATCTTTGTCGAGACATTTCTCATTCATTTCACTCCATTTCCCCCCCCCCTGCCATCCCTCACTCCCTTTCCCTTCCCCATTCCCTTCGTGGAGCGCTTAATTTCGGCGCCTTTTTTATTTTTACTTTTCGAGCTTCTATTTTTATGACGGATTCAAGTCGTTAAAGCTCTAAAAAGATTCTCTTTTTACTGAGGCGGCCATCATTCATCCAGCTACTGGATTTTGTGCCCGACGCACACTGGATGAGATGACTTGTGAACACTTTTCTGTCGATAAACTTCTTCAATAGAACAAACTCGTGTGGAAATAAATCTTCGTGTTGTACGTTTCCTGTGTTGGTTTAGTGCTTGGATTCTCTAGCGTAGGTTTACATAAATTGGTGTACTTCCTTCCAGTAATGTAGGGTTGAGAGTATCGTTAGCACCAAAGTTACAGTGGTGTATCGTTACACACCAAAGTTATTTTGCAGAATCTATATTCTTAATAACTGTGCGTTATTAAGAATATAGATTCTGCTAAATAACAATAACTATATCTTCAATATTAATAACTATTGTATCAAATACATCTTCTGTTTATTTGGCAATAAATAATTTATTTATTATTTATTCATTTTCTATCAATATCCTATGTCATATCAAATCCCAACGTACTCAATGTAGTCGTAGTATCTTTTAATCCACAAAAATGTATATTAGGGGCCTTATTTACTATTCTTTACATCCATTATAACTGTCTATATATTCGTATGTTTTCTAGCCAATAATAACTATCCAACTAATCCCTTTGAATAAGTTTATTTCATCTTATATGAAGTACTGTTAGGATATTAGACGGTAATAATATTAATTGAACGAAATTCTTAATTATTATTTCACCGCTACTTGTTAATGCAGTAATTAATACCCATTGAAGATTTGAACAATTTAGTGCGTAGTTTAGTTCTGATCATTGCCTTAATCTTATTAAATAACCGTATTTTTGTGTCTTCGAATTTTTAAAAGACACAAGATACCTTATATCAAGTACTTTTCAGTATTTTGGCGTACACCGGTTAGTCAAGACAAGACGAGATTAGTCACGTTAAGTCATACTATTTCACATAGTTGCTTTGCTTATGAAGCAACACACACCGATTAGTCATTGCATTGGCGTGAGCTGCTTCATAAGCAACTATGTGAAATACTATGACTAAACGTGACTAATCTCGTCTTGACTAACCGGTGTACGCCTAGCATTAGGCTATTGGATGGGTATTTTCACCGTTATATTCGCTGATTAATTCACATTAAACATAGGCAATGTAGGAATTAGTTAAGTTCTTGATGATCACCGCCTTACAGCTTTATAAATAACCGTATTTTTTGTCTTTGAATAATTTTTTAAAGAGATAAGATTAGAAGACAAGTGGGAGTTCATTCAAGTACTCTGTGAGCGTAGGTTGATGTACTGTAGTTGATTCGGGGAAAGCTGGTTAGAGTACAGTACACTTGGGCGTGGGTTGACTGAAAGTAAACCTTCCTCTAAATATTAAAGATGCCCATTAATCCTCTCTCCTCTCTCTCTCTCTCTCTCCTTCTCTCTCTCTCTCTTTCTCTCTCTCTTTCTCTCTATTTACTCATCGATATTCGTCGTCGAGAATTTCTGTTCTGTGTTTCCTTCCGCTAAGAGTGACACACCAAAGTGGAGAGTACCTTCCAGAGTTCCACTTGATACTTGAAGCAAGCTAGACCTGTATAGCTATGCAATCAACTATATAATATTTGCCAGCACAGCCAAAGCCTTTGAATGGCATTTCCGAATAATTCAATAACTGGAATAAAGGTTTCCGTCCTGGCTCTTCAGTACGGTACCGAAGCTCCTACGATACTGCTCTACTGACGATTGATATTTTATATTAGTTACTCCCATAAATAATACCGAAACCCAACTTTGAATATCCCTTCTTCTACTAATTTTGGTTCTAATGATGGTACGAGCTACAATACAGCTCTACTAGTGGTTAAAATTTCATATTATTTAATACTAAATACTAAAAATTCAACTTTGAATCTATTTGAATCAATATCCCCTCTTCGGTTCCAATGATGCTAAAATACTGCTCTACTAGTGATTGCAGTTTTATATTGTTTTTTGTTTTTTTTTAGAATGGTTTCTAAAGATCGTAGTGAGATAGGTCGGGGATTCTACTTACTCATGAATAATACAGAAATCTATTTTGAATATTTCCTGTTTCGAATTATGCTAATGGAATAATCTGAACATCAGACCTTCATCTTGGCCTTGACCATGCCAAATTTCAACAAAATTAGTCAAACCATTCTGGGGAAAACAAAAATGAAAAGTGAAAGAACAAAATGGCGACTAGGGGGGGAACAAAGCATTTTAGGACCCATATTTACTGGAATTTTTTTCTTAATTTCAATGTCAGAAAACTGCTCATGAAGTTTGTCAGTCTATTTTAGAACCACTCTGTATAGGAAACATTTCTGCTTATGCGAGCGTTTCACGCTTCTAGGATACCATACCTCGAAACTGTTGGCCTAAGTGTTTGGTATGACTTGAATACATATAAATTATCATGAATCCGGGGATGTTTTCCCAAATTTTAAAGCCAAGTACAAATTAATTCATCTATGTTTGGTGGGCTTTAAACACTCGCATACGATAAAATGAGATGAATGAATGTGAATATTCACTTATTGTGAAAACTTTGTAAATGTGATGTTTACTTTTTTAATACTGGAACACATATTGTAGCTTTTAAACTAATTTTTGGTTGAGAAAACTTCAGAGATTTGGTGTTTACTTTGGTAACACTGAAACAAATGTAGTCTACCACAAGTTGCTTACTCTGGCAATATTGTTCTCAGGCGTTGCACACATAGACAGTGATTATTCAATCAGAATCAGAACGAAGCTCCCAACTTATTGAACTTTCTCATTCAAGCTGTCTATGAATAATTTATCAGCTAATATCCGCAATGAGATTCGAAAACTTTCCAACTTGTTCTGTTCAAGTTCTACTGATTATGCGTAGCAAACCGTTTCTGCGGTGCTTAAACTTTGTCAATAGTATTATAACTTGGCGTTTTTCTATCAAGTTCCACATTATTTCATTCGTTTCGACATTTTGGGTTCGTTAGTGAGATCAGTCCTTTGGCTCAAAAGTGTTCTTTCTTCACCCAGTTCTCAAAGTTGAACATCCAATAAATTGATGGTAACTTCACTAGTGAAAGAGCTAGCGGGTTGTTTGAGTGTTGTTGAGTATTACTCCTTTCTGTTTCTGTGGCTTAGCGAAGCTTCAAAGTCTCCCTTCTTCCTCAACTGATAGAAATTTGTTCTTAATGATGGTTTTCTGTATCATATCCGGATATATTTCCCGGATATTTGAAGTGTCTGGTACTTTTGAAGATTTTCTTTCTATGGTACCCGTTGTATGCCGTAATATTCGTTCCTAAATTGGCTTGGATTTTTTATGGATTCCTCTTTCATTGACTAAGTGACCATCGCAAAGTTACCAGAGTGCATAATCTGAATACATTTTCCATTTAACTGTAATGAAAGATTAATTTAGGTCCTAGATGCTAGATGGAAATCGAACATCAGGGGCCTATTGCATGAGCTAGTAATACTAGTTGTCAGATAGCAAGTTACCATAGTGACAACTAGTATTATTAGCTTGTATTTTCTCATGCAACAGGCCCAAGGTGGAAATTATTTGGTGGACTAGTATTTCTGAATGACTAGTTTGAAATCCAGAAAATATCCATTCGTTGTAAAATTCTTTCTTCAAAATTCGAGATACAAATACACCCAGATTTATTTAATTTGACGCTTGGCATTAGATAGATATAGAGATTTATTTCTTGACCTTGCTGATGACCGTGGAGTACGATGTCAAAGAAATAATACCTCTCTATCTGTCCATCTATCTAATGCCAAGCGTCAAATTGAATGAATCTGAGTACAGAGAGTGTAAATCTGATTAATGGCTAAGCCTGTTTTTTTTTCTTCTCCTATTCATATCATGATTCATGTGTTTGTAGCAGTCCATGAATGAATTCCAATATTCATCTAGGTAATAAGGTCTCTCTCACCAAGCTCTATAATTATTATCATGGAGAAAGCATACGTTTGGCGTTTGCTCTCTATGTTATTATTAATTAAACAATCTAAAATAATATAATGAGATCTCATTATTCCAATAATTAATATTGTTATCCATTCAATAATTATTAAAATATTGTTAATCATCCTACAATTCCTAAATTCATAATCAATTTACTTCCTCATTCAATATTTATATATTATGCTTATTACCAAAACAAGTTACCTATAAATTATTACCCAAGAAAACTCCATATTTACTGGGTGTAGTCCTCTACTATCATATCAATTCACTTGAATATTCTGATTCATCTTGAATATTCGATCTCAATTTTATCGATGAAACTCATCTTTTTCATGAAAGGAGTTCTCCTTTACGTAGGACCACTGCTATCAAATTCACTTCATTACTGATTATGTTTGAATTTGGAACACGTGTAGCGCTCTGCTTCCGTGAGTGGAATACCTGGCCCGGTTTCCATGACAACGGCGCATTTGTATTTGATTTGCAGGCCAGGTACAGGAATAGACATTTCGCTGATGTGTTACAAGTCTCCTCCATTATCTTGAAAGCATGCTAAGGATTTGGCTTAGTTGGTGTAATGGCCACGGCTAACTGAAATTGAGCAGTGTCTAGAATGTCTAGATTAACAGGAAGCTTCCATCAGGAACCATTGGTGTCTTCAGATTATTATATTCATAATAATATATTATATGTATACATATGATATATGTATAGTCAATTTAGTCATTTGAATATGTAGTCATTCCATCCATCAGAAATTTTTACTTATACAGAGTGATTCAAAAAGAATACCACAACTATGAAAATGTGTATTTAACGAAAGAAACATAATAGAACCTTCTGTTATACATCATTACAAAGCGTATTTAAATAAGTTTTTTTCACTCACAAAGAAGTTCAGAGATGTTCAATATATGACCTCCTCCAGACACTCGACTAATATCAACCCGATAGGTACTAAAACTTTCATTTCCTCTTTCATTGAAATCCTTTTGAGGAAATATGATTTCATATTCTGTAAGAATAATTATGTTTTCAAGACAAGAATTTCTTAGTCTTGAACGGAAGCTTAGAGCTAAACTTGTATGACCAAATACGTTCTAAGCGCACCTTTCATAATATAGGTGACGTAGTGTTTTATCCGTTCGCTAGTTCACCTCTCACTCAATTCATTTTATTGTGAATGGCGCCATCGAATTGGAATGCGTAGGTCGTGTCGTGTTGAAGCTGAATCGAGTAATAAGCATATGAATAACACAGTCATGTGAGAGCAGGTGAACTGGCTTGAAAAAGTCATAAATGAACAGCGAACTATGAAAGGAATATTGATTCGAAACAGCCTTGTAAAAAAGGAGTGTTGAAGCACTATTGAAGTCTAACTTATTTCAATCAATCAATTTTTTACAGAAAATAGAAAAATATTCTACAATGAATAACTTTATTAGAGTTTCACAATGATTAAGATAAGGAATCCTTCTTTTTTATGATCCTCTTCTATACTTCCATGATGTTCAATTTAAAATTTTAATCTTAGTTTAGTTTGAACTAGTTTATGAGACATGAGATCGGGTGATATATACAAGTATATTTAATGCCTGTATCCTTCCAATACAAGCCTCTTTCGTGTGGTCCAAAGATACCATTCATTTGTTGATAGCTAAACAGCCTCACAGACAACGACCTAGTTGAGTGGGGTTACACTAACTTGACTTATATCCTATTTGCTGTTAACTGAAGGGTGAAGCGGCTAATTCTGTGCAGGAATACGTCTTTTCTGTGCCACAACGCAGCCGAAATAGTTTTCTAGTGGAATCTGAGAGGCTTTATTGCTTCTGAGAGGCCTCTAACAGGGTCTGTGAGAGAGTATCGACCATCCTAAACACTTCCAGAGCAGTTGTCGGCTATACCTTACAGCGTGCTCTCTCATCTTATTACACACGTTCCTTGTTCGCTACCAGTGGATGAAAGCTGGTGATTGGAGCTGAAAGCTCACCGGTGGCAATACCATGGCGTTATTCCTTATTCTTTACAACATTACATGTGTGTGGTATATAATAATAAATATATACAGTATATAAAATTGTGTTATTTCCTACTCTTAACTCTTTGCATGTGTGTAATAATGGGGTTGTGTTTGGTGTCAAAAAAAATTATATATATAAAAGAGTGTTATTTCCTACTCTTAACTCTTTGCATGTGTGTAGTAATGGGGTTGCTCTAAAATATTTGAGATATTAAACGGATAAGTTTGACGGTTTGAACTTCTCAAATGCATTTGTACGTCTTGTATTTATATGCATTTTATGGACACCATTACAAACTAATGAAATGGGTTGTGTTTCCTGTTGGCTTAGTACTTTAATTTATGGGGTGACGATTGAAGCAAATTGAATAGTTTGGTGCTCCTGTAATAGTACATCAATATGGGGTTTCATGTTTTGGTTCTTCTGTTTTAGTACAACAATATGGGGTTTTATGTTTAGACTGATTGTATGGTAAGACAATTTATATTGACGCGAATAAAATAGTTCAAGCTCCCTGTTGGCAATATCTTATATTTTGTGTCTGTGAATGGGAGGAAGGGTCTTGTCTGTGTTTGGATTGGAAGGGTTGAAAGCTCAATTTGGGACTTTCTGATTGTTTGTTCTCCTTCATTGGTGACAGAAAGAACAATCAAACTTTAGTTCATCACCTGCTCTCATACAGCTTCGCTAACAACAACAGTATAAAGTAACGAATCAAGACTGTTTTTACGTGATTTCATTTCTAACTATGTGGATATTACGCATACATTCACAAAAATATTGATATGATATAATAATATTATTAGATAAAGTATTGATAGTATATTCTAGTATTTTACTATGTATAATTCATAAATATATTATACTATCATTGTACACATTACCATCTTACAAACTTTACATTACTGACTTTAAAATTAATGGCAATTTGAAGAACTAACTTCATACTTCAGGATTAGAATAAGGCTGAATGAATATTGTTTAATTCTATGGAGAATTGAATAGGTTATTTCTTGTGTTTGATCTGTGATAATTATGTGCTCTCTCACAGTTTGATAGATTCTTATCTCTTGAAACTTACCAATATAAACTAACCAATAAACCTAACCACTGTCCTCTTTTTCCAATCTTGTATTGTATTTATATGTTGTATTATTGTATTTTTTTGGAAATTGTGTGTGAATAAATGAACTGAACTGAACTTTGAGTGAAAAATTTAAAAAAGTTAATCTTTTTATACATGTTCTAATTCCGTCCATTTCAAAATGTTATGGATCTATAATTGAAAGGCCGCTCACTTTTTTGTTCAAATTCTCTGATTTTCATGTATCATATTATTAATTAAGGCAACATGAGTAGTTTTCAACAATTTGTAAGGTTTCATCCACCTCTCGAAAGTTCTTAACCACTTTTCGCAAGTAGAGGATCATTGTAAAGGTCATTGAAACTGAAATGCTGATTTTTAAATTCATCATATTTTATCAAGTACCGATACTGGTTTAAATTTCCCTGTATCCTACTTCTAACAGTCGATAAATTCAGTTTTAGTTCCAAATTTCAGGCGACTGAGGCTGTTTGTTAATGATTTATTGGATTCGAAGAGACAGCTACTTTGAATAAGATTACACGGGACAAGGCGGAATGTTGAAAAAGTTCAGTGGCCGCGTGTAAAAAAACGAAGAAAACGAATATTTATAAGGAATAAGATGGAAGGCTCGTGTTCGTTATTTTCCAGATCAGTAGTTGGGGTATAAATAAACAACCGGTAGACGTGTTTTAGAAGTGGCTCAAAATTAGATCTACCTGCCGACTTTTTCGAAGAAGAGCTTTTTATTCTCTTCCTTTCATCCTCTTTCCAAAAACATGTCAAATCTACGACTATCTACAGCATTTTAGGGTGTAATTGGATAATTTCTGTCACCATTGACATCCTTGTCAAATTCGAGTGAAAACATTTTTTTAACTGGAAACCCATTTTATATTTGTTTCTCGGGAGACAATAGGGTGGATTGGAAACGAAAGTGACAGGCTATTGTTGGAAAGAACAGGAAATTCTTATCTTGCAATGATAACAAGGGGGGACTGCTACCCTTTAAATTTGACATCTGTCGAAGTATTGAGTGAGGTTCTCTTTTTTAAATAATCAGGAGTGGTAGCTAATTAGTGTTTGTTATTATTGATGGTTTAGTCTCGAGAATGTCAGTGGAGTAAAGAAGGAACAGGCTAGTGCGCATGCGCGACTCTTACTCTGTTTCTCTCTTCGTCTGATCTACAGAGCATCACCATATCACCATCTCCTACTGTTCCCCGTATACCGCGGAGCCTACTTCGCTCCAAACCCATTCTCGTGACTCAATCATCAATATCAAGAAAACATTTCTTTCTTATTTCGAAAAGAGTTTTCTTGATCATTGTTTTGCATTTTCCTTTTGAAATCTAGATCCGGCTCCAGTCTATAAGTATAGGCTATAATTTATCTATAAGTACAGAATGATTCAAAAAGAATACCACAACTTTAAAACTTTGTATTTAATGAAATAAATATAATAGAACCTTCTGTTATACATCATTTCGAAGAGTAATTAAAGAAGTTTTTTTTCGCTCACAAAGAAGTTCAGAGATGTTCCATATGACCCCTCCAGACACTCGAGCAATATCAACCCAAAACCTCCCTCAAACTCTTTTCACTCTCACTGTAGCATATCAGGCGTAACAGTTTGATAACCTGTTGTTATTTCTTATTTCAAATCATCAATATCCATCCACCATTGATGATTTGAAACAAGAAATAACAGCAGCCATCCAAACTGTTACGCCTGACATATTACAGATAGTGTGGAACAAGTTTTGAGGAGGTTTTGACTGATATTGCTCGAGGAGGGTCATATGGAACATCTCTGAACTTGTTTGTGTGTGAAAAAAACTTCTTTAAATACTCTTTGTAAAGATGTATATTAGAAGGTTCTATGATGTTTCTTTCATAACATACAAATTTTCAAAGTTGTGGTATTCTTTTTGAATCACCCAGTATATAAATTTTGTGAGCATTGTTTTTCTGAATAAAATAACTTATTATTATTTTTATTATTGTTCGTATGTTATTCATGGAGAAAACATATAACGTCAATTTTGTCGTCAAGAAATTTTATTTGTTCTGTTCAAAATATATTTGACCAAAAATTATTTCTCTTTGTTTCAGATGCTTACCCAGAAGACTGAAGACTTGAAAAATCCTCCACTCCATTTCCACCTGGGATAAATGAAGTGTTCATCCCCCACCAATGGAGACCCGATTTGATTTGGTGACTTAATCAGAGTTAGGGCACCAGGGCGGCATTGCTACTGTCGTAATGCCAGTTCTGCCATCATCGCAAAACCAAGATGGCCGCCGGAAATTCGCCCCCAGTCTGGAAGCACACAAAATGGCGCACCGACTGCAAAATAGACAGATAGCTAGTGACGTCATACGGGCTTTTTCCTGCAGCTTAATCAGTGATCGTAGAATTAATTTTGATAAGTCCGACCGTAGTAGTTGTTTTGTTTCGAACTTGGATAGGAAATTTAGTACACTGCAGAGAGGAACAGTTTTTCTGTGATTTCGGTAATAATTAATAGTAAGAAACGCTAAAAAATCAAATTAGTTAGAAACGACGCCTGACAATATTGAAGAGAAATCGGGTCTCTTAAATCAAAGATTTGTTGTGAATTTAGAAGCGAATTCTTGAAGAAAAATCAGTGCTTATTGATCAAAGGATATTATAGTCAACGTAAAAAAGTATCTAATGATGGTGAATGTGTGTTTGTAATTATTGTGTGAATCATCGTATTACGTTATTGAGGAGTAAATTTTATGAAGCTTGTTGAATTTGTTTGATACCGTGTGCAAATCGAGTGCAGATTTCTTTGTTTGGTTGCTAGTGAAAACGAAACAGTTTGTTAATTGCGAATATTGCAAGAAAAATTACAAAATTCTTGAGTGGAAGGTTTCCTACGAAATTATTGGAGGAGATAGTGAAGATAACACATTTTGAGTGTAGAAAATTGAAAAATTTGTGCGTGGCAGATAATAATTGGTTTTGAACAAAAGTATTGATAGTGAAGATAACATAAATAGAGCGTGAAAAATTGAAAATCCTAAACTTTGTGAGTGAAAGATTTCGTACAAAATTATTGGAGAAAATAGTGAAGATAACATATTGAGTGTGAAAATTTGAAAAATTTGTGCGTGAAAGATAATAATTGGAATCGAACAAAAATGCCATCGGTTCGCAACAATGACAAAACGGCACTGCTTAACGGCTCGGGTGGAACTCTCATTTCAAATAATCCCGCTTCCGGCGGTAAACAAAATGGCGGCTGCAGTATTGTGGTGGGCAGCATCAGACGGTACAGCAAACAGCGTTTGCAGCACACCTATTATCAGCATTTGCGGTCGGGAGGATTAATTGTTGCAAGTCCTTATTGCAAGTGCTGTCTGCTGAAGCCAGTGACTGTCAAGAGGTGTGTTGCCGGTCTATTGATCCTCAGTCTCCTGTCGATTCTCTACTACACTCACTACTTGAACTCACCGTTTAGCAGGTAAGCCGCAACAGCCACGTTTGTTAATCACTTGTGTCTTACTGACGAAAATTTTCTTCAACTCTCAGTTCTCGGGAGAATTTTCTTCATCCTCTTGACATTTGTTAATCAAGTATGTCTGACTGACGAGAATCTTCTTCAACATTCACTTCTTGACATTTGTTGATCACTTGTTTCTTGATACAGATGGGAATTTTATTGGAGTTAAAATTCAAGTTCCTTTAACAAAACTCACAGTACTAAATGTTGAAGGCAGTAAAACATTCGCTAGGATGATGAATGTTCTAGAATTTTGGCAAATTCCACTGGGAACCTTAGATTTCCTAATCCTTTTATCAAAATAGGTCGTGTCATTTTATCACCACTACTTAGGCCCGATTTCACCAAAACGCGAAAACTAAGTTGTCTCCAATCTTAGTTTTGGACCAGCTGGTCTAGGTTTCAAGTTATAAAGAGTTTCTCTCAAAGTCAGTTGGCGCAAAACTAAGATTGGCGAAAACTAAGTTTTCGCGTTTTGGTAAAATTGGGACATTCAAACAAAAAATATTAGAGTTTTTAAGGAGTTGCACATTTTGAAGACAGTAAAACAATGATGGATGTTCTAGAATTTGGACTAACTCCTATTGAAACTCTAAATTCTTCAATCTTTCTATCAAAATAGGTCGTGTCATGTGATCTCCACTACTCTAGGCTAATGCAAATTCACAGAATTTAAAACTGAAACAAAAGACTGATACAAATTCACAAAATTTAATAGAGATTAATACATGTTCGAGACAATAACATCTTGAAGTTATGTCTTTAAAAAAGATTAACATTACAGGCAGGAGCTCGTAGTAATTGGCCTTCTTCTCTGAGCAAACCTACCCGAGGAATTTGTTCATATTTGCTCCAACGTTATTTTTCAGTGATATTGGGATTCCAAAGATTCCATCTCTGAGCTATAATTTGAATAAAACCATAACTCTGTAGAATTCTATACGTTCGAAAAATGACAATATTAGTTTTTCATGTTTGTTTTGATATTTTCCCTCTCTCTTGAATTTTGAACCAATCGAATTAGAATTATACAAGAGGCTCTGGAATTCCATAGGTGCAAAAAATGGCGAAATTAGTTTTTTGATTTGTTATGGGATCGGCTCATATTTTTCCTCCCTCAAGCATTTTTAAAACAATCGAGCTAATTTTTTCTCGAAGTTCAATTTCTTTAATTGAAGGCGTCGGTTATGCAACAAACACACCAAAGTAATTGGTGTCTAATATATTTTAGAACCATTTCTGCCTTTTGAATTTCAGTACAATCATAGAGAAGCGATACTCTCTTCTAATTATTTATTCTCTGTGGTACAATTCTTCATCTCTTTGTTGTCATGTACTACACTTAGTAAGTTGCAGCATAGAGAAAGCATATGCATAAGACAGTATGCTTTCTATCCCTATGTTAAATGGTGAACGATGGAAAAGCGACGTGATGGTGGCGATATCTCTGGGGACTCGAGAGTACTTCAAACACTCAATGGGCGATCGGCGAGACCTCTGAACTCGCCTGATACGAACTATTTTCGCCGTACAGTAAACATGACTGTATACTTCTGTCCCTATCTGATGAATAATCTACATGGTGTAAGCTTTCTCTATAGTTGTAGTTTATGCTCTCTCATATTATTTGATCTTACAATCTAAGTCCCTAACTCTTCTGTCAGATATATTTCTGCTACAATTCATAAATGCATTTGATCACACAATCAATTTCCCCTGATTAACTGTTTTCTCAGATATAGTTTTGCTGTAATTCATAAATTCATTTGATTTCATAATACATTTTCAAACTCTTCTTTCAGATATAGTTCTACTGTAATTCATGAATTCATTTGTTCTCACAATACGTTCTCAAACTCTTCTCTCAGACATCGTTCTGCTGTTATTCATAAATGCATGTGATCTCACAATACATTTCCCCATTTCTTTTCTCAGATTTATTTCTGTTGTAATCCATAAATGTATTCTGATGCAATTCACTTGAACAAAATTATTTGATCCAAGCTTCTAGCTTCAACTTATTCAGTAGAATATGCAACGACTGTTTGAAGCCGCTTTCTAATATGTAGGGTACTGTAGTGTAGGCCTTGTGGAGGCGAAATCCTATTCATATGACGTCCTATCACGTGATATCGTGTATCATGGTGTGCCGCTAAAAAGAAATCGTACGGCTTCTATTCAATCCGAACGAGCGCGTTCAAGCCACGGGCAGCATTGTTGGCTGGCGGCAAAAAGCAATAAAATCACCGGGGGATATTCATACCAACCCATCAAATCATACCCGTCTGAACATACTTGGAGTAAGTTTTCCCCAGCATAATCCCACCCTTCTCGGAATAATAACACGGAAGTATATGGCGTAGGAGAGAATCAAATGTGCATTTGGATAATTACTGTATTGTTGTCTGTTGTTCGTGTTTACTTGTGTTTTCAATTAGGTTGATAACTAGCAGTTAGGTGAGAGATATCAATCAGAATCATAAACATAGGTTTATCACTTGATTACTTCACCAGGTTTATTGCTTGATATTTCCTTGTGATCAACAAGTAAATTCGAAATGGTTAATTAATAGTGGCGAAACGTGGTATACTTATTTGGTCTTCGCCGGGTATATTTCCTATAGGAACCAAATAAGTATACCACGCTCTGCCACGGTTAATTAAATCACAATTGATTATAATTTGAAAATTGACTGTGAACCTGTATTTTCATTATTGCAATTAGGGGTAGAGTTCACTGGGTAACCACTATCTTGTTATCTCTCCCAATGAAAAAACGTAAATGTAAATGGTTAACACTTCTACGTTTTAGAATGCTTCTCCATTTCTACTAACGTAATAAAAACTCGGCTTAACGCTTGACTAGAATAGAATTACTAGAAAAGGAAGCACTAGTGCTGAACACTACTGATAACACAAATGGATATAATTTATTCTTGTGCTGGATAGAATTATAATTTTCATTTCAATTAATAGAAAATCATTCATAAAAAACTTTTTTATTGGAAGCTTATTAATAAATACTGCTAACCTTAGAGCAGAGCACGAGCATTTCTAGGTGTTTGCCATTCAAAAAATTTCAGTTTTTATTCAAGATGCAACAATGTTTTTATTCAGAAATCAATTAAATAAAAAAATTGCCAAGCATGAGCCACTGTACTGTTACTATTGAATTCACGTGAAATTAATGTTCACGATTAATTACTACTACTACTACAAAGTAATGATGATATCATAAATTCATGAGATATTTTGTAATTAACATCGACTATAAAGTAATGAGAATGAGCTTAAAACACACACTTTGTTCAGAGATGTTGTGGAACTTCTCCATATTCGGTGAAAGAATAAAAACAAAATTTTGTCTATTCCACAGTAGTGGTATTCCACAAATACTGTGGAATAGACAAAATTTTGCTTTTATTCTTTCACTGAGTAATGAGCTTATTTTAATTCACGAATAATATATTTATTGGTATTGAGTATAACGGAATGAGCACATTTCAAATTTACGAACCATATCTTAATGATCATATTTTGAATTCTCCAAGTTGACAAGGTTTCCGTAGAATGAGCATTGTGCATTTCAGTGCTTCTTCCAGCATTTCAGTAGCAGTAGTTGAACTTTGAACTCGGAGAGTGTTGATGTGCAGTTTGAGAAGTGAAAGAGTGGAGGGAGAGAGATGCCGATTAGCTGATCAAAACTTAGCCCAATATCCTTAATCCCACATAATGCTTTCAGGATTTTCCCTAGCAACTTGGATCGTTAATATTTGAAAGTTCATTGTTTGTCTAAGCTTTTGATTCTAAGCTGTGGACGGGGTCGTATCTTCTAAACCAAACTTATTCGGTTCGTAATTTCGATGAGGATAATGGCAATGTTTGACGCCAGCCATTCTAAAGCTTTAGCCAAGTCTACATTGGAGATCCGGTTCCACTAGATGTTGAGCTGTCAATTAAACTGGATAAACCTGCGCAAGTTTGTTACTGCGTAACACAATGAACTTTGAATTCCAACAGAAGTAATTTGTAACTTTTGTTAGATATTGAACTTGAATTCTGTAGTTTGATTCAATTGCCTGACTTGGGTGTTAATTTCATGATAGTTTGATCCAACAATCCAACAGAAACAAATCTGCAATGCTCCAGAATTTTTATTCATTTGTTTATCCCATTCATTTATTTTTCTGATGATGATGCCCACATCAGCTCTAGGCTTGTGCGCGGGTAATGGGAGGGTTGATGTGTGATAGGTGACGACTGCATTTGAGGGTGATGCCCACATGATCTCTAGGCTTGTGCGTTGGGAATCGAAGAGGATACAATTGCTCTTGGATACAATTGCAGACCTGGACCGAATTTTTTACGTCCCATTCAGGCTAGGCGTACACCGCTTAGTCAAGACAAGACAAGACGAGATTAGTCACGTCTAGTTATAGTACTTCACATAGTTGCTTATGAAGCAACACACACCGATTAGTCATTGCATTGGTGTGTGCTTCATAAGCAGCTATGTGAAGTACTGTGACTAACGCGACTAATTTCTCTTGTCTTGTCTCGACTAACCGGTGTACGCCTAGCCTTAGAAAGACGGAAGAGGCCCGCGGTTTGTCAAAATATTTTCCGTCAAACAATATTTTTACTGGAAAATATCCGCAACTCATTCAACTTGGAAATGAGAATTAATTTAAAAAACTTGAATTAAAAAATTGAAAGTTAAATCGAATACAAGGTGAATCGATACAAATTCTCCAACATTTATATACAGTTCCAATGTTTAAATAGTACATCCAATACTTTCAATACATATTATTGCAATCATAACTGTTCCTCCATATTCTCAAAAGTGCAAATAATTCTCATTTTATCTCAAGTCTCCTTGAACATGAAGCGAATTCTAACAACCTCTCTTGCTTCCTTTCAGCCTCCTCTTTCAGTGTAATATTTTCTGCGTAGTAGAAACAAGAAAAGAATTCCGAAGGAAGTGCTTCCTTGTAAATTCACTGACAATCACCCTTGTTTTGTCATTTATGTAAATGCTATTCTACAAGTACTTGCCACCAGTTGTTTTTCCATCAGTATTCAAAATTCAACGACAGTCGAGAAAAACCCCCGAAACAAAAGCGAAACTGCCAGCAAACTCTGTTGTAAAAATTGCATTGCAGACAGAGCCGCATTAAGATAATTTCCAAGCCCTTTGTCTTGGGGTCCTAACGTTGGCGTCAAATTCTAAGTACCCTCTAAGGTCGGTGAAATTTCTTGGGCTCCTCCTCTTCCTCCTCCTCCTCCTCCTCCTCCTCCCTCCTCCTCCTCCTCCTCCTCCTCCTCCTCATACGCCTTCACCTCCCATCCTGTCACTGTGAGATCAGGAGTTATTCAATTTTCAAGCAACCCCTTCCTTTCCTTTCCCCTCCACATTGTAAAGCAGCACCGGATGTTGTGAGCTTTTTCTTTTTTCTATCTTTTTTTTTCATTATGACCCCGTAAAAGTTTATTGGTCTGCGTTTTTCCCTCCAAAGTGATAACAACGTGAATAATGTGCCTCCAGTTTCCAGGCCGACTTCGTATAGCGGACTAATTTCGAACCAGAATTTTGTGGTGGTTCTCAATTGTTGCTCGACTTGTAAATTAGATTGTTCTTATCGTGCTTGAAGCTGGAAGACATTTATTTCTTTTTTTGTGAAGGTGAACAAATAGGCTACATAGTAACTCACATACGATCGTATTTCACGAGCACTTGGATTGGGAATTACGTGAACAAGTACTATTTTCTTGTTATGGGGTAACAATGTCACAGATAAGCATTTTATGTGTTTTATGATTTAAAAAAATAGATAATTTTATTTATTATTAAGTAATGATTCAATGATTTCAACTTTAGTATGTTTTTTACAATCGTGATTCAAGTGCAATAAGATTGGTTAATGTAGCAGTACTATTTTCATATCATGAGTCACAGATAAAATATTTTGTATTGTTGGTTAATGGTGTGAGTGTATAGCAGGATTATTTTAAATTGTCAGAAAACAGCTGATTTAACATCAGTAAACGAGCGTACATCAATCAGCTGTTTTCTGACAATTTAAAATAATCCTGCTATAATTAATTAACTTCCTCGCATCTATGCGATTATATTGATATATTCAGTACGGATAATTACTACAATGACACAATCATTACTACACAGAAAATTGATTTTTTATTATACATTATAAATAAATTTATAATACAATCTCATAATTCACAGTATTGAAAAAAATCGTTGTTAAAAATTTTATTCAAAACTCATCCATTTTTATGGAATATCTTATGGAATCTCGCTTTTGTGGTGCATGACCGCTTATGGGCGAATTCTATAACAATGGATCATATACTCGTATTATATATTTCGTATTTATATTGTGATCGTATTATGACCACATTCTAGTATAATCATACGTTCAATCTCTCTCCTTATCCTTATTCTTCTCCTTGAAAAATACTCTCGTTATTTGTTCCTTCTTTCTCAAGTATCAGTGGACAAATTAAAGTCCTCATTCCGTTGAATGAGAATTGAATTGAATCTTGATATTTTCAGTTATTCAATTAACTCCGGGAAT
Source organism: Laodelphax striatellus (assembly GCA_017141395.1). NCBI lineage: Eukaryota > Metazoa > Arthropoda > Insecta > Hemiptera > Delphacidae > Laodelphax > Laodelphax striatellus. The sequence goes on from CM029540.1 coordinate 14,974,836, forward strand.
CAGTAAAAACATTCTATCTATAAGATACTTATGTACCGTTGATAAAATAACGAAAATAGATTTGTGAAAAGAATGACAACCCCAGACACAATATCAAGTATCTTGACACGTAACAAACGGAGGTGTCAGATATCGTGGTTTTAGGTATCGTATCATTTGACACGTTAAATCCAAAATTCTGACCAAAACCGCAGAATTGGACTTCATAACAGAGTGTAATTGAGTGTTGATCTGATTCCACGAATACACGTGCCATGGGAATAATGATATCTAGAACTGAAAGATGTTAGGTTAGGTATCAAATGGCTTCCTAACCTTTGAACTTTCAATTGATTATTTTCGACCAGATACTATGCATGATACAAAGCTTTTATGAATGACATGAGTACAAGTTTGTGGGCTACATTTCCAAGAATAGAGTTGACCTATTCAGGCTGCAAGCAGATTTGATCTATTTTCTACACACGTATATGGAGATATATCTTAATATACATGCAACTCTAGCTTTCTATGTATGAGAAAGCCTGGCTTAGCTAGTAGATAAATGATCACATCTAGTAAAATATTACAAATGAAATTCCTGGTACTTGAATGACATCATACGAGAGCAAAATCTGTGAACCGTCCGTGATAACAAAAACTAGTGACTGTACTGTCACTGAATTCTGTCTACGCTTTGAATATAGTTGATTAAAATATTATTACGATTTCCACTAGAAGTTGTACGAAGAAGATATAAATGTGGTAATCGAGTAGAGTTTGGTTTTACTACCCACTTGTGTGTCATTTTAACATGATCCCATTGATCATGATAAAATGATAATCATGAGAACTCAGAATATGCTGAAAATAGAGTTGTTCAAAATGTTGTTAGGATTTCACTACAAGTTGTATGGAAAAGATATGAATTTGGAAATCAAGTACAGTCTGTTTTAACTGCTCACGTGGCATTCCTCACGTGACTGTATCTCTAGAAAGAATCAAATAATTGTTGTCGTTGATGGCAGTATTGGAGGAGTTGGAGGAGACGAAAGGTATTTTAAAAACGTTTTCTTCAAAAAGGTCTTTTAAAGACTTGAAAGGTCTTCAAGAGTCTAAATAGTCTTTTGATTATTGTGTCAAAGCTGCGTAACATCAGCTGTTTACTGATCGCCAATCGCCAAATTAAATGAATCACACTATACAGTAGTAGTACTGTAGTAGCCCACCTCTATATGAAAGTATGCAGTAGGATCAAATAGCTTCCTCGATTCTCAGAGTAAAACTGATCGTATGTAAAACGCATACTGTTGAACTAAAAAAATATGCAGGATCAATTCGATACTGGAGATTTAATAGTATGTATGGAATTCCGATAGCCAACCAAGTGCTGTAACCCAAGAAAAGGAAGGCTTTCTGAAATGCAAGAGAATTCCAGTTGTGTTGAGCTGTCCACTGGATAAACTATGGGCGCCCTCTTACTCTTTCCTTCTCTCTCGCACCCCTGTTTTCTCCTACTCCTCGCACACTTATTTTCTCTCTCCAAGTATCTCTTCCTTCTTCAAGTACCAATACCGACATCAATCGCATTTGCATACTTGGCTCGGGATAGAGGGAATTTTTGTCCATATGCATTCTCTGTGTTCTCAGCACGCGTTTTACATTCCTGATTAGAGTGAGAGAGAAGCGGTTATCGAGCGATTCGAGAGAGAAGAAGATAGGTTTTAGAGGGTGAAATAGGCGCTTTTTGGAATAACAGTGTCCCCTCGATCGGTGCCGAGACACCTGATATAAAAAGTTAATTATACGGAATTCGCTTGTAGTCGGAGCGAAAAAATGAAGCCATCGTCTCTTCTGCTTTTAAATTCATTCGACCTGTCTTGTCTCTTCGTTGCAGTCTTCTGTTTCTGAAAGAAATCGACGGATTATTCGGTTAGAAATATTGTCCTGCCGGCTTGCGTCTGACAAGCAAAAGCACTTACTCATTGATCATGTTCAAAAAGTAATGATTTCTTTGTGAATGTTTGTTGTATTGGGAATTGGTCTGTGCATTTTTAATGAGTAATTGAGAGAGAGAATGAGAGAGTGGTTGAGTGAGAGAGAAAGAGAGAATTTGTGAAGTCCACCTTCAGATCTCTTTAGATCTCAAATATGGATCTTCTCTTTGTGATGTTACTTGTCATCTGACAGCCTGGATCACCTAATTAATCTTTTTACTTGTATCTGTTCTAGTGTCAGAACAGAGCAATTTCAAAGCAGAACACTTTAAAGACTGTATCCTTATTCCCTTTATAGTATTCCCTTCATTACTGTCAAAACGCGGAGATAGAGCAGCTTGAATTGAATCAATTAAACTCATACTCTTCTCGTAATGATATCGTTCAATCAAATGAGAAGTTTTGCAGAAATCTAAATTCTCTGCATTCAATCCATTTCCAATAAAAGCATAATGAATTTCCGATGCATTTTGACAATTTAATAAGAGGTTATATGAAGATATCTCTTTTTCCAGTATTGAATCCATTTCCAATTGAAGTATTGCCTAATTTTTCTCTTTGACAAGGTTAAATATATATTTTTTTTAAATGTGTTGCTCTTAAACGGTACTGCCACATTTTCTCTTTCAGTCAAACAAAAATACTTTTTATTTCTTAAAGTAAAATATTATACATTTTTCGTAATGCGTTTCTTGTTGCACATAGGTAAAAACGTTTCATGAACGCCCATGCACTGCTAGTCAAAGAGGTGAAAAGTTATTTTCAATATTAACTGCTTTAGTCTTTCTCATAGAATACAAATATCATTTCTTTTCCTAAAAAAGAGTAACTAAAGTGAATATTGATGTGAAATCACACTTTGAAGTAATGTTCACTTATAGTAGCCTGTTTTTCGAAATTTTCGAGATACTGGAAACGTTCCACTCGTGTAAGTAAGAATTTTAGAAAAATCATGCTGAAAAATTATTCTGAAGTGATCTGGAAGCATTATTCTATTATCTGCAAGCAGTTTATATTGGAAATCAAATTGAGTAGTAGAGTCGCAGGTTTCAATGTTTAGCGTACTGTTAGGACTAAGAAGATAAATTAATTGATTTTCTCTCACGATGTAGTGAGCCCTCATTTTTCCATGTTATTGGTTGATAACGTGCAGCAGCCAGCAAACTCGTTAATAAGACATGTGACCTGGACTTCTCCAATTTCCACCTCACATCGATGTTATCCTTTCTCGAATCACCTTCCATTTTGCTGCTGTCCGCTGAGCCGAAATCGATACTTCAATATCGATTCCGTCTCGATAGTCGACAAAAGACTTATTGTTGGTTTGGTACACTCTCACAGGAAATTACTTCCACAGCTACCGGTGAGGAGAATGGTGCCTCCTCTCAAGCTTCTATAACACAGATATTAGTTTAATGGAGTGTACATAGAGACAGTAATACGTGGGGGGTGGGGGGAGGGGGATGATTTCGCCAAAGGGTGAAGGTTTCACGTACGGTATCTGTTACAAAGTACACGATGGTGCCGAGCCCTCAGGGCCACCGTGTATTTACAGTAGCTTCCTCTCGCTTGCACCGCAGTAGGTGCTTCCTTCTCACACTTCTACGGCTCTTTGCTGGTTTGGCGCATAGCCTTTGCCTCACTTCAAACATTTCAAGCCAATAAAGATGAAGGACAGGTTAGGGAGGAGGAAAGCTTGATGAAGAATGTGTAAGGGAATTGAGAGGATAAGAGGAAAGGAGATAATTCTACTGTAAGCGTTACAAGTCAATGAAGATTAGCAAGAAGAGGCGAGTGAGTAAAGATTGATGAAGAGAGAGTGTAGAAATAGAGTAGAAATGTTTGATAAAGAGTGTGTAAAGAATGTTGAAGAATGAGAGGGAAAGAAATAATTCTGCATTACAAGTCAATAAAGTTAAAGAAGAAGAAGAAGAAGAAGAAGAAGAAGAAGAAGAAGAAGAAGAAGAAGAAGAAGAGAAGAAGAAGAAGAAGAAGAAGAAGAAGAAGAAGAAGAAAGAAGAAGAAGAAGAAGAAGAAGAAGAAGACGTAGAAGAAATGAAAGAAGAAGAAGAAGAAGAAGAAGAGAAGAAGAAGAAGAAGAAGAAGAAGAAGAAGAAGAAGAAGAAGAAGAAGAAGAAGAAGAAGAAGAAGAAGAAGAAGAAGAAGAAGAAAGAGAAGATAAAGAAAAGAAGATAAAGATAAAGAAGAAGAAGAAGAAGAGATAAAGATAAGAGATAAGAGATACTTATACAAGATTATAAGAATAAAGACAGAATAGAAGAATAGACTATGTTAGAAAAGAAGTAAGAGAAGAAAGAGAAAAACTTACGAAACATTAAGAATGAGGAAGAAGAAGAAGAAGAAGAAGAAGAAGAAGAGAAGAAGAAAAAGAAGATAAAGATAAAGATAGAGATAGAGATAAACATGTATAAATGGAAGCAACTCATTTCTATAGTTTATATAAACTGTGTACAAATTAATTTGAAAAAAGAGGTCCAAGAAGAGTGTAGTGGTAGAGTATTTGAGAAAAGGTTAAAATACGAGAGGAAGAAACGGTTTCTTAAGCAAATGAAGATAATGAAGAGCTGGCGATGAAGAGTGTATGAGGTTAAGAAGAGAATAGTAATTAGAAAAATAGTAAAGGAAAAAGTTGAAATAGTAGTAAGTAGAAGAAAAGGAAGATAATTTTACTTGGAACATTGTAAGACAATAAGGATCAAGAAGTGGTGGTGAAATAGAAAAGTGATTAAGAGTGAAGATGGGATAAAGAGAGAGAGATAGACAATTGAATTGCAGCTTCCATTTCTTTCACATAGATGTGAGTTAGTGCCCGACCTGTGTCGACTCTCTTGAACATGGCGCACATAATTACACCTTATCTAGATATATATTACACCTTATAAGTGTTATGTTAGTAGTTGCAGAGGTGTAATAATCATTTACACCTCATAAAGGTGTACTTTAAGTATACAATACTCCTCGAGTGTAGTTATCTGGAAAATTAACTACACTTTCCACTCAGTATACGTAAGCCGCTATACGTACAAGCCGCTGATTTACGATATTCTATTATGATTTTATACTTGATTTCCTATGACAAACAAGTGGCATATAGTAATCTTCACAGTTAGGCTAGGCGTACACCGGTTAGTCAGGACAAGGCAAGACGAGATTATTCACGATTAGTCAAAGTAATTCACATAGTTGCTTATGAAGCAGCACACACTGATGCAATGACTAATCGTTGTGTGTTGCTTCATAAGCAACTTTGTGAAGTACTGTGACTAAACGTGACTAATCTCGTCTTGTCTTGTCTTGACTAACCGGTGTACGCCTAGCCTAATATTGAATGCTGTATTACGAATAGTATGAATATTAAATTCAGACATGAGACATTAGAAGATGAGGGAATCATCATAATTATTATAAAATCAAATACCAAAATAAAAATTAATATGAGATTAATTCAAAAGCGCGTAAGGTATCAAAATGAATGTTGATTTGAGTAAGAATGAGTAGTTACTTTTGAATAGATGCAAGATAGGTTGTTAGTAAGTTGTAGGAGTTAGGTGGTGTATCCTCCCCCTTTCACTACTGAGTACTGCGATTACACAGACCGCTTTACAACATCAACAATAAACATGTTAACTGTGAACTTCCGGACGAAAGTACAAACTCCCTGCAGGTGCTACATGATCGTTGCTAACCTCTGTCTTCTTCTTCCCCCCACCCCTATAACTCCATCTCACTCTTGCTTCTCCTTCTTCTTCTTCTCATCCTCTTCCCCTTTCTCCTTCTTCTCCTTTTCTTCCTCCTCCTTCTTCTGCCCCTCCCTCATGCTTTTGCTCCTCCACCACATCCTCTTGTTTCTCCTCCTCCTCCTTCTCCTCCTCCTTCTCCTACTCCTCCTCCGTCTACTCCTCCCCTCCTCCCTCCATCATCACTTCTCCTCCTTCTCTTCCACACCTCCTGCCCCTCCCATATGCTTCTCTTTCTCCTCTTCCTCCTCCTCCTCCTCCTCCTTCTCTTCCACAACTCTTCCTCTCTTACATGCTTCTCCTTCTCTTCTTCCTCCTCCTCCTCCGTCTACTCCTCCCCCTCCTCCTCCATCATCACACTTCTCCTCCTCCTTCTCTTCCACACCTCCTGCCCCTCCCATATGCTTCTCTTCTCCTCTTCCTCCTCCTCCTCCTCCTCCTCCTTCTCTTCCACAACTCTTCCCTCTCTCACATGCTTCTCCTTCTCCTCTTCTCTCCTCCTCTCATGCTTCTCCTCCTCTCCTCTTCCTTGTCCTCCTTCTTCTCCTTTTCTTCCTCCTCCTCCTTTTCCTCCTCCTTCCTCCTCCTCCTCCTCCTTCTCTTCCACACCTCCTCCCTCCCATATGCTTCTCTCTCTCCTCTTCCTCCTCCTCCTCCTCCTCCTCCTTCCCTTCCACAACTCTTCCCTCTCTTATATGCTTCTCCTTCTTCTCCTCCTCCTCCTCCTCCTCAATTGTAGATATCGTACCTTAACAGGAAGAGCAACCGCCTACAGAAGTTTGGTTAGTCGCAACCACTCTGTGCGATAATGTCTCTCTGTTATCTGAACTTAAGTGGTAATTCTGCACGAAACGTTTACAAATGGGCCAGCAAGTTTCTCATTCGCGACCTTAATGGTAAAATAATATTGTATAGGATGCGTTTCAATTTCAGTGCTAGGGAAATCGAAAAAAATGAGACTTTTTGTTCATAGTTTAAAAGAATTCAAGTTATTGAATTCATACATTAGAAGATGAGGGAATCATCATATAATAAAATCATCCTTCAAATAACAAAATGAAGCCTTAGGCTAGGCATACACCGGTTAGTCAAGACAAGACGAAATTAGTCACGTTTAGTCACAGTAATTCACATACTTGTTTATGAAGCAGCACACACCGATGCAATGACTAATCGGTGTGTGTTGCTTCATGAGCAACTATGTGAATTACTGTGACTAAACGTTACTAATCTCATCTTGTCTTGTCTTGACTAACCGGTGTACGCCTAGCCTTAGTCATTGCATCAATAACTAATCGATGTGTGTTGCTTCATAAGCAACTATGTGAATTACTGTGACTAAACGTGACAAATTTCGTTTTGTCTTGTCTTGACTAATTGGTGTACGCCTAGCTTTAGAGTCTAATTTAAAGTCTGTATGAATTTATACGAATATAATTCATAGCAAGTTATTCTATTCTTACTCACTCCTTGTAGGCAGTTGTGAGTAAGCCACATGTGATAGATGCTTATCGCGACTCAATCACAAGAGTGCGGTACTGGACTAAGCGTTCTTATCGGTCGAGATTGATTGACACCAGCTTTGAAATGAAATGCTGTTGTGGAGGAATTAAAAAAAAAGCCTTGAATATAACGGGGACATTCTCACAGTTCCATTTTCCATCCGCCGTGCTCTCAAGTTGCTGAAGAGAATTAGTGATTGTTGGTGGTGGGGGGGTGTTGGCTAGGGGGGTAGGTGAGAAGTACAAAAACAAAACCCTTTTCATAGCCCATTCAAAATTACCGCCGGCACGGTAGCACCTGGGCATCCCCCTTTGTTCCGGCGATATCATCGCAGAAACTTTTTTGAAAAGTTTTTTTTTCGGATAAGTTGCCCGGCTGAATGGGGGGGTCACCTCATGCCTAAACCCGGTCTTACGGAAGCTGAACTGAATTAACGTAGAGCGGCCAACGGACAACAGAAGGGCTCTGAGAGATTCAATTTTCAAAACGGCCTGCTAGCTACCGCCACTTACTCGCAACAACCCTTTCGAAAATCGTTACAGATATGGCGTGCTCATTTAAAAAAACACTGGAACCCTTCCTATCTTTTTTCATCATCTCTATTGTTTCTTCTCACGTTGTGTTTGGTATTCTGGTCTTGATAGTATCTTTTATAGTCACTGTTTCTATAGTTCTAACTATTCTTTTATAATTGAGAATGAGTACGAGTATCTTGAAATCAGGTTCATTAGAGAATCTCTCTTCGGCATTTTGGACCATAGAAATACTGAAATAAATTGAGAATGGACACCTCTTATATCAATCCCTATAAACAATCCTTTTAGATGAGTTAACCAGCTGATGGAGGAAAGACCCAGGACAGAACGCAACAGAGTTTCAAGAATAGAGTTATCAGTGTCATCACATTTATCTGAGTATTGTACTCTCTCAACATAACTGAAACCCGAATTGTTCAAGAGTGTATTATCTCAGACCGTGAAAAGAGAATGACATCGTAAAATTACTGTAGGTCAAAATGGTCGAGTCAATTAACAGCTTTTTGTTAGCAGCTATCGGAAACCGTGTCAACTTAAATGATTGCTTTTTTATTGCAGTAAAATGTCTTAAACCATTGAAGAATTTGATAAGAGTGATTGAATGACTTGAGGTTGTAATTCATTCATATTTAGATTGAAAAGTAATTTTAGATTGGAAACTGTAATTCATTCTCAGATAATCGTTGATTAGTACTAAAACTATAGTATTTTATTTTTATGTTTGTTTTAATAAGTGCGTTTTATGTTGATAAGAACAAATCTTATCATCTAACATGACTTCTTGATAATCACCTAAATTGATTTATGTCTTGAAAAAATTTATAGATCTGCTCAATTATATTAAAAAAAAAGCCTCCAACTTATAGATCTCAATTCAGTTTAACATTTGAAAATGTCCCAATGTGTTAATTTCGATAAAAGTTTTATGTCTATCTACATCCAGGTTTATTAATTTATTATCAACATGAATGAGCATTAATGTTCTGTTCGATATACATAAATAATCTCAAGTTCAAAATTATATCAATCTACGCCCAGATTTATTAATTTATTACGAGGCCTAACGAGAATAAACATAACCGTACAGGTCACCTTGGGCTTCATTGTTCATGTATATTTTTTGTTTAAGTTATGTTTATATATGTATTGTTAAACATTTGTATGAGCAATAAAGAAGTATCAAAATAAAATAAATCATCTATATTTTGATATGAACACATCTGAGACTGAGATTATAATTATGTGGAATCTTAACATTGACTATAATTGATCGATTTATTCCTTGACAAAAAATAAATAAATTTATGATATGTTTAAAGTTCAACTGTAGAGCAAGCCTGAAAAATCAATAAGTCAACGCCTACCCTAACATGTTATTTATGCTAAAAATGGGTCGAAAAACCCTTGTCAAATCCAGCTCTCGTCCGTTGACAATCTGCGTTAAGTACGGGAGGTCGTGACTTCAGAATAAATTACCATTAGTTGCTTGTCGGCTTTGACAGGGGGAAAATGGACCCAAAAATAGTCTGTTGTCCGTCACCAGTGACCCTTCTGATTATTTTAATCGTCCGGTCTCGTTGTATGAATGAACGTTATTAGGAATGAATGGGGAAATTGCAGTACGCTGTACATTGCAGGAAGTAGTGATGGGACGGAAGATTGCCTAGGGAATTGCTTCGGACTGCTTCTGGTTGTCATTAGGGTTGAGTTGGGTTGTCATCGGAAAATGTGATCGTTTTCTGGCTTAGGTCATCGCCTTCCAATCGCCTCCAAGGATGATTGCTCTTAAGCGGCCCATACACTACTCTTGCATTGCACGTCGTGCCATTTTTATATCTATATATCTTTATATTCGCTATTATATCTATATAGAATGGCACGACGTGCAATGCATGAATAGTGTATGGGCCGCTTTATTGTAAATCATGAGTGTTTGTGAGTTCTAGTCAATTCTAGTGTGGGTTCCCTCACACTAAGGCCCGTATGTACCTTCATTTAAACTGAAGATTTAGCCTACAGTTAACTCATCATTATCAAGTAAATATATTACACCTTCATCTGATATAACATTTAAGTTGAAGATAAGAAGTCATCTGATAAGAATTTAATATAAGCGTTGAAATTAGTCAATGAATGGATATCCTGGAATATGAAGACCACTTCCACTATTTGAAAGCCATTTCAAAAGTGATTTTTGAAGCCATTTTTGAAGCCAACTGGCTATTGAAGTGGTTTCATTTATTTTATTTATTATTGAAATTATCTACATTATTGAACTACAGTATTTAATTCTATTGAGATAAAATGCTATCAAAACTAAGAACTATTAGCTTATTTATGAAGAAAGAACCGTTCTGTAGCCGTTTCAATAACAAGACACACCTATCAAATCACGAGCTAAAAGATCTCCAACTCTGTCTCTCACTCTCTCTCCATATCTATCTCTCTCTCACTGACTCAAACTCTCACTAACTCTTCCCTCTCTATCACACACATTTTCCAGCCATTAATACATCTTGTTCAAAGAGACGCTGGCACCAAATAAAGATAGGAATTAATACTGCCTCTTAGTGCCGTTCTGTAGTAGGTAGGTACGAACGGTAACATATTATGAAGTGATCTCGTGGGAAGTGGTTCGCCAACAGCTCTGCTTTTAAATAATGAAGCCGGTAGTGGTGGTTCCCTACCAGCAATAGTTCAAGCTTGGAGTCTCCTCTCTACCCCCATCCCCCCACCAAGGCTTGTGCCCGGTTTATCGGCTAATTCCTCCTCGTTTTACAGCTGGCAGACTCTCCTGGATATCTTTACGACCATCTTGGTTTATGACTAACTCGCATGAGCCGAGATAATAATGCTACAAGTAGTGTCAACGAGCTCCTATCTATGTGGCCTATTCACGAACAGAACAGCAAAGGTGAAGTCACTGGACCCAGAAAGATGATGTCCTTATGCTAATTAAGTATTTGATGGTTTCCTCGACATCATAATTCAACAGACTGCAACATAACTCAACCCGGGCTGTCGAGATGAACTTTATTTGAATCATTTGAATGACAAAATAGATCATTCGCTTTCCACCGTCACCTGGTTAGCTGAATAGTAGAAGGAAACGAGACATTTCAAATGAAAAAGTTATAAAATACACCTTCTAAGCAATTTATCGAGCCTCGATACTATGTACTAAGGGCTATCTATGCTGCTAACCCACTAACCTGTCGAGACAAACGTTTGTCGATGCTACGGTAGCCACTCGTTTTAGTCTAGGACTTAGCTAAATCCCGAGCTCATGAACCGGCCCTAAGTATTCTAAGGGCCGGTTCATGAGCTCGGGATTTAGCCAAGTCCTAGACTAAAACGGGTGGCTATCGTAGCATCGACAAACGTTTGTCTCGACAGGTTAGTGGATTAGCAGCATGGAGAGCCCTTTGTACATAGTTTCGAGGCTAACGTTTGTCGATGCTACGGTGGCCATCCGTTCATTCCGTAGCTCATGTACCGGCCCTAATTGTCTTTGATTAAACTAACTTCTCTGTCTGAATCAACAACTTCAACGATACGTAATGAATGTTCATTTGAAATTAATTGATCCTCAGTTATTCTTAATAATAATCATAATTCTTGTCTCTGTTATGCTTCTTATAAGCCGGTAGTGGTAGTACACAGTAAATTCGGGTTAATTTTCCACTAAATTTGCTTCTTTATTTTTCTGTAGGGGTTTCAATTCTACGAGCTACAAAGTGGATGCTGTCAGACAATCAATAAAGTGTAAACTTATTAAGTGTTTTATATTTTTAAACTTGAGTAAAACTAGATATTTTCAAGTCAATCTACTAATTTTTGTGCTTTTTGGCTTTTACATCGATTTTTCCAATTCTTAATTGATAACTGATAATTTGTAGATTAGGGCGTGGAAATTTGTGATTAATGGTGAATGTGAACATTATGTTCAGAATATAACCGTCATTTGAAACATCTATCAAAATTAGGAAAAGATGTCGGTTTGGCCTTTGTGGCTATGTTTCAATCCCACGAGTTGATTTTACTTTCTTTCTTAAATAAATGGATTCTCCAGCCAATCTATTTCTCGCTGTATATTTGAATCACTTCTCCTCTATTAGAACTTTAACATGTATATATTTTTTACGTAATATAATAATATTTTTAATTATTACAATTTTATTTTCAAGTCATGTGATATCTGTTATTGCACAGGAATAAAATTCAATCAATCAATCAATCTTTATACACTTTTTACCTGCCTAAAGTAATTTCCAGTGATTCTATTACTCGCTGTACATTTTTCTCTATAAACTTTTCTATCTGCCTCCGAATTTATATTTATTTTCATAAATCAATTTCCAATTAATCTATTTTTCTCTGAACATTCTTTCTCAATACACTTTTCCTTCTGCCTCCATTTGAAAATTAAAAATTAATTCATTTCCAAAATTAATTTTTCAGCCTCTGCGCTATTTCCAGCCTCGTGTAAAATTTTATACCAAAACCCACTCATCCACAAAACATTTTTCATCCCTCAAGTATTCTGCTACACATCCGATAATGTTTTGTACACGGTTTTTGAAAGGAAAAGCAGACGTATCTCTTTGTTTGGACCAACATAAATTATCTTCATAGTAGGCCGCAGTGTTTTGTTGCCTTGGTGGGAGGAGGGGGGGCGCATTGTTGTAAGCATGAGAGCAGAGCATACCTCGCCGAAAGCCAGCCAGACCATGCGAAATAATTCTCATTACCGAGCTTCACATTTGTGCAGCCCCCCGGATAATGAATGAATTATGTCTGGATCGGGAAACGTGTTAAAAACCATTTCAGCGGTAGCCGCGCTGGGACATGAGGATTTGCTTAATTTCAACGGAATACGTCTGTTATTGTTCATGGCAAAATAATGAGTTTTCCGCTTACATTTTCAGCTCATGCTTTGCGATTCAGTCGACGTTTAAAACCGTCTTCCAGGGTAATGAGCTCTCAAACAATAACTACTTGTTCTTTGTTCATTATGTCTATTATATTTCTGTAATGTACAATACGCCGTAATTGCACTGAAATACTATTTTCCGTCAAAGGAACATATTTTAACAAATGGTAGAAGAAACTACGCTTCTCGTCCTCATTTTAATGGAATAATGGTGTTTTGGTGGATATTCCGTGAAATATTACGATTAAATACATTTAATGGTGAGTTCGTAAACGCAGTTCCATATTCCAAGTTCACAATTAGATCTTACCAAATCATTGATGTTAACAATTTTTGTTAGTTTTTGTGGTTTGTGTGAAGTGATAAACAAGAGTATTGGGATTTGAAAAGGACAATAGGCCTAAAATAATCACTTCTATTCATAAATTTGATGAGTTTTGGACATATAATAAGCCTGTTGTACTATACTTTGTAAATGATTGAAAATTATTTCCTGTTATTCTGATTCTGCATCAACTCTAAATTTATAATTTAAACTGGTTGGGGCGGATGTCTGTTACACGAACAATTCATTTCAACAATTCAAATGGATAAGTAAATATCATTTAACAACTTGAGTCTCATGCAGAGGCTTCGATGTGTTTAAAATCCTTCCGCTGCCTCATCCAATTTCAAACTTTTTTGATCATCTATTTTCTACCCTGAAAGGATTGAAACAAAGTTGAAGTTGACCAGCTCAAAAATTCCCATTTTAGCATTGAATTTCAGAACGGTCCAAATTCCGATAGTCCATTTTGCTCTCTGATCGGATTAAATCAAAGTTCATGTTAATCTAAACCTGATTTTCCCACTTCAGCGTTGAAGTTTTGAAGGGAGAACAGCTTTCAAAAACTCTCGACGAGGAATTTGAAGCACATGCGTTTTAGAGTTAGCAAGCAGTGTGGGACATTAACATATTCAGCTTGGTGACATGTCAACAAGGCGTCTGAATCATTCGCTTCAGAAGGATTTTCATTGAGACAACATGACGACTACTGCAGGGAATCAAGGAAATTTCTCGACCATTGTTTTACTTAATTCTACTTCTCCTTTTTTTTATTTTATTCCTCTTTCTCCTTCTCTTCCTCTTCCGCTTTCTTCTCCTCCTACTGCTCCACTTCTTCCGCCTCTTCTTTTTCCTCTTCCTACTACTCCACCGCCTCCTCCTTCTTCTCCTCCTCCTGAACCACCTCTTCCTTCTTTTCCTCCTCCTCCTCCTCCTCCTCCTCCTCCTGCTCCACCTTTCTCCTCTTCCCTCCTCCTCCTCCTCCTCCTGCATCTCCTTTTCTCCTCTTCCGATTTCTCCTCCTCCTCGCCACCTCCACCTCCACCTCCTTCTCCTCCGCCGCCTCTTCTCCTCTTCCGATTTCTCCTCCTTCTCTTCTTCCGCCTCTTCTGTTTCCGCCTCCTCTTGCCCTTCCTCCTCCCTGTCCTCCCTCTCCTCCTCCTTTTCCCCCTCCTCCTCCGTTCCTTCCTCCTCTTCTCCATCTCCTTCCCTCTCCTCCTCTTCTTCCTTCTACTCTTTTTCCTCCTCTTTTTCCTTCTTTTTCTTCTCCTTTCCTTCTCCTCCTCCTCCTGCTCCTCTTTTCTTCTCCTCTTTATCGTATTCTTACGTTACAGCCGCCTCCTTCTCCTCCTACTCTCCTTCTTCCTCCTTCTCCACCTCATTTTCTTTCTCCTCCTCTTCTTCTGTTCCTCCTCCACCTCCTCCCTCTCCACCTCATCTTCTTTCTCCTCCTCTTCTTCTGTTACTCCTCCCCCTCCTTTTCCGCTTTCTCCTTCTCCTTTGTATCCTCTTTCACTTACTTCTCCTCCTCCCCTTCTCCTCCTAGTCCTTCTCCACCTTCTCGTCCTCCTCCGCCTCTTCTTTCTCCTGCTCCCCCTCTTTATCATATCCTTCCGTTCACCTCCTGCCGCCTTCACCCTCCTCACCTCCTCCTCCTCTCTTCCTCCTCCTCCTCCTCCTCCTCCTCCTGTTCTGCCGCCGCCTCCACCTCCTCCTCGATCCTTTTGTCATCCTGTTGTCACTCTTCTAAAGTGCTGTCGGACTTTTTGTACAACTCTGAAAACCCCCTGAATTTTCAACATTTTATCCCGTCTCTCAGAAAGATTACAATCACGGCACTAGTGCTTTTTTCACACATTTTCAACTGGAATTAACATGTCGCGCCCTAAAGCATTTTCTCTGATGGAGTGCAGCGCTTTGTTATGCTTTAGAAACGTTTTTCAACTAATCTCACAGCCGGAAATAGTTTTTTCAACTGTGATGGCATATTTTATTCAATTATTCTGATGGTTATCGGTGTTGAAGTTGTATTATCACATCTAGCAACGCTAGAAGTACTATCGAAGACTATAAGTACAACTATAATATTATTATCATGTCTACGTACAATCTATTACGAACAAGACAATCCACTTACAAGAAAATATTAGCTATAAAGTAGTTGATTATAAGTAGTATATTAACTATAAGTAGTTAAATTGTCTTTGGTACAATACTCATTACTCACATTGCATTGTATTTGGTACAATGTTCGCTATAGTTCTTGACATTTTTAGTTTATAGTACTTGATTGTTGTTCTTCATGTTTAAACACTAGATTGATGAAATTTAGCCCACATGTACTGATAATAGAATCCTACTAGATGGAAATGACAGTCAAGAAACCAACTTCTCCAATAATTTTGCTGTATAAGGCCAAAAATAATCAACAAAATGAATATTCTGCAGGTATTTTGAAAAGTAGCAAAATATATTTTTGTAAAATATTTCGAGTGTTGTACATGATCGATCAGAACAAAACGATACAATCTTTTAAATCCTGCAGGTCTTGTGAATTATATTCTACATTCATGTCGAATACTTTGATCTTTCTCTATCTTCTTCAAATCTGAAAATTCAAATTTTATCGCCTTGTGGAAAATCATTGTACTGTCAAATTTCAAATGATATCAACCGGACTGACTGTTGCGAGAAAGGGAATGGATATTCTAATGAAAAGAGACACATGCTATGAGAGCTGGTGTGTGTTTGAGGGTGCAGCATCATAGGGGCTTGGCCCTCCTCTTCCCCCCCCCCACCCCTCCAACCCTGTGTGTAAACGTGCTACGGGTATTTGAACACTTATGCTCCAAGTATCTGTTAATTACAGCTAGGTCGTGTGTTAATTACACCATGTTCAAGGCATATATTATAGGCACTCGTGAACTACACTCAATGGACATGGAATGTGAACAGTATGTGCTACAACATATACAACTGTAGAATCTACTGTGGTATCAATTGGTCCAGCCATGAATTCTGTCACAGACATTTTCTAACCACAGTTATCTACTGGAAGCAGAATTACCGAAACTATAATTACTTTTTGTGAGAGATTGTTTGTTGTCTTGATGTTTCCAACGGGGATTTTTTGGGCATCATAATTCACGGTTATAAATAAATAACTATATGGTTATTTAGAAAACGTCATAATCAGCGACCACATAATTAGAAATGATATATTTATTACCTTTATTATCACCTTATCAACCTTAACTAATCAGAAATATTTGACGTCATTCAATCAATGTTTTTATTTCCTCCTTTATTGACCTGTCTTCTGCGTAACCTACAGTAGGATTCATTCAATTTGACGCTTGGTGATCAGTAACGTACAAAACACACCAAACACACATACATTCAATTACCAAACACACTGAAGCACTCGAGTGAAACAATAGTCAATAGTTAGTGAGTGAATAAACTTAAATACTTGAACTTAAATACTTGAATACTCAAAAACTTAATACCTAAACTTAAATAAACTTAGTGAATATGAATTAAATACATCATCAACATCTACGATAAAAACAGACCATGAAAAACATTGCTCGAAAAAGAAACTCGAATATTGAAAACTAACCCGGTTCAATAATATTTGCCGCTATCTATTGCATTGGATGTATTCGAGAATTCAAAGCTGTTGTTAAAACAACACTCAGAAGCAGCATTAGCAGTTAGCATGATTTGGACATCGTGATGGTATGCAGAAAATCATACATTCATATATTGTTTAACAATGAAACATTGTTAAGTCTCGGCAGGATAAAATAGCGTCGCACCCAGATTGGAATACAAAGTAATGCACACTGTGAACTCCCTGGTCGTTCTCAAACAGTTACAAATGAAGCTATCCAATCGGAATGCATGGCCACACGTTGTTATTATTTGAAGGGCATGATAGATGTTTGAAATTGAGCTGGAAACGTCAAAACGTGGCGCGGCAATAACGCACACAGAACGTCACAAAATCAATTATTGAACGGGGTTAATTTTTAATTTACGACTGGGACGTGATGTGTTTCATGCTCGTGGTCGTGTATTTTTTGTGGAACCTGTTGCCGCTGTTGGAATTGGACACATCGATCCAGAAAGGAATTGGACGATGCAAATTGATGCCCCGAGCGCCCTTTTGGGGTCTCGGAGACCGTGAAAACGTCCCACAGTCCTTGCCCTGTGACCAGTCTACTGAACGGTCACCTACATCAAGCTTTTCCGATAGTATTCCAATTTCGAAAGAACGCTATTCATTAGTCCCTGTCGTTGACGAGTTTTTTTTTGGTGCAAAAGTCAAATTACATAGTGTTTGGCTGGGAACAGTGTTTAACCTCACCCGAAATTGGCGTATTACTCTGCTAAGCGGCCACTCGCTACTTCATGAATATTACAAACTCAATTTGCTGTGGGAATTGAAGTTGATCTGCATATTTATAACTTGACAACGCTGAAACTAGCAATCTGGTTGTGCTAGAAGTAAAAGAGAAAACGCCGACAATTTTTAAATACTGTTTACTTTGTTCGTCCAATTTTTCTCAAGGGATTCTTTGTTTTTTTTTCTAAATTTTATATATTTTTAATTCTATTTAAATCTTTATATTATTTTTTCTCACTTTTTTAATTAGTTCGTGAAATTCTCTTCCAAGTTCAAGCAATTACTATTTCACTTAATACTTCTAGGGCCGGTTTATGAGCTAGGGATTTAGCCAAGTCCTAGACTAAAATGGGTAGCCACCATAGCATCGACAAACGTTAGCCTCGATAATATGTACTAAGGGCTCTCTATGCTGCTAACCCACTAACCTGTCAAGACAAACGTTTATCGATGCTACGGTAGCCACCCGTTTTAGTCTAGGACTTGGATAAATCCCGAGCTCATGAACCGGCCCCTAGTCTTCCATAAAATACCTCTGCACTGCAGCATTCAATCATTAGGCTCATGGCCGGATCTATGTACCGCTGTCTCGTTTTATTGGGTAGATATTTTCTCCTGTTCTGAAACTTCTAATACTATTAATACAAAAATTAAGATTAGATACATTAAATAAAATATATTTTTGATAGGCCTGATTGTATAAATAAAAATTGATTAGTCACAAAATCATTTTATTTTTCTTCTTACAATTCATAACTATTTACTTTAATTTTCAAATTCTAAATATACTGGAGAATCAGATAAATTCGACACTTTCTCAATAAATTAATATGGAATATCGAATGAAAAGATAATATAATTATGAGAAATTCCAAGAAAGCTGGAACTAACATCAAAAACTAACAAGAGAGGGAGGGGGAATGCTTTTGTAGTAAGCCACGCCTTCAAATTCAACAAGCCGTCTGATTGGCCAATGGGTTGAACAGTCGCCATCTTTAAATTTTAACCAATTATCAGCCAGATGTACGTAAACGTCACATGACGTCTGACGTTTATGAGCTGCCAGCTACTGATTTGTCGACATCCTAAAATGGCGTCTGTTAACATTATTGGACAATCAGATAGCTCTTGAATTTTCGTAGGCGTTCTACGTCATACGCATTGCCACTCCCATTTTTCAGTCGCCATTTTACGATTTTTACCAATCAGGCGCCAGCTGTTCGAAAACTTCACATGCCACCTGACAGTCCGTCTGATGTTTTCGAGCTGCTAGCTTCTTATTGGTCGAAATCTTAGAATGGAGTCTGTTCAGCTTATTGACCACGGTTCAGACGGCTCTTTGAATTTTTAGATCCGGCACTGGATAGTATCTGAAAAGTGTCTGTTAGGGAGAAAAAATGTTAACTCAATTCCTGTAATACTATACTTGAATCTCCCATTTTTTCTCATACTATTTTTTCTCTATGAATCATCCTATTTCCATAAGTTTTTATTCTTAGATTCATTCTAACACTTTTTCTCGTCCTGAATTAAAATCTTTAGATGAATTGCCACAATTTATGGATCCAAAATTAACTTTTCATCAATAAGTTCATTAAATTCTTTTTAAAGGTATTCTTCCCATTCACCAATACCTATGAATCATCCTATTTCCATGAGTTTTTATTCTTAGATTCATTCTAACACCATTAAATAGGATGATTCCTATCAAATGCCACATATCTAAAGGCTTCAGAGCTTTCTATTTTTCTCATCTTGTTATATTCTTTGACAAATAGTGGATGAATTGAAGAATGTTCTTATTGGGTAATAATTTCATCGAAAACGCCGCTCACTTGAATTTTCTAAAATTCTTAGTGGATTCAACATCCATGAAAACCTATTGAGGCACTGTTCCAACATATAACTTAGATGCTATTTTATCTCTCTGCAGCTGACAGCAGCTCAGTCATACCAATGAAATTCAACCTTGTACAGATAACTATTGTATGATCTTCTAAGCTCTATCTATGTGTGATTTGACAAACTAAGACTCAAGGGATTTAATAATTTAGTACACTTTATGCCAACAGATAGTGCCACAGGAAACTATTTCATGTTTTTATTAAGTATCTCCCATTTAAAATGATTATTTTTGAAACAAATAAAGCCTGCAAAACTTCGATTCTTCATCTTTCTTTTGGCGCTAACCGCATTAAAATCGGTCCACTCAAATTTCTCCCCGAACTTTCCAAAATCGGGCACGAAACTCTTTTCATATATGAGGTAGTAAAGATACAATTGTTTAAAACTTTTTCTCTCCTTTAACTCTCACTTCGACTCTTCGTTGCATTCAAAAGCACGCGAATAACTCTTTTTTAATAGAGCATAGACCGTACTGTTAGAATTAACTCATCAATATTTCTCTATTCATGAATATTGCACTAGAAAAGTTGTCTCTTTGAAATTGCTTCACTGCATGGGCTCGCCGTACATCTTTGTGAAGGCTTGAAAAGAGCTGTTTAGAATTTTTACCATCTCATTTACAAAGTGAGAGGTAAAGTTCTCCAAAAATAGATGGCAAGCATCTACTCTCTCACTCTCTCTCCTTCTATTACTTTTTCTCTCCTTCTCTCTTCTTGGTGGTGGCGCCTCCGAATTTCGTGTGAAAATTGCTAAGCTCGCACTTTAAAATTTTAATACTTTGAGACGTCTCCATAATTAGTCTGTCAGGTGAATGATGAATATTTATTTGAATGCTTTATTAAGAGGAACGCTCCGACATATTTACATATTGAGTGTGTTTTGGGTTCGTCTCTTCTATTTTCTGCTCATCTCTCCCTCGTGTGTTTGATGTCTCGCTTAAAGTAATATTTAGTCAAGCTTGTATAAGTGAGTTAGAGGTGGGAAACTGCACGTTTTCAACTCGTTTAGCAAATCAGAAGTTTTAATTCGTGACTCTCCAACTGCCAACATTTTCTCAATTTAAAAAGGTGTGAATTTCGCTTATTTGCAAAGTTATCCATATTTATTAAAACTTTGCGAGTGTTTATTCTCAATTAATTCACGGGCACGATTCTACTCATGCAAGAGTGCATTGCAGATTTAATTTTCTAAACTTATATTTCCTGCTAAGAATGAAAACTTATACAGTTCTTATCTTCACAGTTGTTATCTACTCATCCACCAATATGAATTGAATTAAATTGAATGACTGCCTTTATTTATGAGAGGGTGTGATAGAGATTAATTATTGATTTTTCATTGATTTAGAAAAACAATAACTATAAAAAACAAAAACAATTTATGAGAGGGTGTGATAGAGATTTATTATTGATTTTTTATTGATTTTGAAAAACAATAACAAATTTTATATGAAAATGCATCTCCGTAATTTCGTACACAGTAGAATCCCGATAACCAGAGGTAATTGGAGTTCATGGTATTACCGAAATAGTCATGTCACACCGAGAAACAAACAAAAAACAATAGAATTTTTATTGAAGTTATACGAATACTGTGCAAATACATGACTGTAAGACTAGTTACGTTTACCTTATGAATTATAAAGAGTTCACTGCTTGAAATTTTTTTTCAAGAAAATTGGGCATCTCGGATTACTCGGTGACTCGGAACATTGAGATCTTCTCTAGTACGCTCTAGGACAAAAACGTCTTTAGAGGTCTGGAAAGTGGCCCAGTCGGAATCAGTTGAAGCTAAGGCTAGGCGTACACTGGTTAGTCAAGACAAGGCAAAACGAAATTAGTCACAGTAATTCACATAGATGCTTATGAAGCAGCACACACTGATGCAGTGACTAATCTGTGTGTGTTGCTTCATAAGCAACTGTGAAGTACTGTGACTAACCGTGACTAATCTCGTCTTGTCTTGTCTTGACTAACCGGTGTACGCCTAGCCTAATATAACTACAATATTTATACACAACCATAAACTCTGACTACAAACGTATTTAGAATAATCACTACATTATGTAATATGTGAACAGTTTTACAATAAATTTCCATTACAGTATACTATGTATTTGATCATGATAGATGAGACGTCTATAGAATGCAAATTTCATCGTGATATTCTCCATGCTCACTGTTATTTTCGATAAATCCCGACAGATTCATTATCAAGGGCACAATAACTATGCATTCAGAATAATTTTCATTCAACTAGAGATGCAAAGTGCAAGCCAAGTTTGCCTCGTGCAATTAGGTCAACATTGAACTTATTAAGTTTTAGAGGTCATACAGCTAGTTTCTATCATCTCTTTCTGTATTTTAAGTTTGTTAGTTCATCTTTATCTTCTCTCTTGTGATCGTCTCATCATCATTATATCTCTCTTACTCAGCCTCTCTCTTGAGTTTCTTTCTTTTTCCAAACATCTCAACCTCTAATTTTCTTCTCTCTTTCGTCAACTCTTTATACTCACTATCTCTTTATTTCATTTCATATCGCTTTAACTCTCTGTCCTCTCTCTCTCTCTCTCTCTCTCTCTCTCTCTCCCTCACTGACTACCCCCTCTTACTCTCATCTCTCTCTCAAATTAATAGAATAACATTACTTATACTTACTACTCTTATAATCTAGAATCTATGCAGTTATAATTATTGTTATCTACATGAATAAAGTAATCTTCTTAACTTATCTTATCTCTCTCTCTTTCTCTCCTCTCTTTATCATCTATTATTCCCTATCTCTCTTATTATCGATTTCCTTCTTTTTTCTCTCGTAAGTTATCAACTCTTCCTCATTCTTGTCAACTTCAAACAACTGGCGCCATTGTTATTATTATCATCATCATCATCATCATAGACACAATCGCAGCCCGCATACATATGATGCGCCACATATGACGTCACAATAAAAAAAAGAAAGAATTGAAGCCACAATTATACGCTGACCTTAACACAGCGAAAAAGCTTCACAGCAAATGATTGCTTAAAGCGGAAAATAACGACCACGTACTAACATTGTAGAGCTGAGATTCTGTCCACGTAGAGATTGGGATTGGAGAGAGAGGAAGAAGAGAAGAAGAAGAGATGGAAGAAGAAGGAGCAGAGGAGCAGGAGGGAGAAGAAGAAGATGAAGAAGAAGAAGAAGAAGAAGAAGAAGAAGAAGAAGAAGAAGAAGAAGAAGAAGAGGAGAAAGGAGAAGAGGAGGAAGAAGAAGAAGAAGCAGAAAAGAAGAGGAGAAAGGAGAAGAGGAGGAAGAAGAAGAAGCAGAGGAGGAGGAAGAAGAGAAAAAGAAGAGAAGAAGACGACGAAGAATAAGAGAAAGAAGAAGAAGAAGAAGAGGAGGAGGAAGAAGAAGAAGGAGAAAAGAAGAGATGAAAGAAGAAGGAGCAGAGGAGCAGGAAGGAGAAGAAGAGGAGGAGAAAGGAGAAGAGGAGGAATAAGAAGAAGCAGAGGAGAAGGAAGAAGGAGAAAAGAAGAGAAAGAAGAAGAGGAAGAAGAAGAAGGAGATGAAGAAGGCGACGAAGATGATGAAGAAGAAGAAGAGGAAGAAGAAGAAAAAAGAAGAAGAGGAGGAGAGGAGGAGGAAGAAGAAGAAGAAGAAGAAGAAGAAGAAGAAGAGAAAGAAAGAAGTAGAAGAAGGAGGAGAAGAGGAGGAAGAAGAAGAAGATGGAGGAAAAGAGGAGGAAGAAGAAGATGAGGAAGAAGGAGGAGAAGAAGAGAAGAAGAAGAAGAAGAAAGAAGAAGAAGAATCAGTCTCGTGCTGGGCAATCAAAATGTTGGCACGTGCCTCCTCAGTCATCCTCCCCCCCCCCCATGATTTCCCCATCTTAAAAATGACAACAATCGATACTTCCGATCTATTCTATATATAAAATCATCAGGTATATGTACAAACTTGTTGTGCCGAGACTGACATGACTGACTACTGATTATATGTTGACAGGCTAGTAGAATACTAGTGTGGACTAACTAATGTGTGGTGTGTTATGTGTGGTAAGTACTTGCTAGAATGTGCAAGTGCCCGTGTACGGGTGTAGAATAGAAATTGATGTGAATATGAGACAGTCAAGTAGTAAAAACATCCTCTAATTGTGAGGGGGTGTTGTGAAGATGCTTCGTGTATTGAATAAAAAGACTCGAAGTTTTCATAACCAGAACAAATTTATCGTGATATCGATCACGATAAATTTTGATATCGATCAAATTTATCGTGGTAATCAGAGATTAAAAACAATCTTCGAAACAATTTTCAAGTTCAAAAAATATTAATTTATAAGGAACATAATTGTGGCTTAGTGTTAAAATTCATTTTCACTGAAGATTATGCAAAAGTTCCACACCATTAATATCTATTATACGAATTTTGATGCTATCAATTTGGGAGAAATAATCGTGGTTAATTGTTAAAACACAATAATTAAACTGAAGATAATGGAAAGGCTTCACGTGTTTACTATTAGTTCCATGAATTTTAAAACTATAAATTTGAAGGGATTGTGGATTAGTGTTGAAACTCAATTACACTGAGAATTATGCAAAGGTTACTATCAGTTCCACGAATTTTAAATATATCAATTGGGTTAAATGATCGTGGTTTAGTGTTCCACATGTTGATATGGTTCCACATTATTGATGTCACTTTCACGAATGTTAAAACTATCAATTTGATGTGAATGAGTGGATTACTGTTGAAAACACAATAAATTAAACAAAAGATTATGAAAAGGTTTCTTATTATTAATATCAGTTCCACAAATTTTGAATCTATCAATTTGGGGTACATGATCGCGGTTTAGGCTCTACTCACACTTGGTAACTCAAATCGCGGGAACTGGGCGACTCGGATAACAAACTTGACAAGTTTGTTATCAAACACGTTTAACTTGTGTTTTCAAATTATGTTGTTCAGATAAGTAAAACCTGTCTAAGGCGGACCCTGTGTAAGACGGAAACCTGTTGAAACAGAATGGTACTTCTGGTCCCAAGGAATTTTGTATAAAGGTTAAAGTACCTTTGTAAGCCGGAAACCTGCTAAAACGGAAAAGTTTTTTCAGTCCGGTCGCGTTCCGTCTTAGACAGGGTTTTCTCTAACCGTACTGTAGTACGGTTGCAGGATCATCGTCTGAGCGTCATCATTTGAAAACACATGTTTGTTATCCGAGTCGCTCAGTTTCCGCGATTTGTGTTTTCAAGTGTGAGTAGAGCCCAAGTGTTGAAAACTCATTAATTACATTGGAAATTATGGAGAGGTTCCACAATTTGGAGTGTTGGTACTGTATAATAGTGATTCTAATTTTTATTTCAAATTAATTTGTACACAGTTTACATAAACTATACAAATGAGTTGCATAATAAACAATAACAATTACAGCAACAATCACAATAACAATTAACAACAATATTATTGTTGTATAATTAACAATATATTATTACAATATAATTATTATAATAATTACTAATAATAATTATAATTATTAATAATCATTATAATTACTAATAATAATTATAATTATTAATAATTATAATATAATTATTATAATAATTACAATATATTATTGTATAATTAACAACAATTAACAAATAACAATAACAATTACGATAACAAGAGAGTGTTGGTATAAATGGGAAGAGGAACTGTTCGGGCATGAGACTGTTGTACTTTCCTTTGTAAATGATCGAATAAATGATTTGATTATCAATATCAGTTCTACGAGTTTTGTCAATTCATTTACGATTTTGTGTGTTTGTTTTGTTGCAGTTTGATCAGAAGAGACTCTCGCCCGGAACCGTCGATCCGGTGTGCGGTGCTGAACGGAGTGACTCACATCCCGGCCGCTTCCCATGACCACCGGTCTGCGGCCCGTCTCCGCATCGACCCCAAAGTGCTTGTCTTCGTTGAAACCACCTACTCGCGATTAGGCAAAGAAATCGCTGAACTGCTAGTCCACAATCGTATGAAGTGAGTACAATCTTCGTTAAAAGACTTCCAATTTAACAGACTTATTGCTCATTCTAACTCATTATTTGAATTCAAATTTATTCCCTTTTTGCTACAATACATTATATAAAGAAAATATTATGAAATACAAAACACAACTACACAAATACAGGAAAACCTTCTGAGGCAAATATTAAGAGTGATAAAAAGGTCCCTCCACAGTGAAATATACAATGAAATAATACGAAATCACTCAAGTGCACGTTAATAATGTAACTACATATTACATTATCGATCCGATACTGGTTCATCGGTATCAAAACACTGGATAGTGATCTGGATCAAGATACTGGATAAACAGTTGAGATAAACGCAACAAAAAAATGTTGGATGAGTTCACATAAAAAGAAGTAATGGATTTCTAAAAAAAATATGCCACCCCAAAGCTACTGCGAAGAGACTCTATGATCACTCTACATAATTATTACGTTGAAGACAAGACAAGACGAGATTAGTCACGTTGAGTCACAGTACTTCACATAGTTGCTTATGAAGCAACACACCCCGATTAGTCATTGCATCAGTGTGTGCTGCTTCATAAACAACTATGTGAATTACTGTGACTAAACGTGACTAATCTCGTCTTGTCTTGTCTTGACTAACCGGTGTACGCCTAGCCTTAGATTGAGCGCAGGTAAGCTAACAAACATTTTGCATACTGAACTAAGCAAATTCTACAATTTTTTTATAGAATAGAAATAATATATAAATCAAGAAAAATTTGTTAATGTCAAGTCCTGATATCCCGATGTCCTTCAAGTCCTGATATAAATCAGGACTTGGAGTGTTAATAATATTAATTGTTAATTGAAAAAAAAAATATAAAAAAAATATGATGATTATTACAGTGGAGCTACGAAGAGAATAGAGGTACGGTATGAGGTGTGCGGGGAGCTGTCTCTCTCACACGCTCTTTCTCTCTCTCTCTCACACGCTATTCCTCTCTCTCTCGCACGCTCGCGTCTGCCCTATCTTAATTACCCCCACTCGACCAGCTTCTACATTCCTAGCATTTCAGCCACATCTATTCAAAACGTAGCTCGACTGTACTGGTGAACCATTTGTCATTATAATGGTTTAATTAATTCTAATTTATTTAAATTTATTACTTAATAACTCAATCTGCTTTTTATTTCCTACTAAGTAATTGAAAAATAATACTTAATGTATGATGCAAAAAACTGTAAATTTTTCAATATAAAAAACAGTCCAAATATAATTTATGTAACATATTTCATAGCTGTTACAACTTTTACTCCAAAACCAAACACTTGACAATGTTTTTCTTTTTACTTCTACTTTCGTAATTCAACACGTATTTCTCTTTAATTTATTTACTACCAGTTGCACGAAAATCCTATCGAATTTAACGGTCGTGAAATGATGTCATATAACGGAACCAATACAACAAGAACCAATAAACGAATATGAAGACAATGTAATTTCGTCATTTTACGGTGGTCAAGTTCAATTAGATTCTCGTGTAACTGGCTGTTGTTAGAGTTGAATTTTTGTCTTGGTAATTTGAAATCCTTTAAGGAACCACCTATCCTCGATTAGGAAAAGAAATAACTTTAATGCAATGAGAATTGACATAACAAGCTTCCTTCTGCTTTCAAGCTTACAACCATTGAAAGTTGATGTAATTGTCAATTTTTTCCTGTAATTGTCAATTGTTAAATAGGTTACTCAATTCCCTACTAAAAAAAAATGATTTGAAAAAATCTTTGTTCAGATTACAAGGGAATCCATATTTACACGATCCATAGTAATTGGAAATACAGATATAAATAGACAAACGATAAATAAAATAGACAGACAAGGAATAAGATAATCAAGGATAAGTTTAATCAAGAACAATTCTATTGAAGCAGACCAATAATTTAATTTTTTTGTCGACTTTCATAAATGGATTTATTATCTATCAATTAGAAGACTTCACTCGTTAAAAGATATTTCATTTGAAAATAATTATCACACAATAAAAATTTCTGTTGGTTTTCCTATTAATACTGTAATAATAATTATGTGTGAATCGGAGCTTTCAACTCCTGACTCATCTCACGATAAAAGAGTTGCATAGCCTACTACTCAAATTTCTAATCTTCATTTAATTCTAATTTTGACCATATTCGTCATTTTTATATCTAAATGCTTTGTCAGTGTCAGTCACTCAATATCGCTTTTAATTTAAATCATCTAGGAAAAATTAATTACTGCTAACTGAAATTTTTCAATTTGAAATAGCTCCCATTGTACAGTACAAATAGATAAAAATAAATAGATAATATGTAAGTATAAAAAGATAAGTCTAATTAGGCTACTCAAAGTTTATGATATAATATTTTGAAGAGTTGAGGAATCCTCAATAGTCGAGTCATTGAAGGTTTGACGCGGAAAATAATGCCCAACCAAGCGAATTTTTCGTGCAATGTTCCTTGGTCCTTGGAATACAAATATTTGACCTTGTAAACCTTGTGCTTAATACAGAGTGCCTCAAAAACCCCAAAATTTCGGCTCGTTTCCGTCGAAAGAAGCGTCGGATAGAAATCACATCCACACAATTTTTCAGAGGATAAAATTTCGAAGATATTGATGTATAATTCATCACTGTATGTCCAATGAGTAACAAGTTACAATTTTTTAAAAGTAGATATTCAGCGTTATTAAATTGTAGGATTGAATAATGATGATTTTATAATGATTGAATAATGATGACATCAAGCGTTAAATTGTAATAATTTTCAGCTCAGAGTAGGTAACTTGGGTTTTGAATTTATAATAATTCTAAATTTGCGAAGGAAAAACAGTTTTGAGTTTGTCTTATCTTTGTAATTATATGAGTAACCTCTGAATGAATGAATAATCCTTGAAATCCGATGAATTCAATTCAGTGTACTCAAAAGAAGTGAAAACTGAAAGTTGATGTAAAACAAAAAATTGTTGTGCTTGAAAATAGAAATCTCTAGCTGTAAAAAGTGGAGTCAAATTCGACACATGAACATAGGCGTTGGCAGTGTGTTTTCTTTGCCATTTGTTGTTGCTGTTGTTGTATGCTCTGTGTCTTCGGACTCCACATTTGGTCAACTCATACTTCCTCTATATATACATCTACTAGGTATGGCTTTCAAGGACCCCAAAATCGAGAGGTAGAAAATTCGCACTCAAATGCAAATAAACCACCACTTTGTGTTTGGAAATAGTAATGTTTTATTACGTAAACCAAATTTGAATTTCATTTTCTAGCACTTATCTCTTCCAATTGTGTACTTTTAAGTAAAAAATAAGTATAAAATTGAACATTCAAATTGTAGCTTCTCAAGTTAGCTTGACTCGCTTGATAGTTGAACAAACCATCGCTAGGTAGCGCCACCTTCAGTGTCTATTCATTGTAACTAAAATTTGTGAAGCCGTGATAATTATGAGAAAAACTAATTAATATTTATTGTCGACTCATTTTAACACTTGGGCTAGGCGTACACCGGTTAGTCAAGACAATACAAGACGAGATTAGTCATGTTTAGTCACAGTACTTCACATAGTTGCTTATAAAGCAACACACACCGATTAGTCATTGCATCGGTGTGTACTGCTTCATAAGCAGCTATGTGAATTACTGTGACTGAACGTGACTAGTGTCGTCTCGTCTTGACTTGACTAACCGGTGTACGCCTAGCCTTATTCAGCAGTTGATCATATGTTAATCTATTCATCAATAATTTTGCTTTTATCGCTTTTTAACAATATTTTTGTGATGTTTGTGAAGCATTTTCGTATTATTCCTCTACTTTGGTAGGAAAATTTGAACCTTTACTCTTATACAATATTATAAATAATATATTATTATCAGAAAACATAAGTAGCCTATAAGTCGAATAAAATATAAGTTTTCTATAAATTTATCACGAAATCCTATACGTGAACTTATGAGTTTTGGACAATTATAATTTGGACTTATAATTTTTGGACAACCGATAATTTAATATGAACATTATAACATGTTATATGATCAACTAAAACTAAACAAAATGATTGAAATTATCTACAATCTGGATAGGTCAGAAGTTGCAAAATGAAGTCAATTACAACACATGAACATAGTTTTCCAGCCATTTTAGCTATCGTCAATTGTCTTGATGTTCTGTGCCTTCGGACTCCATGTCAGGTATCTTAATCCTTTCCCTATATATGCTGCTTGTATCTGATAAAGTGGATCCACGGGATCGAGAGGTATGAAACTTGGAGATTTCGACATTGAATTTCAGAAAATCTTGTGCGGACCTATTGAAACAATTTATGGGAACTAGTCCACGTCATATTTGATTTTCACTTTCAAGTTTTGTTTTTTATGAAATTTATGAAGATTTATTAATAAATGTGTATTAAATTATTCTACTTACCTGTAAGTTGACTACTGGAATTGATGCAGGTGATAATTCTACAATCCACCGCCAGGGTGCGTTGTAAGATACCGATCTTGAAAGGTACTAAATTTGAATAATCTACTGATAGTTCATTTTATTTGGTATATTTACATTTTTGAAGATGTATCTAACTATATACTACAGACTCAGTATTAAACAAAACCATGAATTATCTTTTTAAGAAGTGATGGCTGTGCTATTCATATCGTGGAATTTCTACTATTGATATCAAGTGGAATTTGATATCAATTTAGGTCCATCCATCGAATTTCATATTCGATTCTTCTATATGTATGTCATAAAATTATTCTGTAGATAGGGTTAAATTCATTCAATCAAATAAAAAGAGAACTTCTTCAATAATTATTTCAGTTGAAAGTTAATCAAGCACATTGAAAATATCCTACTATACTACTTCCAAGTAGTGTAGCTTAAAAACGAAAGTTTAAGCTGGCTAGATAGAAGGCGACTACACACTACAAATTATTAAAACTAACTTTATCACTGTACTAGAAATAATACGAGATGTATGATTTAAACTACAGTATATTGTCCTTCTTCGCCTCATGTATTCATTCTAAGGGAATGTTTGAATATTATGATGTTCAATGGATGACACCTGAAGGTGACGCCACCTACCGATCGTTTACCAAACTATCAAGAGACCCAAGTTAACTTTGTAAACACAAACATTGAATGCTCACTTGAATATTAACATTTTAATATTAAAAAAATGAACAGTTGGATGATTTAGTTTTAGAAGATGAAATTCAAATTGAGGTCACACAATAATTCATCACTATTTTTGAACTAAATGAGGTGGTTAATTTGTATTTCAGGGTGAATTTCATACCTCTCGATCTTTGGGACACTGGATACCAAACCTAGTTGATGTTATATAGGGGGAGGAAGAGTTGACCATATGTGGAGTCCGAAGACACAGAACATCCAACCAAGACGCACTCATTCTAAACTCAAGGGCATTGAAACGTATTCATTGCTAACGTCTACTATGTTCATGTGTCGAATTTGACTTCACTTTTTGCTTTCCAATTCTAATTCTTGAATAGTGTTAATTTTTTTGAAAAATATGTCTGGGGTTTCATTATCTTCTAGTTTTGCTCTTCTGGTTAGACTGTTTCGAATTTAAAAAGACTACTGATTTAAGTTTTTTTATTTCAGCGCCAATGAAATTTAAACAATTGAGAGAGAAAAATGAAATATTTCATTAAAAAATGTCTGTCTTGCAAATTTTTCCATTGATGAACAAATCGTATGAAGATAGCAATGACAACTAATATATAGTAACTTTTTATAGTATGTTGCATCAGAGACAATTGGATACTAAGTTCCAAGATTCTAGTTCCAATTGTCTCTGGTTGCATCCAAGTTTGGCGCTATGATTGTCTGTATAGTTTTTAATTTGTTTTGTCATCTACGATCTAAACTCGATGGATTCCTTCCATTGATAAAATTGATATTCCAAATTTCTCCAAAAAGATCGAGGTCGCCAAGATATTTTTAGGGAATTCACAAATTTAGCATAAACATAATAAAAAAATCAGTTTTCAGTATTGTTCTCCACCTCAAAATCAACTTTGGTAGCAAAATGAAGTCATTTCCGTCACATGAACATACTTTTCCAGCCATCATCAGCTATTGTCAATTATCTAATGCTCTGTGACTTCGGACTCCATGCATGTTAATCGAGTCCTTCGAGTATATATATATCAAGTAGTCCTGATTCATAGACTCTCTATGATCGAGAGGTATTAAAATACGGAAATTGAACGTCTCGCCTAAGAAATCACAGGCGATTATCATGAAAACAAATGCTGTTAACTGGTTTTAATTGAGTTTGAATTTCATTTGCAATTATTGTGTTTTAATAATATTTCTTGATTATTTAATAATTAATGAATAAAATCCTCAAATTAAATTTGCCATTTTATGCCAATATACAACTTGTAGTGTTTCTGTTTGTTACCGCTAGATGGTACCACCTCCTGGTAAAATTCAATCTGCCAAAATTCGAATCATAAAAATTGATAACAGAAATAAGAGCCTATAATCAATCACACTGATTGAAATATTTAATGTGCAACTAAGTTTACTGAGGTATACTAAGTTAGTAATAAATGCTAATGCAAAAGATATTTCAATCGAGAGGTAGCCTACTGTATCAAAATATGAAACATTTGTAAGAAATCCACAATAATAATATTACTTCATTTGGAGGTTAGCTAGCACCTATAGCTAAATACAGCAAGGGCATGGAAAACAAAACACTGCCTTGTCTTTCTATCTTTAGTATCTACTATGACCCTACTTTTCACTACTGAGGATTCGATTTTTTATATTAAATTTACTACAGTAGCGTCATTTCAGCTTCTAAACTGGGGTGGCAAGGTCTGGGATCTGGGGGTTGGGGGTATCGTAGTGATGTGAAATGCACGGGCATCTATGATTTGGGGCCAATGCCCAGTATTCAAGCAAATAACTTTTCTACTTTTTACACCCTCATTTTGAACATGAAAGCTTTTATTGTGTGTCAATTAAAATGTTTAATAAAGAATGAAGATTGTGCCACGTTTATAAACTGTAATTTTTTACTTGTTTGCAAATAACTGATATTATTACTGCTTGATTATAGTACAGATGTGAAGTGCTTTTCTGTTTAATAATAATCAAGAATGGTCAGAATTAATTGAGAACTAAAATGTTTCCAATTATTCAGGAGATTCTGAAATAGGCTACGATTCAAATAGCCTAATCCATTTGTTTGAAAGCTTGCTATCCTTGAGATCATTTGTTTGAAGTTACTGTACATGCACAACGAGTTCTCATCACATACAAGATGGGATTCAAGTTCTTTTTCTGTTTTAACTGTTTCTATTATATATCATTTCAATGTAGTAGAGCTACTTTGAATTTTTGTCTGAAATTATGACACCAGGAGGTGTCACTACCTGGCGGAGATTCAACGAACGACCATCGTTCTCCTAGTAAACATGTACAGCTACGCACCAAATGCTGACATTTATCATCAATTTATTATTAATGGTAAATGAATGAGAAAAATTATTCCATTAAAATAAAATTCAAATGTGTTTTACACAATAATGAATACTTAATTTTGAACACTATCATGTGGTTCGTTCGTATTTGAGGTTGAATTTCATACCTCTCGATTTTGGGTACTCTGGAAACCACACCTACTGGATATATATAGTGGAAGGATGAGTTGTCCAAATGTGGAGTCCGAAGACACAGAGCATACAACCAAAAAGACTAGACTTCTACATATACCGCAAGGGCATTTACAACAAGACCCTGCAACTGTCTTCTATGTTCATGTGTCGACTTTGACTTCATTTTTACCACTTGGATTTTAATTTTAGAAGCACCAGTTGACAAAGTATTTCTAGCTTAGATAATTCTAATTTACTGTTTAGAATTCTCTCGAGTACACACAATGGCTGAGATTCAAGGAGTTCCATACACTATGTATCTATTAAGACAACAATGTCTCAGATTCAGGGAGTTATCTATCAACTCACAATAATTCACATTGATTAGGAAAGAAACCCTCAAATCTCAAATTTAAAACAGCTTCTTATATTTTATTTATACACAATTGTCACAATGCTTAAACTAATGTTATATCTAAATTATAAAATATGTCACACATTAGACATTCATTTATTCAATTATAACATTCTCATATTAATGTAAGGTGAGTTATCAACATTGGTGTATCATGAAAAATTGATCTAGTTTAGAATCAAAATCGTTAAAATTCGGCAACAGTATATACGTTTTTCTCTATCAACATTTTCTTCATCTTTTGTTTAAACGATTGTATTGATTCTACATTTCTTATGGCTGCTGGTAGTTTGATAAAATATCTCATCCCGGAATATAATGTAGTTAACGCCATTGGATGGCATTTACATGAATTCAACAATTGATCATTAGTCATTCACTTATCTATATAGCGAAATGGCACTTATTCATTCATTCATTCCTATAGGAAATATACCCGACGATGACCGGTTAAGTATACCAATACCACGCTTCGCCACGGTCATTCATTCATTCATTCATTCATCAAGGAGAATAATTCAATCATCCACTACTCCAACAATCACCCACTAATAGAACTATAGAATTCATTCGTTGTAATTCTCATTTACAGAAGCTCAACTAGATTTTGTTCTAGTCTTGATTGAAAATCCTCTATTTTCTCGCAACGTATACTGTAAAAGTAATCATTTCTATTATTTCTGTAGGTCCTTTTAAATTTGGAGTATAATTCAAGCGTAAAATAGAAAATTAACATTTGTCAAATTGTAGGCAACCAACCATTTACCGGAACTAACAAAAATACATATTGTAGTCTACACTCATTAGTCATTATATTACAATTTCGAATTCAAAACGATGTAACGAGAGCAAAATGAAGTCAAATGCGGCACATGAACATACTTTTCCAGCCGTATCAGCTATTGTCAATGGTTTCAATGCTCTGTGCCTTCGGACTCCATGAATGCTCCTCAAATCCTTCAAGTATATATATCGACAGAATACGATTTCCAGGATAGCTAGGAGCGAGAGGTTACAAGATTATGGAACTTTGCTTTCTAATACTAAAACATTCAATGTATTAATTTTAAAACGGGTGAAGGAAACTGGTTCTAAATTAATTTGATTTTCTGTTTCAAGTACAAAAACTAATGGAATTAATATAGGGAAATTGATAAATGGGAATAAATAAAGCTCAATTTACAGGGACTTGACGAGTAGGATTGAATTACTTGGTAATTTTTGATCCACCGCTAGGGTGCGCTCTTGTCTGGTGCCCTTGGAACCCGCCATATTCAAATTTATAACAATTTAATATAACTTCACCACTAAAAAATAATATAGAATCCACGATAGTACTGAATTTGTAATTGAGATAATTTTAAAAATAGTTTACTATCATGGGTTCTTATGGAAAGGATAAACGTGGCCAGGTTACATGGGAAGGCGGTTTATAATGGGCAAAGCATTGAGACTCGATTAATTGAAATGCAAAAGCTGTAATAACTAAATTGAAAATTTCATTGGAAATGAATAAAGACAATTAATTATGAATTATTTCATGCAATAGTTATCTCAATTGAAAATTATTCAATTACTTTCCGACCGATAAAATGTCTAACGTGCATGGAGTGTTGTAGTAAATGTAGGTCTAGTAGTAGCCTACATACTGCAATATTGTTATCTGCAAGTGATTAAAAATCTTTCTATAGAAACTCAATTATTTCTACCAGTAATGTAATTGATTTAAATCCAGTATAAATTGATTGTGATCATTCAGTATTGTACAATTGAAATTTGAATTGCCGGCTGGTTTTTTGACCAGAGGGTGGCACCATCTAGCGGTAGTATGGTGAACTAACATTAAAGGATATCATCACTGTAACATGTAAACTGGAGCCTACATGGAAATTGCTCAGTTATTGAGGATTTATTAAATAAAAATGGAATTAGCTGACAAAATCTATGTTTAAATCTGAAAATCAAAGCTATTTAGAACATGCTCCCATAAAATGTTTCCAGCTTGACTTTGAGGTTTTTTTAATATTTGGGAGTAAAGTTGCATTAATTTGTACCTCTCGATTCTGGGTAGCTTTGAAATCGGGGAATTTCTGTACATATATACTGCAAGATTAAGAGCAAAAGACATGGAGTCCGAAGGCACAGAGCATCAAGACATTGACGATAGCTGATAATGGCTGGAAAACTATGTTCATGTGTCGAATTTGACTTCATTTT
Source organism: Laodelphax striatellus (assembly GCA_017141395.1). Classification (NCBI taxonomy): domain Eukaryota; kingdom Metazoa; phylum Arthropoda; class Insecta; order Hemiptera; family Delphacidae; genus Laodelphax; species Laodelphax striatellus. Next base: position 15,010,469 of record CM029540.1, read on the forward strand.
GCTTCTTGAGACAATTTTATCACTCGAACAATTACCTCTCATACTTATAGGCTAGTTATCCCATACAATTAGGAATTAATACCAAAGAAATTAAACATCCAGACGTTCATTAATATTTGAAATTATTGTGCGATTTGTACATAATAGAAAGAATAAATTTCATTTCATTTAGAGTCGACTTGGAATTAAGTTGGTTTATATCTTTTATGGTTTGAATAGGATTTGAATTGATATTACCATCACCGAAAATGTCTTAATGTCTTACTGTAAAAATAGAGTTAAATAAATTGAACCTTTTTTCAAGTTCAGCAATGAATACTGTAGTCCTACTACTCAATCTAATTTTGTACCTTCTGTATTTATAGGCCTATCTTATAATTTGATCAAGGGACTTTGTTCTCATTGAATGATACCATACCAAATTTTTCAATAGTGGATTTATTCTTATGCTTCGTCACAGAAAAGTAGAGACTCCGAATTATCTTTGGCTATGTGTTTCAGAGATAGAAAGATATGATTTGAAAACTGGTCCACTTTGTTCAATTAACATTAATTTGAATTGATCGCATATTTATTTAACCAGAAGGTGGCTCCACCTAGCGGCAGTTTTGAGAATCACTTCATGTCTTGAAAGCACTAGTCAACTGGTAGAAATGAAGTTCATATCTATCATTATTTACAAATTAAATAAGAAATATTTGTACTAATTATTGTTTAAAAATGAAAATCAAATTTATTTCCAACTGTTTCTGCTCACCAGTTTCTAACCATTTTTCTTCCGGCTTTTTGTATTTGATCTCAAAGTATCATAATTTCATACCTCTCGAATTTGGGAGTCGTGAAATACATACCCAGTTGTTATATATATTAAAAGGATTCGACAACCACATGTGAAGTCCGAAGACACAGAGCATTTATTACACTATTGACAATAGCTGATGATGGCTGGAATACACTATGTTCATGTGTTGGAATTGACTTCATTTTGCTTTTGCTTAAATTGAAAGAAACATGAAAATACATGATTAGAAAAAAAAACATTAATGAAAATAATGATTAGAATTTTTTGATGATTCACCTCGAAACTCATTTTTTGCGATAATATTAAAAAACTTGGGTATTTCAATATTATTCTTAATCTTCTCTGAATGAATGCTACAATAATTGAAATTTGAACTGCGTTGGGAGAATGCACTTTGTTCCATTAATCAATATTGTAATAATTTTAATAAATCAATAAATAGATAATTTATATTTTCTCCTCCACAAAAATTCAACTGTGCTTTGAAGAGACTTTATATATCTAGTTCTACAAGTATTCAACTATTAGGCTAGGCGTACACCGGTTAGGCTAGGCGTACACCGGTTAGGCTAGGCGTACACCGGTTATTCAAGACAAGACGAGATTAGTCACGTTTAGTCACAGTACTTCACATAGTTGCTTATGAAGCAACACACACCGATTAGTCATTGCATCGGTGTGTGCTGCTTCATAAGCAACTATATGAATTACTGTGACTAATCTTGTCTTGTCTTGACTAACCGGTGTACGCCTAGCCTTAATAATTAATATATCTCTACAAGAAGAATATTAATCAGACTTTGGTCACCCTGTTGCCCTCTCATACTGTAACTCTTCAATAAAGAAATAATGAATCTTCTATACAAAAAGTGTGTATCACGTTCACAATGAATTTCTAGAAATATTCAAGAGTATAAGTGTTTGATACATATTTTACCCTTGTAATAATTCCTAAACTTGATAGTTTCTCTTGGCTTAAAGAAATAGAATTCTTTGTAGTGATCTACAGACGAGTGGTGATGGAGCTGTCGTAGCTTCAAACTTGAAAAATATCATTTATTCATATTATTTATGTAATTTGGTGTTTTACAATTTTCAAAGAAAAAGGCTTGAATATAGAGTATAGACTATCAATGCCATGTATCTCCAAATAGGATTTCCTATTCGTTTATTTTAAACAAACTGATTAAAAATTTTTACTTTAGATAAGTTTCCTGTCCTATGAGATGTTTTAATTTTTTTATCGTATGGCTTTTTATTGGTGGGGAGACCCTTACGGGTAGGTTCCACCTCGCCTTATTTTTTGAATCGGTCACCCATCCGAGAGCAGTATTGAATGTTTGTTACTTAACCACATGATTACTCACTATGAGATGTGTATTTAATTTTCTATAATCTCGTGTTATTCTCACTTTTTAATTTGTTCTATTTTGTATTGTCTGTTTCAGATACAAAGTTGAAGTAGCTGGTAAATCGTTACCGGTGCTAACGAACCTAGACAAGGGCAAATACGGTGTTATAGTATTCGAGAACCTCAACAAGTACCTGAATATGGATAAGTGGAATAGGGAGCTATTAGATAAATATTGTAGGGAATATAGTGTGGGAATAGTCGGCTTTGTGGCTCCCACCGAAGAGACTCTGGTCGGTGCTCAAATGAAGGGCTTTCCTCTGCTCATACACAACAATTTGAGATTGAAGGTGAGATACTCTTCACTCTTTATTATTATTTCATTGAATAGAATAGAATAGTTTTTATTCACTCGAGAGCTTGTTATAACATAGAGCTTTGTCACATATAACATACTTCAGATTTATCAATGTAATGAGAGTCTTTTGTATTTTCAAGGTCTTCACATTCACATGTTTGGAGCTTCACTTTATACTATATATCAATATCACATGCATTAGTCAAAAATAAAAACATACTAAACTTAACGAAATAACAATAACAAATATATTCTGATAACAGCTATATCACAATCATGTCAGAGAGAGAGAGAAAGAAAGCAATAATATAACAGACTATTTATGGATTAAAATAAAATATCACAGCTATATCACAGACAAGGAATCACATTGATAAGATAATTTAAGCTCAACACCTTGTCTATATGTCAATTTCATCTATGGATAAAAATTCTCCAACTGAGTAGACAGGGCTTCTCTCAAACCACTTTTGCAGCCTAGTCTTGAAAACATTCAATGGAACAGTAATACACATTAATACAGTAATAAACAGTTAGTAATAAACATTAATACAGTAGAGATTCGATAATCTGAGGTAATTGAGGCTCATCGTTCTTACGAAAAATTATATTATTTTATTTATTATACAGAAAAAAGTATGATTGTGGGTTTTTTTGGCTGAGAGACCCTCTCGGGTGATCCGCCTCGCCGAATTATCTCAATGATTTGGGAAATATGGTGAACTTATTGTTAGGTTCAGTATGTCCAACACTCTATTACAATGATAAATACAGTAGAGTGTAGAGGTTTGGTAATAATAATAATAACGTGTAACCTGGCTGGCTCAGGTCTGATGTCAGAGTTTTCAGGTCACTCCTGATCAGTTCAGGGTCTCTGACGTGACTTAACGACTGTTTTATAGGCAGCCGGGACCGACGGCTTAGCGTGTCCTCCGAAACACAAGGAGTGGCTCGAGCTAAAATCTCACGGTCTTACCTGGGTTTGAACCCGAGGTTTGGTAATCCGAGGTAACTGAGGCTCATTTGTACCTCGAATTACGAAAAATGAATTATACCGAAAAACAAAGAAAACCGTATTTTCATCAACATTTTAGTCAAATTCAATTGAGAATATTGTTACTGAAGGTATACGAATACTGTACATGAACTATAGACATATATATGAAGACATGGTTGTAATGATATAATGAGATGTAATAAATACAGTAGAGATTCGATAATAATCCGAGGTAGTTGAGACTCATAATTATAATAAATAGATTTTACCAAAAAAAAAAAAAACGTATTTTCAAAATTCCAATCAAATTGAATTGAGAATTGTTATTGAAGTTATACAAATACTGTACATGAATTGTGCAATTACATGAATTCTACAAATACATGAATACGACAAATATATTAATTGTTCAAATACATGTTTGAGTGGACCAGTTATGTTTCCTTTTAAAGTGAAAACGTTTGTAGGTCGAAAAAGAGTTAAAAGTATTTTTAGGCACCTCGGATTACCGGTGCTTGCATTGTCGAGACTCCCCTGTATAGAATCGGTAACATTTTATTATGATAGTAATAACTCCGTGAGATCAGGTTGTGATAAGCACTTTCAAGTATTCACAACCTTGAAGTATCTCAGAGTCTTTTCTCTTCTGAAATTTCTTAAAAGCAATCCGAGAATAAGTTTGGTGGATGAGTTTGAAATTTAGGAAGTACTATTGATGGGTAAAAAGTTCTGAAAATATCAAGATGTAGTCAAATATCACTACTTATTAGTGTTTCCATTTTTTTAGATATGAAGACATCTCACTAGACACTGTAACAGCAGTAAAAGCTTCCTGTGAACAGATTCACTTATGAAATTTTTAGTTGCTTTCCGCGCTTTTTATCTTTTGAAATTACTTATTAAAAGATGTCTAATGCCCGGTTTTTCAGTCGCTCAATAGACAGTTTATAGATTCAATAGCACTATTGGATCAATAACCATGTGTTTTCAAATGCAAAAAAAAAGTTATCGATTCGATAAGTTTATTGAACGACTGAAAACCGGGCATAAGAATAGTTCTGTTGGATTTGCTGGATGAATGAGTTGGAAATCCAAGAGGTGAATAAGGTTATTGCATTGAGAGGTGCAAATTAATCTGGTTCTCTGTGACACGATTCACGATTAAAATAATGAATCAGTCCTTCGATTATGCCTGAAAATGTGTTTCTTAATCAAGTCAGTTCATTGTGATTAAATAAAAAGTTGTTAGTGTGAAAATGATTCATTTTCCCTTTTTCCAGGATGCTGCATTGAATGCAGGCTCTCCGATTCTAAGACTGACTCGTGCCGGGGAAATAGCCTGGGGTCCATTGCCGGGCTCTGATTGGACGGTGTTCTCGCCCAATCACTCCACCTACGAATCTCTGGCATGGGCTAACAATAATTCACAAGACTGGGGTGGTGAATCCGAAGAGGGCTCTGTGCATACACCTCTCACCACTGTTATTCAAGTGAGTTATTGTTATCGGATATTCTTCAAGAAAATACAATGGTAAAAATATACGTACTTCAAAAAAGTACGAAATTATTAAATATATAGGGTTGTCATAAAAGAATGGTGCGAAGATTGAATTTTTATAGAAACCAGTGTTCAAGCCGAACAACCTAAATTAGACAGGAATCATGAACTGATTCGGGTTAAATTTTTGTCAGAAAACCGCACCAATTCATTTGAAACTGCACCATTCTTTTATGATAACCCGGTATTTATTCTGCGAAATTATTTCAATACTGTTCATCACCCTTCTAATTATCCACGCAATTCTAAGGCTCATATGGGCATCATCCTCAGGAAAAAGGACAATCTCGCCAGTTTCATTTTCAAACTGTGATTGAGTTCATTTCTTTCAATGCTTTTGGAAGCCCAATAACGTTATCTTATAACTAAATACCGATATTATATCTTACCAAATCATGTTATGTTTCTCAAGGGACGGATTCTAAGATCCAAAGATTCAAAGATCCTCACACGTCAACCGAAGCTTATTGTGTATTACAATATAAGTAGTTGATGAGCAACTACTTAGGCTAGGCGTACACCGGTTAGTCAAGACAAGACAAGACGAGATTAGTCACGTTTAGTCACAGTAATTTACATAGATGCTTATGAAGCAGCACACACCGATGCAATGACTAATCGGTGTGTGTTGCTTTATAAGCAACTGTGTGAAGTACTGTGACTAAACGTGACTAATCTCGTCTTGTCTTGTCTTGACTAACCGGTGTACGCCTAGCCTTAGTGTTAATTAGTACTATACTAGATTCGATTAATCAAATAATAAGTGACATCACAATTCCTCATGTTTCCTAATCGATAGAATTCCCTACTTTTTTAACCTGTGAATATTTTACTTTGATATTAATGATTGGATCTCTTTGAATTTTTTGTTTCAAATCAAATCATAAATAATTTTCAATTGTATTTCGTAATTCACGTTATTCAATCAAGTTAGTTAATTATTTAATCTTATGTTTGTAGTGAAGAATAAACCGAATGAGACCTCTGGTTTACTGAATACTGAACCAGAAGGTGGCACCATCTAGCGGTTGTGTGTACAACCATGTCGTGATTTTCAAATCAACTCCCATTTACTTTTTAACATTATATTATACAAAATTAATTATAAAAATAAATTTTTATCTTGTCTTTGAAAGAGAAATTCAAATGCATTTGGAATCAGTTCGCATAATTTCTATCTGTCTTGATCGCATGAGGCTTTTATATATTAAACGGCAAAGTCTCTCCTCTTCATACCTCTCGATTTTGAGGATCCTGGGAATCAGACTTCGGTGATATATATAGGGAGTGGATTCCTAGAAGGAACATGGAGTCCGAAGGCACAGGGCATTGAAACAATTGACAATAGCTGATAATGGCTGGAAAAGTATGTTCATGTGCCGGAATTGACTTCATTTTGCCACGACATTATTTGAATTAATTGAATAAAACACTTAAAGATAATGTCAATTCCACTATTTTATTATTCACAGCACTGGACCGCGGTTTCGTGGCTACACCAGTCACAAAATCAATAAGATTTCTACAAATAAGTTGAAATTAATTGATTAAATGGTAAAATGTTTTGAAAAGAGCATTAATATAATTGACTAGCTGATCATGGCTGGAATAGTATGTCTCTGTGTTGGAACCGACTTCATTTTAGATTTTACTTAGGAAATTATTATTTAGAGGGGGCAGTAGTAGTTGGCCAAATTTAATTATGTCCCATAAGAACAATGCTATTTTTTGTAATCTTTTAAAATTACGTTTGATGTGTCATTTGAAAGAGAATATTATTCTTTAGGGGGTGGTCTTTTTCGAATTTTAAATATTCCTTTTTGAAAAAACAATAAAATTTCAAAATTTCCCTAATTTTGATATTTTATGGGGGTTTTTAAGAGGAAAATTCAAAATTCAAAAAAGACCACCCCCTGAAGAATAATATTCTCTTTCAAATGACACATCAAACGTAATTTTATGTGAAAAATGACGGTGCTATATGTTTCAAAAGATTACAAAAAATAACATTATTCTTATGGGACATAATCCTATACGGCAGACTACTACTGATATGATAAAATTATTAATTATTTAAATTGTTGAATGATAAATCGTGAACTATTATTGAAATATAATTGTCAATTCGCTTAATTTTTTTCGAATTATTAGATATGATAATGATCTCTAATGCATTTGAAACATGGTGCTACAGAAGAATGCTGAGGATTAGCTGGAGAGAGAAGATTACGAATGAGGAGGTTTTTCAACGAGTTGGAGAGAAAGGTTATCTGCTGAAAGAAATAAAAAAGAGAAGAGCACAATTAGTTGGTCATATTCTTCGGCATGAGGGACTGACAAAGAGAATAATAGAGGGGATGAATGAAGGAAAGAATATGCGAGGAAGGCCAAGACTGGAGTACACAGAACAACTTTTGAAGGATATGAGATGTGCCACCTATAGCAACATGAATAGGATGGCGGATGACAGAGAAGCGTGGAGAGTTGCTGCCAACCAGCCCAACGGCTGTTAACTTAAGAAGAAGAAGAAGAAGAATAAGAATGATCTCTATTGTATAAACATGATTATTGAAATGTTACAGGATCATGGAAGATTTGACAACATCCAACGAGTATTTTTCGGGTCCGGTTTGAAGTTCTGGCTGCACCGGTTGCTGTTCCTGGATACGCTGTCGTACCTCAGCCACGGTCAACTGTCCATCAACCTCAATCGACTCCTATTGGTTGACATCGACGACATTTTTGTAGGAGAACAGGGTACACGATTGCGCAAGGAAGATGTGCAGGTAAAATGATAAAAATATTATAAATTGAGGATTTAGTGCAGTATCTATTTATTTTATCCATGGTAATTAAGCTGCTTTTCAACAATGTGAAATGAAAATTAGCATACAATCATAAGTATTATTTTCACGTTTCAAGATTTAGATTTAGATCTAGACCGCGAGCTGAAACATGGACCTTCTACTCCCACTTCATGTGACCGAACACTGAAATTTTTAGGGTGGGGGTAGAAGTTTGGTCAGTTCGTTCTCGGCAGCCGATACCTTAGCTTCGAGTCCGGGTGGGTTTTATTGTCTGTAAAGAAAACATAGGCGAGAAGAGGGCAGTGACCTAAGTGTCTCGAATCCAACAATAGCTGAGGGGAAGGCGAGCCGAAAGTTTTCTACACTGACCGTAAGCATGCAGAGTGAGAGCGAATGATTTGTGAGAGAGATACTTCCATCCCTACCATGCCAGTCACTCTTCAACCGTTAGAGGGGTTGAGGTTCATGTTTTAACTCGCGGCCTATATCACTTTATTCATGTAGATTACAATGTCAGCTTAAATTCTAGACTATAAAGTTTAGCAATGAATCTCGTCAAAAATGAAAGTACCATAATTATTACAATCTTCAATAATTCACTTAAGAGAGCTTATACTACAGAAGCTAATCAAATTATGTGAATAAGAGCTTTACTTCTACATAATTTCATACAGCTATTTTATTTATTAAATATATGGCTAGGTTCTAAAGCATGACGATGGTTTAGTTTTGAAACTGAAAGCAATTTCAATAATCCATTCAATATTATGGAACCTCATTATTATACTCTACAGCTGTAATAAACAATATACGAGTAGATATGGGATTCAATACGCCAACAGTAAAATGATCGTTCTGTATCCACATGAAACGGCGGAGTTTGAACAGATAGATGTCCATTCTTGGAGAAGGATATGCAAGGACATCCTTTCCATAAACACTCAACCAAGACAGAGAGAAAAAGTGAAAAATACCCTTTTTTGGATTTTTATTCATTCTATTATTATCATTTTCGTAATAGACACTATTTATAGATCACGTGAAGCTCTAGGATTGTTCCTGCGATTTGCACATTAACAAATTCATGAAAAAAGTTGAAATCATTCTGATTTTCATGATGAATTGTTGTTTGATTAGCCCTTTTCGAAAGATCCTTTTTTACTCTACAATTAAAAAAGGGTAAGCTTAGATAATAAGGTAACTTGAAGAGTGAAAATATCACTCACATAATTATTTAGTGTTTATGGCCTTTAAATCGCTGCTGTAATGCTTCTTCAGGACACGTTTTAGAATTATAAGTTCTATTGATTCTACGGTTCTATTGATTCTATTGGTTCTACGATTAGAAGTTCTGAATTTTTGGATCCATAACGAACTGCGAAGTTAACACTATTGTTTCAACACAAGTGAGTAATATTTATGTTATTTACTGTAAAATTTGACTGCATGTCGTCAATTCTAGTGTTGAAACAATAGTAAATTAGAGTTGTGGGTTATAGCATAGCCTAACCAATTATTAATGAATTATCTCTGGCTATAGGCTCTATAACCTATAATATTATGCAACTCTAGTTCACTGTAAAACGTGGTTGTTAAGAAGCATTACTAGAAAGGGTTGATTTTCTTACTTGGGGAAGTGAAAAAAAAGAAGGATCTACGTCAAGAAGTAAAAGAGGAGGAAAATATTAGTTTTAAAATATCGCAAACTATCAATTTGGCAAATTTTGTTTTGTTTCAATAATGGATGTATTTTAATAATCTAAAAATCAGTACTACAATAGCCGATAGTTGATCAAGTTTTAATCTAAATATAACAATTCTCTGTTGCAGGCCATGCTGGAAGCTCAAGAAAGAATAAGAGAAATGGTGCCTGGCTTCAAATTCAACCTGGGGTTTTCGGGGAAATATTTCCACCATGGAACTCCTGAAGAGAATCGTGGAGATGATATGATCTTAGGTGAGTTACTCATATGTTTTTATTTCATCGTTTTTAACAATAAGGGAGGTCGGTTGGATAAAATTATTCAACTCTTTCTCCGAGGAAATTGAAATTTGGAATTAAAAATTGTTTATTGAAGTTCCATGGTTTTTAGCCTATTTATTCATAAAAAGGGTGTAACACAAGGGTGTATTCATAAAAGGGTGAGTTTCTTGATTTTTTCATCAATTCAACTACGAAATAAAAGCTAAATTTCTTTGTAGAATGATTTATTTTTTTAGTAAATGGTTATTTCAATTGGAAGTCCAAGTCTTATCTCACTTATTATCAATATATTATTATATTCAGGTGATTTTCTACTTCAACAAAGATACCAATTTATATTGAAATATCAAATTTAAAATTTCAATCCAGTTTAATTATTTCGAATTACTGAATTTTATATTTTTTGCAGAAAACTCGCACAAATTCATGTGGTTTAGTCACATGTGGAATCATCTTCAACCACACTTGTATGAAAACCAAAGCCAGTTAGAAGCTGACATGTATCTCAATAAAGCGTTTGCCAAGGTAAGGATTGATCATAATATACAACATATATATAGTGTGCATGTCAAATTTCTTGATTTATGCATTGAATGTTGATCAAACTCATCTTGAACGTAGAAAATCGATTAAAATTTATCAAAGATAAAAAGCCAACTGATAACAAACATTTGTTCGGTAAGTTCAAACTATTTAAGTTCAAATTTGGTAAGTTCATTTACAGTTATGACCTAGCAAACCTAAAATACTTTTTTTTAAATGCTGATGTCTGTTTTCTAAGTGACAAACTTTCACCATGTTCCCTATCAAGTGATAATTGGTTATGTTGGTGAAGTGGAACAACCCTACTCGGGTTTCCCCACTATTGAAAGCCATACGCTAAATAAATAAACCTAAAATACATCTACATCTCTACAATGTAAGCCTACAATGTAGGCCTATTCACAAAATTAGACTTCGAAAAAACGAGGGTTCTGGAAATTTATTTATTTTGGACCAATACTGTACCTCATTTGCCACCTCACAATATTCAATACAATAGGTCAATATCTCTGTGCACCACCCCACAATATCTCATATATTATAAGAGTTTTGTAAAAATAATGACAGCCACTGTAAGCGTCCTATTGGGTCAATTCAGATACGGTTTGCGCCAAAAGAAAGGTGAGCGGTCCCAGATATTCAGCTTTAATTTGTATTTTGAAGAAAACCCGTTCAAGTAAGGGCTGAAAAATATAATATAAACTCAGCGCTATCTAATGGATTTTGAAGGAACTGCTTGAACCTGTCTGCTGTATAGAGTATTAAATAAGTTGGTGTCGAATTTGAACAGAGCAATCAGTGTTTTGCTCTGCTGTCTTACTCTAGCACCTTATAAAGATCATTATTATATCTTTGTAAATAGTGTTTCAACAAGATTTAATAATTAAATCGCGTATACACGCTGCATAATTTGCTTTCATACTGAACAATGTGTACCGACATTTCCTATTGCATTGAATAGTAAATATTTATCCATACTATGTAGCCTACACCACTGAGCTAAATTATCTAACTGGAGGTAGCAATGAATGAACAAGCTGGGTTCCTCCTATTTTTTTTATCATGCCCCACTGTACTGCCAACCTAACAAAATTAGGTGGCCCGTGTTCCACCTAATTTTGTTAGGTTGGCAAAACAGTGGGTACATCATATGTTGCCTAATCATAAAATGATTAGGGCATGATAAAAAAAATAGGTGGAACACGGGTCTCGTATAGCAGCCCTAGCTTGTGCTACCTCCAGATGGATATATTTAGCTCAGTGGCCTACACTGTACAGTATGTATGCATGCAACTATGCACCTTTAGTTCATGTATTATTGCTTGATTAATTATTGTATGCTTTGTTTTCGAACAGGATCACGGTATTAGAGTTGATTCACAGTACTCAGTGGCTCCCCATCATTCAGGGGTATATCCGGTACATGAAATGCTTTATTCGGCTTGGAAACGAGTATGGAACGTTAAAGTGTCGTCTACTGAAGAGTATCCTCATTTGAGGCCCGCTAGGCTACGAAGGGGATTTATTCACAGGAATATCATGGTGAGTCTATTTGTCCAGTTTCATAAAATCATTCTCAAAGTTTTCAAAAGGTTCCAATTCAATAATTCTGTCACAGGATCTGGTCAGATGTTGTGTGATATCTGAACATAATAAAAACACAAATATGTAGCCAAATATCGCTGTTTAATAAAGAAAAGCATACACATGTTTCAGCACCATTGTGCCATCTTCAGTATTTTTGTTCCCAATAACTAATTATTCATGACCTGAGCTCTTGGAACCAACATTTCACTTCAATTATTCTTAACCAAGAACTTTCATTGAACTGTTATGTGCCATATTGATAAAATTTTTGTTCAACACTTAATAGATGGAATACATTCCATTGCATTAATATAGTGCAAGTTTTTTTAATAAGTTTCATTCTTCCAAAGTAGACTTATTACTAAAAATTATATTAATGCATACAGTATTATGATAGTTCAATATTAATAAGCGTTATTAATACTATCATAATATGCATTATTAATATAATTTTTACTATTGAATAAGGTTCAAATTACACTATTGTTTCAACACTAGAATTGACGACATGTTCGTTATGGGTCCAAAATTCAGAAGTTCAAATTACCAAATAAGAATCATCCAAGAATCAAGTTTAATTTACTGAATCAATCAAATAACATGATAAATAATTGATATTATTAGTGTTATGATTAAATTACTGATGTTATGATAAGTCATAATTGACTGATACGTGTTGATAAAAACATAGCCCTATTTTGAGGTCAATTTATAACCGGTACATCTAAACTCGGAAGAGAAACAGTAAGGGCTGAGCCTGTTTTTCTCTCCAAAATCATCTATGATTTTTTTGTCTGTATAAAATTGATTTGATAAATATTTGAATCAAGTGACCGCGAATTAACAAATGTCAATTGGTTCAATTTCTAAATTGTTCTGAAAACATCTACAATTCTCTATAAATGTTATGTTACAGGTGCTTCCTCGTCAAACGTGTGGTCTTTTCACGCATACCATGTTCATTGAGAGGTATCCGGGAGGCAGAGAAAAGCTCGACGAATCCATCCAAGGAGGAGAACTTTTCCAGACTGTTGTTTACAATCCGGTAAGTTTTATGAAATACACAAAAAAAGATTAGGAAACTAATGAAGATGTAGGAATCAAGATAAGAAAAGTTAGAAAGTGGAATCAAATGGAGCTATAAATGGCGGGAAAGTGTGATTGATTTTTTGGTTCGAAACCCACCTTAAGCTGTAGGTCCATACATATCTTATCATTGTTCTACCCATTACTCACGGGAACAGTAGAAAATATTCATTTAAAAACAAATATAGTTTACTTCCAAAGAAATGGTGGGAGAAGATAGCTTTTCTCAATTTATTATACTAGAAAATTGACATAATAGAAAAATGTCGATGTTCTACGGTAGTAATAGAGAAGACGATTAATTTAAAACAAGAGCAAATGGGAGGAAGAATAGCCCTCTATTAAATTATCATTAGGTAATTGATTTACACTATTAAGGCAGGATCCACACTCTCTTTTGTGCGAGAGAAAATCAGAAATAAGATGAAGAAACAGTGAAATGATTTCGTGTTGAGAAATAGATGGTGATGGAATTTAATTTCACTTGAAATTTATATATTCTTACAGATAAGTGTTTTTATGAATCACAACATGTCTAATCATATGAATATTTCCATGAGTTGAATTTCTTTTCTTTTGCAGATAAGTGTTTTCATGAGTCACATGTCCAACTACGGCAACGACCGTCTAGCCCTGTACACGTTTGAATCGGTGATCAAATTCCTGCGCTGCTGGACCAACCTGAAGCTGTCCAGTGCTCCTCCGGTGGTTCTCGCTGAAAAATACTTTCAAATGTTTCCTGATGAGGCTGATCCCATCTGGGGCGTAAGTTACTTCATTCAAATTTCCATCATCTCCCATTGGTAGTTAATAAAAGGAAGGCAAATTTTCCCAATCCTATTCAAATATTTCTTCAAAGATGTGTTGAATAATATAGAATTTCTCTCCAACTATTTATACACTGTATCACATTTTTTGAAGACATCTTCTCTATCCCATAAACACGCTATGTTTTAATAATAATATTTGTCTTAATCAATGAAAAGTAAATTCCCCAAATCTAATCAAATATCTATTCTCAATATAATTCAAAGATGTGTTGAGTAATACAGAATTTCTCTCTAACTATTTAGGTACTCTATCAAATTTCTTGAAAACATTTCCTCTATTCTATAAAAGAGAATAGAGATATCTTCTCTGTTCAAAAGTGTGATGTATATCATAATATAGTAAACTTATAGATTCTAGTGACACACTCACTCACTCACTGACTCACTGATTGACAAAAACTCACAGCCAAAACCGCTGATCGGAGAGAAACTCTGGGGTCATCATTAGATAGGGGGCCAAGAGTAGGTACAGGAAAAACTCCAAAACTTTGAAAAATTCCCCCCCTAAGGGGGGTTCAGGCCCCCCAAAGATTTTCTGCAAAGCTAACCGCTCATCGCACAGCAAAGTCATGAGGAACTTTTTTGTTCAGCACCCGGAGATACCCCGATTTCAATAATAAAATTACAACCGGGTTCATAAGGGGGCCAAAGGGGGGCATTTGAAATTTTTTTTCCTCAATTGTTTTTCCCAAAAATTCACAGCCAAAACCGCTGATCGCAGAGGAAATCTGAGGTCACCATCAGATAGAGGGCCAAGAGTAGGTACAGGGAAAACTCCAAAACCTTCAAAGTCCCTCTCAGGGGATGCAGCCCCAAAATTTTTCTGCCAATTTAAATACACATTTAACAGCAAAATGGTAGAGGAAAAACTTGTTCAGATTGTGGAAAAACATCGACAAATGTATAAAAATTCAAACCGGGCCAGCTAGGGGGGCCAGGGGGGACAATTTTCATTTTTGGCCATTTTTGCCGTTTTGGCCACATTTTGATGGGTCAATTTTCAATGGTTCTAGATTTTTTACCGCAGTTTTTAGGCTCAGAATGTTGTTCCTTGGACCCAAGGACCTTATGAAAATGTCATCTGCCCGAAAAAAATATTCAGGGGGGCACCGGGGGACATATGTCAAATTTGGCAAATTTTGGGACGGCTGTATTTCTCTTATTTGGATACCGGGTATTATTGTGCCATACATCATTGAACTCAGCTCATCAAGGCCATTCGGAAACATATGCTATATGCCCAAATCAAATAAATTTCTTGGACCTCAAATTTGAAAATTTTCAAATTCCCCCTTTATGAAGATCACAGTGGAGAGGTACCCACTGAAGTACATTCTAAGCCACTCCCAGCATAGGTGGAACAATTAATTTGTTCTCATGAGTGCCCAAAATCATTGAGAAAACTCCAAAACTATGACATTTTTTTGTCAGGGGGGCAACAAGCCCCCCCTCAATTTTTTCAACTTTCCCATTTCACTATTTAGAGCAAAAGTGTCAAGGACCTTTTTTGTTAAGCACCTCGATATGCTTCGATTTCAATAATAAAATTTGTACCAGGTCAGCAAGGGGGATCAGGGGGCACAATTGTATTTTTTGGTCATTTTTGCCAATTTATTTACGATCTATTTTCAATAGTTCTTGATATTGTAGTGCAGTTTTTGATGAATGTTATTTTTGGACCCAGAGACCTCATACAATTGTCATCTGCCAAAAAAAAAAAAAAAATATTCAGGGGGGCATTACGGGACATGTCAAATTTAGGGACTGCTGTATTTCTCTTATTTGGATACCGGGTATTATTGTGCTATACATCATTGAACTCAGCTCATCAAGGCGATTCAGAAACATATGCTACATGCCCAAATCAAATGAATTTTTTGGATCTCAAATTTGAAAAATTTCAAATTCCCCCACTTTATGAAGATCACAGTGGAGAGGTACCCACTGACATATCTATATATAGTATCCCCCCCTCAGGGGGGATGTGGCCCCCCAAAGTTTTTCTGCCAATTCAAAATCTGGGTTTGGCCAGATTTTGATGGGTCAATTTTCAATGGTTCTAGATTTTTTAGCGCAGGTTTTGGGCTCACAATGTTTTTTCTTGGACCCAAAGACCTCATAAAAATGTCATCTGCCCAAAAAAATTATTCGAGGGGGGCACCGGGGGACCTATGTCAAATTTGGCAAATTTTGGGACGGCTGTATTTCTCTTATTTGGATACCGGGTATTATTGTGCCATACATCATTGAACTCAGCTCATCAAGGCCATTCAGAAACATATGCTATATGCCCAAATCAAATAAATGTTTTGAAACTCAAATTTGGAAATTTTCAAATTCCCCACTTTATGAAGATCACAGTGGAGAGGTACCCACTGACATAAATTCTAAGCCACTCCCAGCATAGGTGGAACAGTGGAAACAATCATTTTGTTCTCATGAGTACCCCCAAAACCTTTGAGAAAACTCCAAAACAATTAAATTTTCCCATCAGGGGGGCACCTGGTCCCCCTCAATTTTTTCAACTTTTCTTTTTGACTATTTAGAGCAAAAGTGAAAAGGACCTTTTTTGTTAAGAACCTCAATATGCTTTGATTTAAGAAAAAAAATTGTACTGGGTCAGCAAGGGGGATCATGGGGCGCATCTGTATTTTTTGGTCATTTTTGCCAATTGGTCACATTGCCAAAACCTACAAACTACTGTCTAACCTACAAAATATATCACCCGGGAAATTTGTGAATTAAACACAAAAGAAAATGGGGGGCGAAGCCCCCAGGGGGGTGCAGGGGGGCGAAGCCCCCTGCCGAGCACGAAGTGCGAGTCTTTATATAGTAAACTTATGAAGGCCAGTGACACACTCACTGATTGACAAAAACTCACAGCCAAAACCGCTGATCGGAGAGGAAAACTGGGGTCACCATTAGATAGGGGGCCGAGAGTAGGTACAGGGAAAACTCCAAAACTTTGGAAAATTTCCCCCCTAAGGGGGGTTCAGGCCCCCCCAAGATTTTCTGCAAAGCTAACCGCTCATCGCACAGCAAAGTCATGAGGAACTTTTTTGTTCAGCACCCGGAGATACCCCGATTTCAATAATAAAATTTTGACCGGGTTCACAAGGGGGCCCAAGGGGGGCATTTGAAATTTTTTTTTCCAAAATTGTTTTTTCCAAAAATTCACAGCCAAAACCGCTGATCGCAGAGGATATCTAGGGTCACCATCAGATAGAGGGCCAAGAGTAGGTACGGGGAAAACTCCAAAACCTTCAAAAAGTCCCCCCTCAGGGGGGATGTGGCCCCCCAAAACTTCTCTGCCAATTCAAATACACATTTTACAGCAAAATGGTAGAGGAAAAACTTGTTCAGATTGTGGAAAAACATCGGAATATGTGATAAAATTCGAACCGGGTCGGCAAGGGAGACCAGGGGGGGCAATTTTCATTTTTGGCCATTTTTGCGGGTTTGGCCAGATTTTGATGGGTCAATTTTCAATGGTTCTAGATTTTTTAGCGCAGGTTTTGGGCTCAGAATGTTTTTTCTTGGGCCCAAAGCCCTCATAAAAATGTCATCTGCCCAAAAAAAATATTCAGGGGGGCACCAGGGGACCTATGTCAAATTTGGCAAATTTTGGGACGGCTGTATTTCTCTTATTTGGATACCGGGTATCATTGTGCCATACATCATTGAACTCAGCTCATCAAGGCGATTCAGAAACATATGCTATATGCCCAAATCAAATAATTTTTTTGGAACTCAAAGTTGAAAATTTTCGAAGTCCCCACTTTATTAAGATTACATTGAGAGGTACCCACTAACAAAAATTCTAGGCCACTCCCAGAAAAGGTGAAACAGTGGAAACGATTATTTTGTTCTCATGAGTACCCACCGACATTGAGAAAACTCCAAAACTATTAATATTTCTCATCAGGGGGGCACCAGGTCCCCTCAATTTTCAACTTTTCTATTTGACTATTTAGAGCAAAAGTGAAAAGGACCTTTTTTTTCAGCACCTCGATATGCTCCGATTTCAATGATGAAATTTGTACCGGGTCAGCGAGGGGGACTAAGGGGGGCAATTTTCATTTTTGACCATTTTTACCAATTTTTCAAAAAGTTGTACCCACTGAAATACATTTTAAGCCACTCCCAGCATAGGTGGAACAATTATTTTGTTCTCATGAGTACCCAAAATCATCGAGAAAACTCCAAAACTATGACATTTTTTTGTCAGGGGGGCAACAAGCCCCCTCAATTTTTTTTACTTTTCTATTTGACTATTCAGAGCAAAAGTGAAAAGGACCTTTTTTGTTTAGCATCTCGATATGCTTCGATTTCAATAATAAAATTTGTACCAGGTCAGCAAGGGGGATCAGGGGGCGCAATTGTATATTTTGGTCATTTTTGCCAATTTTTCAATAAATGTTTGGGGTATATTTTCTATGGTCCCTGACATAGAAGTGAAGTTTTCGATGTCTGAATAATATTCCTTGGGCCTGAAAAGCTGATAAAAATAACACCTACACCCAAAAAAATATTTAGAGGTGGAAGTGGGGGGACATGTCAAATTTGGCTAATTATCAGACTCCTGTATTTCTCATATTTGTATACCTGGTATTATGCTACATGCCCAAATCAAATAACTTCTTTGGAATAACTTTTTTGGAACCCAAATTCAAAAATTTTAAAAGTCCCCTAGGAGATCATAGGGGGGCGAAGCCCCCAGGGGGGGTGCAGGGGGGCGAAGCCCCCTGCCGAGCACGAAGTGCGAGTTGATATTTAATACTCTGAATTACTAATATTTTTGGTGTTTTTTTGGCTTTTATATCGACCTTTTAAAAATTCAAAATTGATAACTCATAGTTTTCAGCTTCGGAAGAAGTGGAAATTTATTATATATTTATTGTCTAGTGAATGTAAACATAATCTTCATTTGAAATCATTACCAAAATTAGGAAAAGAAGACGTTTTGGACTTTGTAGCTGTGTTTTCATCCTATGAGTCAATTTTGTACTTTCTAGAAATAAATAATGTAGATTTCTCTCTAACCATCTAGGTACTGTATCATCTTTCTTGAATACATCTTCTCTATTCTATAAACACGCTATGTCTTAATTTCCCATGAATAGAGCAGGGTTTTCTGAATATTAAAATTTACAGAGTGGTATACTAAATTTTGGATAAAATAAGTGCGGTGATACACTTGCACCATATTAAGTGTAGATTTGCTTAGTTACCCTTTGGGCTCTTATTCTTTGTTCGAATGCTCTTATGTGTTAGAAAAAGTGTTAACAAAACATTAAAATTTGCTGAGTGGTGCAGTATTAATTATATTGTTCAAAATAAGTACATTTATAACCACATTAAATCATACAGGTATCAATTCGTTCACATACCCTTTGAGCTCTCATTCTCGGTTTTAGTGTTCATTATTTATGAGTGAAAAAATGTGTAAACTTATATATTATTTTATTCATTCATCACTGGTTACATTTTGTTACACTCTTTACTCGTTCTTTCAATTATTATTGAATACAGTAAAACAATATTTATTCAGAATTTAATTGTGAATTGTGGATTGACAATAATTACCATACAATCAGTCGAATACAATATGCATACAGCTTAAACACCAATTTAAACACCAAAACACCAATAAAAATTCATAACTACACTATTATAATTCCATAACTCTACATTATAATTAAATTCAATACAAACATTATGTCTCATCTGCTACAGTAATATTTTATTGATGTTTCAGAATCCTTGTCATGATGTCAGACATATCAGGATATGGTCACACAACAAATCCTGCGAACAACTACCCAGGTTCCTTGTGATTGGTCCGCAGAAAACTGGCACCACTGCACTCTACGCATTCCTGTCCATGCATCCGAATATATCTTCGAACATCCCTAGTCCTGAAACGTTCGAAGAGATTCAGTTTTTCAATGGCAGAAACTACTATCGCGGCCTGTCCTGGTATATGGACTTTTTTCCATTGGTCAAGAACACAACCGCCCAGTTTCTGTTCGAGAAGTCAGCTACCTATTTTGATGGCGAACTAGTTCCCAAGAGAGCGCATGCGCTTTTGCAACACGCTAAATTGGTAGGTTTGGAATATTTTCTCATCTTTCTTTATCGATTCAATGTGATCTTGAATTCTAGAAGCAGTGGTTTTGTCACATTAATTTATACACAAAAATTGAACGCCTTCGTTTATGTATTTGAAAATTACAATACAGTAATTTCGAGACTTATTGAAACAAATATAATATTGAACTTGTAGTTATAATCAATACGAAGAAATATCAATTATTTATTCACGCTTTTTTAAACTATAATGTTAGAGACATCCTCAGTTGTTGAAATTTTATATTGTATTAAATCAATTTAATGGAATTCAGTATCGACATGAGGGTTCATAATTTATTAAGTAATTCAATAATAGCTTACTCTATGCCGCTATCATATAACAATAATTGTTCTTATTTGCCAATTTTTTTTTTGTCAATGACTCAATAGCCCTATGTGGGCTTAGGCCTACCAGCTGGTTGCCAGTTTTTTATGATGATAATAATATTATTCTAATTATAAAATAATTAGAGGAAAATGTTCCCTATCAAGGGATAATTGGTTATGTTGGTGAAGTGGAACAACCCTACTCGGGTCTCCCCACTATTAAAAGTGATACGCTAAATAAAACAAATAAAAGTTCAATAGTCGTAGTTTTATGCGACCTGGGATGTCCTCGTTGTTGATGAATTCGGTAGTTGACAATATTAATTTCAGTGCCCCATTAGATAAATTATTAAAATTTCGAAGATGATTATTATGAGCAAATCAATACATCTGATCTCTGGGTACTAATAAGTAGATATCTAGCGTATTATATGTTCTCCATCTATCTTATATTCTTCAAATTATTCTATTCTTTCACTCCATTGCAGGTGACCATTCTGATATCGCCGTCTAAAAGAGCATACAGCTGGTACCAACATACAAGGGCGCACGGCGATCCTATTGCCCTTAATTATTCGTTTTATGACGTCATATCAGCTTCGGACACTGCGCCCAAGGTGCTAAGAGATCTAAGAAACAGGTATGTAGAAAATAAGAAGTTCACAGAAATATAATTTGTTGAATAATTCAGATATTTCAATCAAATCTACAAACTTTTCATTTACTTTACAAACTTCTATTCATTTATAACTTAATTCAAAGCTAAGCGCCTGATAAGAGTAATGTAGGTTTATAAAACTTCCTAAACCAAATCCAGTGGACCAATATTATTCAATATATCTATACTTATAAACGAGTTTTTGTATTGGAAAAGAGACAAAGAGTTAGAGGAAAAGAGTTGGTATATTTGAAATACGTTAGCTCACTCACTAATTATAGTCTAAATTCATACTGGAAAGATTGCATGAGATCATTGTCATTAAATCAATATTTATGTGTTACTGTTATTCACGGATACTAGAATACATTCTAGTATCTAGTATTCTAGTATCTGTCCAGTATGTTAATGTTATTCACCGATAGCGATACTCGAATACATTCTAGTATCTAGTAAAGTATCATAGTATCCGTCCTGTGTGTTACTGTTATTCACGGATACTAGAATATATTCTAGTAACTAGTATTCGTCCTATTATTTCTGTGATTTATTTGTTTTTCTCCCGTTTCAAAATACCTTATGAGATTAATGTATTCAGAGTAACTCTCTCACTAGCAAATAACTTATCAATTTCTGATCATCTTTATTTTATTTTTATTTTTATCGTAGGCTTTTATTGGTGGGGAGACCCTTACGGGTAGGTTCCACCTCGCCTCATTGCACAATTTTTTGTGTCTTTTTTGTGTCGGTCACCCATCCGAGAGCGGTCTTGAATGTTTGTTACTTAACCACATGATTACTTAGCAACCGCTCTCACCGAGTGACCACTGATATTACTTTATCTTTATTAATAATTTACTTCGACTATAAAACTTTGCTTTGGAGGAACGTTTTTGGATTTATCTTTTTTGTTGAATTGTGTTGCAACATGGAGTAATAATATTGTTCATTATAGAGTCATAAACAGTGTATATTATTTCTATATTAAAAGAATGGCGTTTTTGAAAGATATCCAATAAATTCTAACTTTTAATTTCGGTAAAGGTGCCTGAACCCTGGCAAATATGCGCAGCATCTAGAGAGGTGGTTGACCTACTACACGCCTCAGCAGTTGCATATAATCGATGGCGATCAACTCCGTTCCAATCCTATTGAAGTAATGGACCAACTGCAGAAGTTCCTCAAAATCACGCCCGTTTTCAACTATTCAAACCATTTGAGGTACGTTGATGATTTATTTATTCAAAAACTTTGGTTCTTGAAAAACAATAGCCAATTGATTGCAAAAGATTAAAGGTATTGAATATGTTTCAGATGTCTTGACTAGATAGAAGTGAAGAGAAAAGTGTTTAATAGAGACTTTTACTGCGGGTGAGAGTGTGATACATTGTGAGTGATACCATTGACTATTATCCTACACTAGACGTTCCATCCTTAAAGCCTGGTTTCCATTAGTAGAGTTAGTGGTCGAGTAACTGGAATACTAACTCTACCGAGCTAACTCTACTCTACTTACTTGGTCAAGTATCTGTTTTCACTACAATTGAGAATAGTAGGTAAAGTGTGATGTCCAGTGAACAGATCTAACCTTGAAATGACTCTACTCTACTAGCTCTACTCTACTAGCTCGAGACTGTTTTCATTAGAATAGTGGTGGTAGTGTAGAGTGAGAAGCGGTGGTGGGGGAAGGCAAGTGGTAGAGTACTATCCCACGGTGCTATCCCACTCTACTCTACTAAAAACAAGTACTCTACCATGACTCTACTCTACTATGAACGTTTTCATTGGGAGAGTTCACAAGATAGTTAGTACTCGCCCAGGGAACTCTACCACTAACTCTACTAATGAAAACCAGGCTTATGAGTCGGTAGTAGTGTGAGCCAGGATCTCAGGAGCAAGTAGTTGATGTGAGCTGCCGGTAGGCGCGTGATAGTAGTCATTTGCGCTCTCTCTCGCACACTCCCCCTCTACTGCTACTCACTAATCAGCTTGCCATGCGCATTTTATCTTCTAATCTTCTAGATCGCACCACATTTTTAGCCATCAAAATAACTGGCGACAGGTGTATAATGGGGATGGAACGCCTAGTTTCACTTAGAAGTCAATGGTGATACAGAGGGTGTAATGTTGATGGGTGTAATACATTCGGATAGTTATGGGATTAATGATGATGGAAGATGAATGTCCTGTTTAAGGTTAAATTCCTATCAGCACTTGGATGAAAGTTAGTTGTACCATCATAACAACTCAGATGACCACTCTTCCAATGTAGTATATTTCGCACCTTAGGCGGAAAATGTGTTTTTGCCGGCTCGAGATTGCGGTTTGAGAGTTGGCAAAACATTTTCAACTGAACCACGTTCTGGTGAAAAAGTTTTTTCACAGATAAATGTGTTGGATGAATGAATTAAATAGGATAAATAATCTGTTAGTGATTATAGTTAGAAGGCTTTGTTATACATACCCCATTTGTAAATATCCCAAACAGTTGGAAGTTGTGTATAATTATTTATTTTTGTATGTTAATTGTTACAGGTATGATCCTAAAAAAGGTTTCTTTTGCCAAGTACTAAATGGGGACCACACCAAGTGTCTTGGGAAAGGCAAAGGTCGACTCTATCAGCCAATGGAGGAGAAGGCTTATAAACTTCTACAGGTAATTTCTAGGAAAAACATATTTTTAATTACATGAAAAAGATGTCCCAATGACTGATGAAACGCACATTATAGCCTATCGTTTTCTATGACTGGTTATAATTATTTTCACAATTGCAATATCATTAATTTAAAAATTCATTCATGAATAATTGTAGTACCGGGTGATCGAAAAGTCGCGCAACCCAATGTTTGAAGCCGTGTAGGAATGACATGTAAATTTGTAAAGCATAATTTGCATATGGCAATTTTTCGTCCAATAGTACAGCAGGTGGCAGCACTGCCAGATCACGCCACCGGGCGACAATTAGCCAGAAATCAGTTTGTTCGTTCAGTTCAAGTCGCGATGTCTTTTACGCAAGAACAACGTGTTTCTATCGTTTTGAGTTACTGTGAATCGAAATCCTACGCAAAGTGTCATGAATATTTCTCCAATGCCTTTCCAGATGCTAAAGTACCAAACAAATCGAACATATGTCGTTTGTTTCATCGTTTTCGGGATACAGGTAGCGTGAATGACCGTAATCGTACCGGCCGACCAAGTGTTTTGACTGACGACAGACTGCAGACGATAAGTGAAACGTTCTTCCGTTCTCCAAAAAAGTCTCTTTGAAAACTTTCTACCCAGACTGGACTGTCTTATGGAAGTGTTCATAAAGCTACTAAATTATTAAAATTACATCCCTACCGGATTAACGTAACGCATCAGCTCCAAGAGCCAGATAAGGAGAAACGGTTCTCCTTTTCTCGTGGTTTGTGGCCTCCTCGTTCACCAGATCTGATTTTTATTTGTGGGGCTATGTGAAAGGTAATGTGTACAAAAACAACCCGCATACACTAGATCAACTTAGAAGAAACATTGAAGACTGTATATCAAATATTGCTACTGCTACACTCAAAAAGGTTGCGTGCAACGTAAGGAAACGCGTTGATGCATACATTGCAAATCACGGTGGACATTTCCAGTACTTGTTGTGAACTTGTAGGTAGGTGAGATGTAATTGTAACTTGTATCATAAACTTTGAAAGAAAAATCAATAACACATTACAGCTTTCTAAGACTGTTATCATTTTGGGTTGCGCGACTTTACGATCACCCTGTATGTATTGTATTTTTCATCCAAGTCAATTTTAGTTACTAATGTATAATAATGTGCTAATTATTTCAATTGTCAAGAACTATTCAAGTTGAAAATTTAGCTGTTAACTTATAGAATGTTAATTAATGATAGTATTATAATATAATATCATTATTATATCAAATGCATGTGATTCCACTTTGTACTGTTGTGATACAAAAATATATCCTTATTCTATTCTATTTTAAATTGATCAAAGCTGTTCATGTTCATGACGGAAAACCATTTCAAAGAGATGAATTATTTTTTTGTGTGGTAGTGAAAGTAATATTGTGGCAGTTACCTATATTGAATAAGAAGCCTATTATGGAATTTCCAGAACAACAAATTTATTTAAATATCAAGATGCCGTTTCCGGTTGTTACACCATTGTCAATCTCTGGTTTACCAATCAACGGTAACTCCTTATTTTAATAAATTTGTGCTTGTGACAATTTTTTGTCTTTTATTGAAGATTTAATATAATTTTTTAAAGAGGTACTATCTGGCCCAAAGCACAGCTCTACGTGGTTAAGTGGTAGAGTGGACATTATTGTCCAAACTTCGCCATGTCAGAAAAATAAAGAAGTCATTCTATTCTATTCTCTATTCTATTCTCTATCCTCTTCTCTATCCTCTTCTCTATTCTATTCTCTATCCTATTCTCTATTCTATACTCTATTCTATTCTCTATTCTATTCTCTATTCTATTCTCTATTTTATTCTCTATTCTATTCTCTATGCTATTCTCTATTCTATTCTCTATTTTATTCTCTATTCTCTTTCTCTATTCTATTCTCTATTCTCTTTCTCTATTCTATTCTATTCTCTATCCTATTCTCTATTCTATTCTCTATTCTCTTTCCCTATTCTATTCTCTATGCTATTCTGTTCTCTGTTCTATTCTATTCTCATTCTATTCTCTATTCTATTCTCTATTCTATTCTCTATTCTATTCTCTGTTCTATTCTCTATTCTATTCTCTATTCTCTTCTCTATTCTATTCTAATCTATTCAATTCTATTCTCTATTCTGTTCTGTTCTATTCTGTTCTATTCTATTCTATTCTATTCTGTTCTATTCTATTCTATTCTATTCTATTCTATTCTATTCTGTTCTATTCTATTCTGTTCTATTCTATTCTATTCTATTCTATTCTATTCTATTCTATTCTATTCTATTCTATTCTATTCTATTCTATTCTATTCTGTTCTATTGCAAATGCTGAGTCAATTTAGTTCAATTACTTGAAATGATTTGACTGCAATAAATTACTTTGTCATGGAAACTCATTTTGAATGTTTATTTTCAGAGGTACTATCTGTCGCACAATACAGCGCTAGTGAAGCTGCTGAGACGGCTGGGTCAGCGCACCGTGCCTCAGTGGCTGAAGGATGCCCTGACGGATACCTGACATCACCATCATCACCACCATCACAAGCACAACCATCTTGGTGGCCGTCACTCGACTGCTGTCTGGTTAGAGGCACTTGACTACATGTGAACTGGTAAGTAATAAAAACCAATTTTAAAAAATCAGAATGTGCTTCATATTAGAACTTTCATCAACGCCTCAATGATAAGAATGTTCAGCTTTCATAAAATCCTAAAGAGTAGAATTGACAAAATCTGTGTTTTTCATTTTAAATTATTTCATAAAATCAGTGGGATAGTGGCATTATTCTGTAGATGGTATTCTGTAGTTATTAGGCTAGGCGTACACCGGTTAGTCAAGACAAGACAAGACGAGATTAGTCACGTTTAGTCACAGTAATTCAGATAGTTGCTTATAAAGCATGACACACTGATGCAATGACTAATCGGTGTGTGTTGCTTCATAAGCAACTATGTGAAGTACTGTGACTCAACGTGACTAATCTCGTCTTGTCTTGTCTTGACTAACCGGTGTACGCCTAGCCTTACTCTGAACGTAGAGATAATAATTATGTAGAGTGATCATAGAGTCTCTTCGCAGTAGCTTTGGGGTGGCATATTTTTTTTTCAGAAATCCATTACTTCTTTTTATGTGGACTCATCCAACATTTTTTGTTGCGTTTATCTCAACTGTTTTCCGAGTATCTTGATCCAGATCACTAGCCAGTGTGTTGGTACCGATGAACCAGTATCGGATCCACAATGTAGAATAGTATAGTTACATTATTAACGGGCAGTTGAGTGATTTAGTGTTATTTCATTGTATATTTCACTGTGGAGGGACCTTTTTATCACTCTTAATATTTGCAAGTTTTATCACTTTGTTGTAGTTGGTTTGTTGGAGGTATTGGGTTAGTAATGCATTCAATTATTTTTACAGGTAGCAGAGGATCAATGTAATCTGCCTTAAATGTAACTTTTTGTGGTACTCAACTTTGTTGTAGTTGGTTTGTTGGAGGTATTGGGTTAGTAATGCATTCAATTATTTTTACAGGTAGCAGAGGATCAATGTAATCTGCCTTAAATGTAACTTTTTGTGGTACTCAACGTACGTTACTTTATTGAACTTTCCATTGGAACAATCATGTATTAGCACAGGGCTACAATGGAGTGAACCTTCACTGCATTTCTTCAATGACAATATTTTATCGCTTAGTTATAGAACGGATAACGTCTTATCATGATGTTTGAAGCCATATCATTTGTAGATATATTTGTAATTATTATTAAACAATGTCCTTGTTATCTAATATTATATGTGTGTGAACAATATTCGTCTAAGGTAAATTATTATTGACAAGGATTGGGTTATGGCATTTCTGTACGATTTTCTGCTTAGTTGTGATTTTATCAGTATTTGCGGTTGAAACTGTGTGTGTTGATAGAAGTTATATCACACACATAGAAAAGCTTATCTTTTCCCCTTTGCCATTTAAAATTTCCACTTTTTTCAGGTATTCCTTCTCATTTAAATCATTCATAATAATTTCATTTTAATTCTTGATCCATACAATACACCAATTATTATTATTATATACCATCATAATTGAACTTGAAAGATCCAGAAAAGACTAAACATAATCTAAATTTCACATAAAATTATTTTCAATTATATATATTTTTTAAATCTATTACTAACGTAATGAACTCAATTAATTCTGCAACAGTTTAATGTAGGTATAAGATTTTAAATTAATAATTTTATATATATATAATGATGAGTAATTTATTGAATCCTAGGCAATTATTTAAAATGTCTAATTATGATTAAATTTCAAATGTATAAGATAAAATTCAATTTCTTGTAGGCCTAATGTTTTTATTTTAAAAAATTTGTATGTATAAATGAATAACATTCAACATCCACTTCTAACTGAGCTAAACCAATATACTCCAATTTGAGTCTTAAATTCAGAGACTCAAGTCTTGAATGGACTTCTCCCATTGATAAAATTGATGAGATTTAAAAAGTTTTGTTCGAGATTTTTGTTGATTGACAATTATTTATAAAAATATCAAATTAAAACATTGAAGAGCTTCTTGAAGGGAGGTGCTTAAAATACAATTCTGAACAAAATTTATTTTAAAAATCTTGTGTCATTTTCTATTGATTGAAAATATATTCAAAAGTCAATAAAATTTTTTTATTAACTAATAATCGTTTGATGATTGTTTCATGCCTCTGTAGGTCTCTCTCCATTTTCTCCACCTATCAACTTCTGTGTTAAAAAATTACATTTCCAATTCAAAGACAGCCTAAATAAAATAAAATTTAATTAAAAATAAAATAAAATTCCAAATAAAATAAAATAAATTCCATTATCACAATCACATCCCGTACTTTTTCCTCCATGTTCATAACTTTCTCATCGAGTTCCTTAGTATTTTGCAATTGTTTCGCAAATACGGTAGCTTACTTCTTAAAGGTGTCAAAATAATAATACTGTACTATGTATTGTCAATTTGGTTAGCACTGGTATAGTTGTATATTGTAACCGTAACGCATTCGTTAAATGTAGTCTTTTTTAAGTCTAGTCTGAATTTATCAGCATAGTCGTATTTATGTTTCAAAAATCGTATTACAGTTTTGATTTAATATTTTACACTGTCTAGTTTTAAAATATTTCCATAAATTGTTGACAACGCTTAATACAACTTTTATTGAAGATTGTCAAATGAGATGTTCTTATGAAGATGGGTAAAGTATGAAAATTGGGGTAAAATGAACTGTAAATTCGATAGAACTGCCATGACTTGATTTTGTCGAAGGGGTAAGAATGTATGTTAATGAAATTAGTTGTATATCTTATGATAATGATAATACAGGGACTCTATGATGATAGAGTCTCTGTACATGATAATAATTACCAGTGTAATCAGTTGATTTGTGTATGAGTGAGAAAGATGACCTTAGAGTAAAAGAGAGGGAGAGAAAGAATAGCAAGTGAATGAGAAAGAAAGTAAATTATAAATAGAATGAATAAGATTTTGTTGCCGAGGATGGAAGTTTTGCTAGTGTAATCTCTAAACCGCTACTGTATCACAGTGTCATAATGTTTGTGTCATATTATTATAGAGATGCCTATCATCAACCATAGATAAATAACTATTCTTGTTGATTTTATGTATATAAATGGATGTAAATTATGTAAATGTCTGTATCTATACAATCTATTTAATATTATGATTGAAAGAAAGTTGAGCATTGCCATTTTTGTATATATTTGAAAATTAATCTTTTTTTATTTTTATGGACAAGTTAGTTACTTATGAAGAAAACTAGTGAAGTTAATAGAAATATGAAAGACGGTGTTTTGCATTCTCTAATAAAACAAGTTAATTTGCTCATAATATTCCTTTTCGCAAACCTTGCGAACTCTTATCTCACAATTTTCATTACAAAACAATACAATGTCCAACGTAACAATAATACATTAATTTTAATGGTTAAAACTTGTGAATTCGTTCATAGTTGCAGATGGATTAATAAAAAAACACTAGATAAGAGTGTACCGACATATTCTCTTGTTAAAAAAAATTGAAAAAAATATTTTCTTGTTGAACAAATTTAACCATGTTCCCTATCAAGGTATAATTAATTGGTTATGTTGATGAAGTGGAACAACCCTAGTGGGTCTCCCCACTATTAAAAGCCAAACGCTAAATAAATAATTCCCTTTTTAAGATTGTTTTTTCTCAGACAAGAATAGATACTGCAGTAATTTAAAATGTTAACTATAGCAGCTAAAAATATAGAAGTGTTGAATAAGGCAGCTAGTAGGTTTCGAGATTTCAATTTTAAGTTTTAAGATTTCCATGAATACTTTACTTCCACTCATTTAAAGAAGGAAAATAAAATTTTCAAAAAATAGTTATTATTTGAAAGTCTGCTTCAACCAATCAAAAAATAATAAAGTGTATTCAAAGTTGCAATAAGTTTTTTTCAAAACAATCGAGAATATTTCAGTACTCAGACTAATTTCCATTCATTTATTTTTGTACTGAATAAACTCCCCTCCTTCTCACTACTGTTCACTGTGTTGAAATATCTCCTAGATGTGAAAATTTCTGGCAATATTGTGAGCATACTGCGTGTGAAAATTATAGTTGATAATCTGTGAGATGTTTAAAAACCGTGTTTTTCAAAACATGAAATGTTCTACCTTTCTATTGGAAAATTTACTGTGAACTCAAAACAAATGTTGAATATAAAAATGATATATTACGATGTTGATCCTCTTATTTATGAATCATCCTGTACGAATTATATTGAAGTTTTCTTAAATTATTTGATATTTTGTGAGGTCAGACCTTGAAAAAAGATCAACAAAAAGTGGTCAATAAAAGGTCAACATAAAAGGTCGATTTCATGGCAACAATTTGCTTTCAGAACCCTGTTTGATAAAATATCAGATGTCCTGTAAAACAAGAAATAAGCAGACAAACATCATATAAGAATAGCTATGAGTACTATGCTAACAGGTAAGTCCAGTGTGTAGTCTATCCGCCTTTTTCCTGTTTACAGCTCTTCTAATTTTTATAAAACAGGCCTTTGGTTGTACTGAACTGTTTTGTCTAATCGAATATTCTCAAATAGTACCTTTAATATCGACATTGATAAATAAAATTATCTATTAATTTCGATTAGAAAATTGATTAAAAAATAATTTTATTGGATGGGCTTTCCTTTTCAAAATAAATTATCTTTCTATTCCTGCTTTTCATACTTGCAAATTCTTGTCATTTATTGTTCTTATCTCGTTAGGTAGGAAACACTTTTTACCGCAGGTGAAAATATCCATCATATCACTAGGAAAAATCTGCTCTAGATTATCTATGTGGCTCCAAACTGCCTTCAGAGAAAATATTGTTCAGCTCTATAACCACAAAAAATGAATTTCTTCTGAGGAAAAATTGTCTCTAACAATATTTCTATATCCAAAACATAATCTATGAAGATTTATCACTTCCTTAACCACAACTGATAAAATATGTATATTTTTGTCCGCTTCTACTCGCAGGTACTATAAAAGAAGATTCTTGTTTCCTGTGGTGGGCCTAGTTTTTTGTGAGTCTCCCAGCTAGTGATTTCGTCAATATTATTCATCTGTAGAGGCGACAAAATACTGTAAGTAAATTGTGGAAAAATTATTTAAAAGAAATACAACATAATAATATTATTCTAATTTTGCAAAGGAATTATTGGGGTTTCCCATAATTGGAGACTAAAGAGGAAGTGAATCGTAGAAAAATTATTTAAAAGAAATACAACATACTAATTATTCTAATTTTGCAAAGAAATTATTGGGATCTCCCCCAATCTTCCCCTTTTTTAAGTGGAGAGTAGAGTGCATTTTTGCTTGCTTTCATTTTTCGAAAATTTGTAGCCTAGTTGAATGGATTAACAAGTAATGGATAAACCAATCCACCTGAATGTTGTTTCTACACGGTACAATTTCTACAAACACAACAAAAATATCATTTTGGCTAACGCGATACTCAACTTACCTCTAATATTAGACAAACTTCAATATCGTCGGTTTTGAATCGTTCCATCATAATAAATAAGAAGAATAAGTAGTAAGAGATGTTTCGGAAAAAATGTCCCGATTGTCGGAAAAATGTCTTGTTTTACTCATTTGGTAGTTTTTTTATCATTATCAAAATGATAATGAAAATGATAAACGAGGTGGAACACACGCGAAAGGTTTCTTCTGAAATAAATTCATGATCATAAAAATGATTTATTACCTACCTATGAGCAGTAAAGTATCAAGGGCAGTATGGTTAGTTCTTGAACGCTTACACCAGGTGAGTACTGGGAAGTAAGGTATTTTGAGGGGCATTTTGTTGGAGTAGAAGTTTGTATTTTTAATGTACTTTGGTGGAAGTGAGTTTTTTGGTGACAATAATTAATTGAAGAATGTGTAAGTTCAACATCATATAGTCGAATTTCATTATTTATCATACAGTAGATGGTCATTTTTATATGTTACTTTTTACCTTTTGATTCAGTAAAATCAAAGACAATTAGAATACTTATAATAGTTTCCTATCGTCTTTGGTAAAATGTAGTGTAGTTTGATTAGAATTGGTATTAGTTTACTAATACAATTAACAAACTAATTAATATATATATCTAACTTCATATCTATCTTTTAACTTAGTTTACTAATACCAATAAGACAATATACTGAAGACAATATACGAATTCTAATTGAACTGTGATGTTGAATCATTTTTTAAGGACACCAAGAAGAATAAAAAGAAATCAACTTCTTACATATTACTTTGAAGCGTCTGATTTTTCAAGTTTGAGAAGATCGAACGTGTACTGTACTGTTTTTACTGTATGAAGTCGTTATAATCTCGTGGAGTTTTGAAAAATTGTTATTTAAAAAAAGAAAGTAGGTACTGTTATTAAAGGAAGTAGGCCTACTGCTAATCTGCTAACTATCTGCAATTTATTTGGATCTGGCTGCTTATTCACGAATTAACAACATCCATGTTTTATCAAACTAAAATATGAAACGTGCGTTGTTGTAGAGACGTAATTCTGCCGAGTGGAGCGTAATACTCGCATAATAATTGATCTTTCTCATAAATATGCTCTTCTATGCTCAGGATTGATTAGTCTCAAAAAGATTTTGCAATAAGATTGACTCAAAACTATTGCTATTCTTTATTAGAAATCTCACTACTCAGTTCACATTATACGGCGCTTTGACTTGCTGTTGGTAAGGTCAACCGCACTGGAAAATAATTTAAAAAGTTTAACATTTTTATTCGAATTATTTTTTGCAGCTGAAAATGGCTTTGAATGAAATATTGTTAGCACTTTTCGACAGGCCGAATGAACCTTTGTTTCTTCCTAAGGGTGATGAGCAGTTCACTTTTCATATACCTGAAGATTATCTGGTGAGTTTAATTTATTGTAATTTAATTTGGTACATTTGAGACCTATGAATGTGACCCTCATTTTTAACAAACTTATTATGAAACTAGTCGCAAAGTAGTACAGCCATTGCAAACTATTATTGTCTATCATTTTTCCAACTCGAAAAACTTCTCTATCCTCTTTCATCCAAGTTATAAGTACAGAGCGTGCCATCCAAATTGGCGTCTAGGGGAGGCTGTGCGAGAGAGATGGATATTCTCTCCCACCACGCTTCCCCTCCAGCCGTTAAGGCTAGTACAGTCAGTGAATCAAATAACATCATAATTCTGCTAGGTAACTGAAGCGAATATGAATCTATTTTTTATAAAGCTGAGTATGCCAGCTGAATGAACTTTTGAAATATTCTGTACCGCGAGTCAGCAGGCACTGTAGTGGGAGAAAGCGATCAACGCGCATGCTCCAGTGAGACGCCAATTTGGATGGCACGCTCTGTATATGAGCAATGAATTTTTCATTCGCTTCTGATTGAAAAGTAATGTATTAATGAGGCTTTGTATTAATGTATTAAAAGCTTCAGTAGCCCAGTGCATAGCGCTTCTGCGTTTGGATCTAGAGGTTGCGGGTTCAATTCCCACTCCGGTCAATTTCTTTTTGTTCTA
This sequence comes from Laodelphax striatellus, assembly GCA_017141395.1. NCBI lineage: Eukaryota > Metazoa > Arthropoda > Insecta > Hemiptera > Delphacidae > Laodelphax > Laodelphax striatellus. The sequence goes on from CM029540.1 coordinate 15,044,253, forward strand.
GGTTTTCTACTCTAATAATGTATTAATCGTTTTAAGTCTTGTCTACTACTGTGGCCAACATTAACAAATAGAAGACTGACAAATTTTTATCAATAATTTTTATTTCAATTAGTACGCAATTTCACTCTGGAAAAAATCCTCAGTTTTTGCCACTATAACTTGAACTTTCATTGTGCAGCAATCATGACAGTTAGGACTCAAAACATTTGACTTTGCATAATGCATTATCAAATTTGCTTCAATATTAGTTTTATTTTAAACCATATGTTTATTTTGGGAGCAATGAGGACAATAATGGGCTCTCCCTGGTGTCCTCACATGTATTTAAACTTTTCAATAAATAAACAGAGAAATGCTCCAGAAGATATCACTTTATTTGAATAAATGTCCCAGTCCCCAGTTATCAACTTTATTTCACGGCCACGGCTAGTGAATAATACAGTAATAATTCAATTGATAATACACTAACAACACGGCTAGTTGAATGACAATCCAATTTAACTTGACTAATGTAAAATATTGCATTAACTTCCGATTCGTTCATTGGTTCTCTCTGCATAAGGTCCGTTAAATGACTTTATCTACGGCAGTCAAATTCAATTGGGTTTCCGTGCAACTGGCCGTCATTATCAGCAGTATGTGGCTCACATTTCTCTTCCTTCTCAATTTTAGGAAGACCGATTTAAAAAGAAGAACATTTCCGATCGTTTTGGTGGCGAAAATGTGGTAGATTTGAAGCGAATCACTCTTCCAGACCTTGATCTTCCTTTGCAACTGAAGAGAACAGAGCAATTCACTCCTTTTATCCCACTACATAGACAGATGGCGGGTCAACTCATAGAAAAATTTCTGGGTGAGTCCAAATAATACAGAATTATACGTATCGATTGGGCGTGGGTTCGAAACCCCATGCCTACTAATTTTTTTGACAAAAAACTTCGAACTAAAATCTGTTTTATTCAATGTTTTTTAAGTGATTTGTTTATTCAATTTATTTTTCTCTGTCATGTAACCGATGTTCATAAAATTTTCATTGAACATGAAAAACAATTGAAATTTTTATGATAAAAGTGAGTTTATCATGTACAGTACACAGAAAACTATATGCCTACCCTCCACATTAGAAAGTAAAATATCATAATTTTTTTCATCTAAACTGGACTGCTTGACAATGAATAACTTCTCATCATGAAGTTATTATAAAATATGGTAGGAATACAGAGTTTTAAATACGGTACAGCAATTAATTCTATTCAATTCAATCAATTGCTTATGAATTCATATTGTTTGAGAGAATTTAAAATATTTTTGTTCAGTCATTATAAAATTATTATTAAGCTACTTATACACGTTATTAATGCGCTTTATTCTTTGTAGCAATTGAAGATTTGGAAGACTTTGTGTCATGCTCAGCATACTGTCGTCAAAACATGAATCCTCTACTATTCAACTATGCTTTTTCGGTGGCATTGCTGCACAGAAATGACACGAGAGGCATCGACTTGCCTCCTCTTCATGAGTTCTTTCCAGACAAGTTCATCGATTATGGCATTTTCAGCAAGGCCAGGATGGAGGCCAATATCAGCTCCACTGTAGAAGACATTCAAGCTGTAAGTTTCCAAGTTATTCAATACAAAAAGATAATTCCAGTACCTCTTATTTTAAACTCGTATATTTTGATTATTAAGCATGATGGTAGTCAATGTTCTGTATTTATAATTTTTCAAATTCCCAGTGTTCAAATGGATATGCCTACAACTTTACAGGGTTGTGAAGTGGGAGGGCGATTTTCAAAACTAATTATTATTTATTTATTAATTATTTTAGTTATGCTATGAATAATTGAATATCAAAACTCAGGCCAATGCTGTGAATAAGTGAGCTGTAATAAAGAATAGTGTACATGTTCAAATACAGCAATATACCATATACATGCTTATAGCAGGATTCAATTCAACTTGTCATAAATCAGCTGATCCAGTAATAATTAAAGAGAGTTTTCGACACAATAATCATAAGGCTTGAAAGTCTTAAAGACCTTTAAAGTCTTTAAAAGACCTTTTCAAAGAAGACCTTTCAAAGAATAACTTTTTAAATGACCTTTTCAATAATCTGCGAGATTCAGCATTTTTAGGTCAAGTATTGTGATCATATGCTCGTCGATCAGCTGATTTATGACAATTAATTGCATCCTGCTATACTATTACTATCATAGTATCAACTTAAATTCTTCATTCACTCACCAATGAATTGAATAAAAGCAGGCTATAAACTCAACAACTCAAACCAATTCAACGATTCAGTATTTTGAATTGTTTATTTTTTGTGATTGTTCAATATTTTCTCTTTTGTACTTGGAATCAGGTACCGTATCGTCGATATTTTAATTAAACAAGTTTTATTCAGAGACATCAGCTTTGGCAATAATGTATTACAAACATGATACACTATAATGCACCATAAAAAAATATAAAGAAATAAATAAAGGCCTTCATTCAAATTTTTCTTATAACAGTTGTACAAAAGTAATATAATATAAAAAATTGTCGGCAAATTTTCCTCATGGCATAGTTCCTTCTTGAGGATTACAATGCATTATATTTATTTGGTTGTAAAATAAAAAGTTTTTAGTATTAATAATGTCAAATTTTTCAAAGGGAAATTTATAGAAGTTACTCTCACTCCTATAATTTATTGGAAGCGATCAAGGGTTACACAAGGCTCAATTACGTGTTGCTACGTGGTACATAATAAAATATTAGAGGTATCGTGTATATTGTTCCTATTGTTACATAAAAATAGTTCCTTTTCCTTGATAAAATAATAGAGGAAACGGCAGACCAGTGCTGTAGTAATAATAAAGTAGTGGAATTGGCAACATCAGATAGAGTTTTCCTTCATCACAATCAACAAATTTTTTTTGAGGGTGATGCCCACATGAGCTCTAGGCTTGTGGGTGGGTAATGAGAGGGGTGATTATGAGAGATGGCGACTGTTTTTAGGTAGTCGGGACCGACGGCTTTTCGTCTCCTCCGAAAGACGGGAGTGGCCGTTTCTGTCAAAATCCGTTCCGGCAGCTGTATTCGATCTTGGAACCTTTGGATTATCAGGCAGGCGCTTATCGCCCTCGGCTACGGACCACTCCCAATTTCCTTCCTGTTGTGTTCCACAACATCAAAAGAAATTCTACAAATAAGTATAATAGTATAGGTCCATAATTATTTGATTATAATTCGATTATAATGAATTGATAGATATGATAAATTAATTATTATATTACTAGTCCATAATTAATTGATGATAAGTTTTCAACCGGATATTGAATTTCATTATTTGATAGGAGCCGATCGAGGTGCCATTGGACTACACAGCATCAGATCTGGACCATGAGCACAGAGTGGCGTATTTCCGGGAAGACCTCGGTATCAATCTTCATCACTGGCATTGGCACTTGGTCTATCCATTCCTGGGACCCAGGCGTGTTGTTGCAAAGGATAGACGAGGCGAGATTTTCTACTTTATGCATCAGCAGATCATAGCAAGGTGAGTTCAGAACTAGTTCATTTTGCTAAGGCTTGGATGTAGAATGGGTTATTGTCATCAAACATTTTACCAGAGGCTCATTATTATTCCATTGAAAGCATTCCTGTGATTTTACTAATTTCAAAGTGTCCCAGAATACTCTCTGAATACTTCTAGGTGTTCATGTACTCATAAAAAGGGAGAAAGCCCCTAAGAAAAAAGCTACATTCTAAGATGTTAGAAATGATGTATAAAAATGTTTTGGAGATGCTTTGTTACCGAGATAAATATGATTAGCCTAAATCATGTCGATTTGCTTCTTAGTTTTACAGTTTCGTAGATTTCTACGATTATTATTTGGGTATGGAAATGAGCGCAGATTTTATGAAGATTCTGCTCTGAAATGCAATTAAAAGGTTCAAAATGCTGAGGTTATTGATGTAATAGACTAATGCCCGGTTTTTCAGTCGCTCAATAGCCAGTTTATGGATCCAATAGCACTATTGAATCAATAACCATGTGTTTTCAAATGCAAAAAAAGTTATTGATCCAATAGTTTATTGAATGACTGAAAAACCGGGCATAAATATACTAAAAAGCGTGATTTACCAAGTTCATAGGGACATCGATTCATTGTATTACCGTATTTCTAATGAATAGACATGGTAGAGAATTTAATTCTAAAGAATTCTAAAGAGCCACTATTGAGATTGTAGAACCGATCCATAATAATTTAAAATGAAAATCACAGATTTTGTCAATTCTACTCTTTAATTTTCGGTACAAGGACCATGGTTTCGTAACCATGATGTAGCCTATGTGGTTACGAAACCATGGTCCTTGACTCCTTGTACCGGAAATTAAAGAGTAGAATTGACAAAATCTGTGTTTTTCATTTTAAATTATTAATTTAATTCTAGACATGCACATGAATGGATCAGTCACCCAACAATCAAATGTTCCCAAACCTATGAAATCAGGAGTAAAAGGAATCAAAAATAGGAAATTTAATAAATCCGTGTATTCAAATAAAATATCAAATTAATGAGGTTTGAGTACATTCTAATTGGGTGACTGATACTTTTAACTTCAGATTATCGAATTTTCTTCGAAAATGAAAAAAATTGAATAAGAATCCACTATACAGTATAAAATTGACTTGATAATACTTTTGATATCTTACAGCTTTGATTATCAAGTTTAAATTTAGTTACTGTAAGACGAACCATTCCTCCACGCAGGCTCAGCCTAATGAGGAATGCACTTGATGTTCCTTGTATTTTTTTTTTTTAAATTGTGTTTATTAATTGAGTGAATAAAGTATTTTGAATTTGAAATTATATTCATGTGCTTAAATTATCCTATAGGACTTCTAATAAAATAATATATTGAGATGTTCCAGAAATCGCTGCTTTAAAATATTATTCCGCGCTGGAATGATGAACTTTTCAGTTGATTACAAATAATTTTCGGCAGGTACAACTTTGAGCGTCTCTGCAACCGGTTGGCTCGCGTCAAAAAACTCATAGACCTGCGAGCTCCAATCCCAGAGGCGTATTTCCCGAAACTAGACAGTATCACTGCCAGCAGGGCCTGGGCTGCTAGGTCTCCTAACACTTTGCTCCAGGTAATTCATCGGAACTATTCTCCACAATTCTTCCATCTTCTTCCATTCCTTTCAAGCAGAATACAGATAAAATAGGATGAGTGAAAAATAGTAGCATGAAAAAATAATAATACAGTACTTATCACTCTGAGGCCGCATTGCTGGATTGTTCCTTATAGTGGGTAGATAGAATATTATTATATAGAACATAGAATATCCATTCAATTTTTATAGACCATAGAATATTAGTACTCAGAACTTAGTAATAGACATTTGTTCTGAACATACAGTATGTTCTATGACTATAAGGGCCGGTTCATGAGCTCGAAATTCAGCCAAGTCCTAGACTGAAACGGTTGGCCACCGTAGCATCGACTGAACTATTTTCTAATAACTATTTTCTAAGAATCTAAAGGATTCTAATTCCCTTCCCTATTATTATTAATTTAATTAATTACATTGAATTCATAAACACGAAAATAGTTCACGACAAACGTTAGCCTCGACACTATGTACTAGGGGCTCTCTATGCTGCTAACCCACTAACCTGTCAAGACAAACGTTTGTTGATGCTACGGTAGCCACCCGTTTTAGTCTACTAGAACTTGGCTAAATCCCGAGCTCATGAAACGGCCCTAAATGTTCTGTGTTCCATAGGTATTCGTCTTTATTCTATTTACCCACTAGGTAACCATCCAACAGTGCGGCCTCAGCTCTACAGCCAACTCGTTTCACTAAATAATGGCGCCAAGTTACTAGTGACTAGACTTTTTTGTACAATAGAACAGCCAAAAGCACAAAATATATTATGGTCTTTCCTTAGTTCAACCGTCAATGTTGAAGAATAATCATATTTATTTGTCTATTTATTTATTCAGTAATGTACAAATAATACTAAATGAAAGGTTCAACAGGCTTAAGCCCAAAACTGCCACTCTTCAAATTTAGAAAAACTTCCAAAATTTAGGTTATGATGATCCATATCTTTCAGTCACAATTTTTCACTCAAAAACGAAACACTTGAAAAATTTTGAATATTGCAGCAGATAATAATATTTAGGCTATTATTGAAGTACTAATTAGTTGTGTCATATTTGTTTTGAATAGGACATCAACAGAGAGACAGAGCAATTGGTTTTTGATATTCAAGATTTGGAACGTTGGAGGGACCGATTGTACGAAGCAGTCAGCACTGGAAGAGTTATAAATGTAAGTAAATTATGTCAAATTTATTTATTATCATCTCTGACGTAGTGGCAGAAATTCATGAATTTGACTTAATTCAACTACATTACTTCCTTATGAAAAATATACAATACTGGTAATATCGATAACAATATGGTCTATTATTATTTATTTATTTAGCGTATGGCATTTATTTATTACACACAAATCTGGCCAGAGACCTTTCGTCAAGAAAAGAATAGCTATTTTGCGACTTTGTTAGTCTGCAGAAAGGAGCATCAATATTTCTGTTACTTCTAGTATTTCGCTTCTAATTTAATTTTTGGACAAGTTTCGTTTTGTGTATAACAGAACAGTGTATATGTACAGGTTTATTATGGTCAATATCCTTAATTCTACAAACAATGGTCTGCAATGACCCAATCTTTCATAGTTTGTCATAATTCTAATAACTTTTTTCTGAATCAATAAAACATCTTGCACATGTGCACTATTTCCCCAGGGTAGGAGCCCATACATAATAATACTCTGAAAAATGCAAAGTGAGCGGACCTTACATATGATTTGGGAACAAAGCCCATCAAGTTTCTTAACAAGTACACAACTCTGGACAACTCTGTTCTCAGCTATAGTTTGAAGGTCATCAAAGTCTGGGCTGACATTGAAAAAAGTTGCATCGTCCGCATAGAGTATGGAATGGGTGTTCACACAGCGAGTGGCAAATCATTTATCATCATTCATCAGTATGAACAACAAAGGCTCGTCTATTACAGTGTCTTATTATATGTTTGATGGTCTGACTTGAATCGCCACAGTTGCAAGCTGGAGACAGTAGTAAACCCCAGCGAAAGAGAGATGCTCCAAATCTACCATGCCCTGTTCTTATACGGTTGGGTTCCGTCCATATGGGCTATTATAATTGTAACAGTTTCATAGAGCAAAGGAAGAATTGGTTTGGTTTCAATCAACTTAATCAAGGGAATTCTCACCATTTAAATCAATGTTCTTAAATCAACTCAAATCAACTCAAATGATTTAAATCTCAACTTAAATCAATGTTCTAATACTCCAGAACAACTATGCTTCCCGATTATACTCTAATTCTCCAGCAGAGTTGTGCAGAGTGCTTCATTCTTATTTCTATTTCTCTCATTGAAAGATACCATTTTGACTTCAGACTACATTTTGATTTAGACAACTATCTAAAGTGTTCATCAAAGTAGATACAATAAATAATTTTTAATCAATGTTATTCTTCTTCTTTTACCCTATTCTTCCTCTCTAGAAATGTGCATGCTAATTTATATTCGTTGTGGGTTTTATTTTCATCAAATCGTATTCTTGGTATTTTTTTTATATAGAAAGGAAACTAATTAATTCTTGTAGATCGATCCTCTTTTTCCCCTTGATCAAATGTTATCAACTTGTTATTGTATCAAAACTTGCTTCAACTTGTGGAAATTCTATTGTTTCTTATTTATTTCTGACTACAGTCGCAAGGACAAAGCATTCCGCTGACAGAGGAGAAAGGAATAGACATCCTTGGAGATCTGATTGAAGCCAGCTCTCTCTCCATCAATCGTAATTTATATGGAGACCTGCACAATCTCGGTCATGCGGCTCTCGGACTTGCTCATGATCCGGAATTTAAATACTTGGTGAGAATTTCTCCAGTTTCTCGTTTTAGCAAAATATTTCTAGAGGGAATGTAGGTATCTAGTGTTATGATTCTAGTGAAAATTTATTTCTGTCTCGAAATTAAATTCCAATTTTTATGTAAATTTGTGAATGAAAACTAGATTTTGGTAACAGTTGACTGTGGTATCAGATAGTGATGAATGTACAGTACACATATAACATTGAAAATTTATTGTATCCAAGTTGAAAATTCATTACAAAATTGTAGCTGATTCATTTATTCTATTCTGATACGGCTCTTGGATTAAAAATAAGTTATTGTAATTGAAACTTTTGCATGTTTCAAAGTTTATTATAATTTTTTTACGATAGATTGCTATCAAGTCTTGAGACTAATGTGCAACTTTTTTCTGACCTAAATTACTAAACATATCATTAGAATTATGTATCTACTATTTTCAATATCAATGTGGCCGCAATATAGTGGATTAATCTTTTACACTTTGAACATTTGTAAGAAGCTGTAATGAGGCAATTTAATTGTCAGTCCATGTGCCTTAGCAAAATTAACTAGCAAACTGCTGGTACAAACTCTCACAAATTTGAGAAATTGCTCACATTTTTATTAACTTGATTGATTGTATTAACTTGATGTTATTTTTATAGTATCCCAAAATTCATTTTCCGTCATATTTTATCCCCCATATTCTTGATATCAATCAATCAATCAAACAAAAATCTTTCAAAGTAAATGAACCGTATGAAAGGAGATAGGACGTTTGTTAGATGTATGTGTTTGTGTAGTATGTTTTATGTGTTTTTCGCATATAATTTTCGCTTTTCAATAGTAGAAATATCTTGAGATTCATTCTCGTGTAGAAATTGTATTACATCTAATAACGTTTGTGATTAGACAGGGCTATCACACATTATAGGCTTAAATTAGTGTTTATTACAAACACAATATCTTTTATCATCAATTATTCTTGTAAGATTTAGTGAATTCGATTCGAGTAGTGTGTATTGTGAGAAATTTATCGAAGTGATATTTTTTTGTAGGAGAATGTCAGTGTGGTTGGTGATCTAGCTACGGCGATGAGAGATCCAGTTTTCTATCGATGGCATGCCTTGATTGATGACATCTTTCTTAAATACAAGCAGACCTTAACACCTTACACTGTACAACAGGTAACAAAACACTAATAGATCGTTCAATTCAGTGACCTTTTCATCTGATAAGAATGCAATGAATGTTAATTTGATAACAAAAGCTGTAAAGAAAAGTGCAGGTAGGCAAGATTCAATCTTTTCAAGGATTTAATTTGAAAAAAAAACCTGGGCACTATCAATGGTAAACTGATATTTAAACAGCATTTACCGTAATACCTAACTGCAGTAAATTTTACTGCTGTAATAAAAAGTTGTAGCTTTGGAAGTAAAATAGAATCAAGCAATTAGTTACTGGTTATACAAACTTGTTATACGATTTAAATATTCATTTCATAATCTGACCTTTAAATCGCAACGGTAAATCTGAACGGTAATAATTGCCAAGTAGAAGTGAAAAAATCTTGTCATGTGATTTCATTTGAAATCTGGTAGCCTACAATAGTAATCTGATACCTAGAGGACTAGTACCTATTTTTCAACAGCGTTCAATAGCTTTAGTAAATTTTTATAACAATGTAGGTTGTTAGTACTAAAGTTAGGTAGGTAGTTTAGCAAGTACGTACTTTAGAAGCAAAATAGTACTAGTAATTACTGGTACAAAGTTCAAACTTGTAGGGGCCTATTACGATTTCTATATTGTATTTTAAAAGTTGAGCAATGGTAACATTGAAGCATTTAAAAGCAATTAAAGCATTTAGAACCAAAATGTTTGTTCATTTGGCAATAAATATTTTTAATTTTCAAGCTTTACTTCAATTATGAACGTTCTATGACAGCCCACACTCATATTTATAATTCAATTTTAGTCTTCTAAAACGCTATTTATCAGCTTGAATACTCACATGAACTGTGATATTTGATGAATACTCACATATAAATTGACAACATACTCATAAATGACGAAACTTCTATGAATACTTTCAAATGCATTTGAATATATTGAAATGCTTCCATCTGCAGAGGAGAAAGAGTGTCTATACTTCTTGAAGACATAAAGTTTATACTTCTTAAGTTATTACCATTTCTTCTAATGTTTTCATCCTTTTTGAACTGGTGGTAGATTATAATGTAGCTAATATGTATTTACTTTCACTTTTACAACAGAACTTACAAAAGTTTGGTTACCTTGAGTATCAAGGTACGCTGAAGATGGGACCCAGTTCCTTGAAAGATGCGTCCGGATCTAATAAACAATTAAAATTCATTTTATTGTCATCTCTTCATTCTAATTAGACTAATTGAATATGTGTTTGATGTGTCTAATTGAGTATGTGTTTGAAGTTGGGATTCGACGGTATACGGATCAACAGTATAGAAGTAAACAGCAAGAGCTCTCCAAAGAACCAATTCTCAACATTCTGGCAGCAAAGCGACGTCAATTTGGCGAGGGGCATGGATTTCGCTCCCAGAGGCAATGTTTTCGCTCGCATCACTCATCTACAGCATCAGCCTTTTGAGTATAAAATAAAGGTGAGTAGAAGAAAAGCTGGAAAGGTTCGAAATACCAATATACAATAATTCTTATTCCGAAAAATCAGTCAGTCATTGAGAAAATCAATAACTCTTATAAGAAAAATCAGTACAAAAATTTCGTATTAATTTGGTTACTACAATATTATTTTATTATATTGAGTATCACTTGATTTTTATCAAGTAACCAAATAAATAAATAAAACTCTATGTCAGCCAAGACGTAGCGTGTGAAATAAAAGGTAGAAGAATCCATTGGGCTTGACGTGTACTGAAAAAAGGGGATGAGTCTAAGCTGAGATGAGTAGTTGAAGCCAATCCTGCTGGAAGACGACCCTGTGGAAGATCTCGACTGAGGTGGTGGAGCCAAATCAAGGCCGACTTGGGAAGCTTGGAGCTACAGAGGGAAATGCTGAAGACCGATCCACCTGCAGGCAATTTGTTGGTGCGGCTGAATATGAAATCTGATATAGATGGCCCAGGAACTAAGTAACAAAATTAATAAAAATTTTGATACTGATTTTTCTTATAAGATTTATTAATTTCCTCATCGAGAACTGACTAATTTTTTAAAAAATTGTTTCAAGTTTGCTCAATTTATTTGAATTAGAACTTGCTAATGTTATTTTTTACGGATTATAGTATGATATTTACATGTATATGTATATCACCTGTACAAATATATTCCATGAATCCAATTAATATACAAATGAAATATGTATATGAAAATATGAAATGAAATATACAATTTCTGTATATTATATGTAATACAACTCACTATTCGCTAAAGCACTGAAATCATGAGAGTATCACTATCCACTTTCATCATTTACTTGTATGAATAATTTGAAATCTCTGAATGAAAGTCATTTTTCATTGATAGGTGACCAATACCGGTCAACAGAGACAAGGGACAGTGAGAATTTTCCTCGCTCCAAAATTTGATGAGCGTGGTGTGCCTTATCTATTCAATGATGAACGGAAAATGATGATTGAAGTTGACAGATTTGTTCATAATTGTGAGTATTTATTTATTCATTCATTTTACGCATGGCATTGTCATTGAATAAAAAAATATTCTTCTTCAAGTTCAATACATTGGTTTGAACTGAATTTGAATTGAATACCTCCGTAAAAAAAGTAAAAGGAGCAGAAGTAAGATTCTCACAAGAAATAAGAAATGGTGAGAAAATGTACCAGCATTGTTAACCACTATAAATAACAAAAACCACTATTCTAACATAAAATAATTTTTTTGTATAGGTATGTTCCCTGGGAGAATATTGGAACACCAGCAATAAAAAACACACATTATAAAAAAACAGTATAATACACATAAAATCATGTTTTTATCTGTTCAATGAAAATCAATGTTTTTCCTATAGGATAACGTTTTGTATTTTACTGTTAATGAATAAATTCACTTGCTTTATTTTGGAAATTGTGGAAAGCACTTCACTCCTAGAAATTAAGGAAATCCTCATTTGGAGTGAAATGCATGAAACCCACAAATCTTTGCCAAAATAGAGTAAGTGAATTTGATTAAGTTCAAACTAATTTGTACCATAGAGAAGAGATTCTAATCTGTTATCTATGCTTGTACTTGTACTACTCAAACCTTTAGTGTACGGTACCTATACTTTAGTAGCCTACTGCACTTTCTATACTTGTATCACCTTTGTTATGTCTATCAGAATTTCTTTGACAATAAATTTCAATTTCAATTATTTACAGTGAAATAAAAGCCGTTACCTTGAAAGAAATTTGAAAACGGTATCAATGTTTTTTGTTCCAGTCAAACAGCAAAGTGACACCATTACAAGAAAATCTCAAAGCTCGAGCCTCATCATTCCGTTTGAAAGGACATTCAGAAATCTGAAGGACACGGCGTCTGTGCCCGGGGGCATTGACGCATTCAATTTCTGCGGCTGCGGCTGGCCGGAGCATATGATGATTCCGAAAGGCACTCCGGAGGGTTTTCCAGCCACTCTGTTTGTTATGGTGTCCAATTATCAGTTTGACAAGGTTGGTGAAGCTGCTTTTAAAACATCTTTGTCAACAAACAACTTTGTGAGCGGTTTTCTGACATTGAAATTAAGAAAAAAGTTCCAGTAAACTTGTGTCCTAAAATGCTTTGTTTCTCCCCTAGTCGCCATTTTGTTTTTTCACCTTCTATTTTTTTTCTCCAGAATGGTTTGACTAATATTGTTGAAATTTGGCATGGTCAAGGCCAAGATGAAGGTCTGCTGTAAAAAATGAAGCAGCCTTATCTTAAATTGAAATGACTCAAAAACTTGTTGTTGCCCGTCATTTTGAAATATTTCTTTAGATAAGGTTGCTTAATTTTGTTTCACAGCAGACCTTCATCTTGGCCTTGACCATGCCAAATTACAACAAAATTAGTCAAACCATTCTGGAGAAAAAAAATTAAAAAGTGAAAAACAAAATTTTTCAAATTCAAGTGTATATTGTAATGGAGGAAGAATAATAAATTGAATTTGAATTTCAAAAAGTATAAGTTGTGTAGTCATAAGAGATGTTTTTTTGATTAACATATTTTGCGTTTCACATGAAAGTAACCAATATCGTTGATGCAGGTTGAGGATCCGAACGCGAAAAAATCAGCAACGTCAGCAGGTTGTGAGCCGGCCATGATCTACTGTGGCATTCGAGATCAAAAGTACCCGGATGCACGCCCAATGGGATACCCTTTCGACAGGCTGGGCCGAGAAGGAGTCAACACTCTCCGAGACTTCCTCACCCCAAACATGCTCACTCAGGATGTTGTCATCAAGTTTTCAAATGTTATTGTTCCTCCTGGTTCGGTTTCTAGAACCTGAACAACGAGAAAATGAGGGAGCAATCAAAAGCTTTAAAAAATCGATAAGTAAGATGTCTTGAAAATTTATTTATTAACTGCTTTTTCGCGATCAATGTGATTAACCCATCTATTGTAGTAGAGTTTGTAGTATTGCAGTAGTAGGCTGTTGTAGTAGAGATTGTTCACCATCCAATGTATATTATTTTAAACAATATCACAATATTCTATATTATTTTCATTGCAAATGCAGTTCGTAGTTGGTAATTTATGGTATTCATTAATGCTCATGGTTTTTTATTTATGGTATGAGCTTCTTATGTGCGATGTGTACGCATGCTACTGATTATTGATTGATACTCAGTTGCTGATTGTCATCAATCTATCATTGTGGGATAGACACCATTGGTCTACTTTCAACTTTGGAGAAATTTCACATTTTCTCAGAATCAAGAGAGTTGAGAACAGTACATATAAAGCCTAGCAATAACTGGATAGCTTATCTATAAAACTAAATTGATATTAGTGTCTTTATTTTCTAAGTGAAAACAAACCTACATCATGTTCCCTATCAAGGGATAGGGAACAACTATTGGTTATGTTGGCGAAGTGAAACAACCCTACTCGGGTCTCCCCACTATTAAAAGCCATACCCTAAATAAATAAATAAATGATATTAACACTTGAATTAGAGATATTCTCGAATTTCTTAATACAGTAGGTGAAAGAATTAAAAATGCTATCTTTTTTACAATTTATATTTTTAAAAGCATACTTGAGTTTCGAAGCTCATAGCATCATCTTCATCTTTATCTTCTAACCCAGATAATCTGTATTAGAAGATGGAAATGGAAATGATGCCATGAGCATCGAAACTTGAGTATGATTTTAAATTTTTTGCTAGGAATGATGCCCACATAAGATCTAAGCTTGTGCGTGTGGAATAGACAACACATTGTCTTCATTCTTCCATGCACTTCATTTAGCATGTTGAGGGAGTTAATACAATAAGCATATATAATTGGGTTGGGCTTTTTAACCCTTAGCCACCGCGACCGCAATTCGATCTTTTGTGGCAAGATACAATAAGCATGTTGAGGGAATGATTGCTATAATAATATAGAGTAGGCTAATGGAGTAAATGAAGCTGAGGCCATGAAGTAGGATTATTATCGTTTCGTTTTCAGGCAGTCAATTTTTCAGTCTCTAAAAACTATCCAATCTTTATTAGGCCCTATAACATTTTTGATGATTGTGTGTAATATCTGCATGTACCTTGTAGTATCCGTATTCCAGTAGTTGATTCATTATTATAAAATGAAATTTCTGATTTATTATAAATGTGTGAATATTCTAGGTAGATGAAATTTGGAATATGTTTGTAGAATTTAGTAGAATGTTTGATGTTTTGTATAATAAAGGTCTGTAGAGTTGCAGACATTTTTTATTGTGATGAAAAGCAGACTAAAAACCACCGACAATTTTACATCTTATGAAATTGACTTGTCTGATGAAACTCAAACCAGAATGGCTCTCTTTTTTCAAAAACATTATTTTTCTATAATAAGATTCAATTAACTGTTGATTGTATTACGAGAATAAAATACAAAGTAATTTTGAGTGAAAAATTAAGATTTTTGTCGGTTGAAATAAGCTTGATTAATTGATTATGCTTGACCTTTTCATAATAGAAATAACACATCAGACTATTTGACATTGCTTTTATGAGTAATTAGTAATCAATTGATTTATTAAAACATTAGTGAAATTGATTTGTATTGTTGTAACTGTATTCTATATGTTATGTAGATTTGTACTTCTAACAATTAATATTTTAAAATGTTGCATTCGCTAGTCATGCTCTAATAAAAATATTTTGTTATGAACTATGTATCAGCGTTTCTTATTATGAAATAATACCACTGAAGGCTTAAAGTACCTGTAGCAGAGAGTGTTTTTTCACAGCAAAATAGCTCAGAAATCACAGCTATTAGTCCAGTCAATGAGTGGTTTTTAGGGGAAAAAATTCATAACAAGCTGATTTTTTCCCCATCGAATACTATCATATAGACAAGTATCCTGGCAAAAGTCCTCACCCCTACCCCTCTTGCTTCCCCCCCAGCACCCCTTCAAAGTTACAGTTTGCAAGGGTTTCGTATATCGTAAGTATCTCAGCTTACAATGAAGATATAGATTCAAAATTTTCTTTCATTGTTTAGAAAATTAATTTTTCTTAGATTTTTTTTAATTAGAGATTTTTGGCTTAAAAATTGTTTACTTCTGCAAATAAAAGTTTACATGATAGTTTTACAGAAAAATGTTAACTACAAAAATGTAGAACGTTTCATTATCTTTAATTTTAATAATCACAATCTATATTTTACTTTACATAAACGTGAGAAAACGTCCATTAAAGTTCAATAGGCATTATCACGCTAGTGCACGGCGGCTATGTTAAACAGATGGCTTCATGAAAATAGTCTATTCATTGAAATTTGACACGGGAAATTTTCCCTTACAATTGTGTATATCTTGGAAGTCCTTGATGATAGAGAATCGTTATTGGTTTCAAATTGTAGATCGCGATTTCTTCTTTCATTTCCAATCAAAAATTTTTTAAATATTCATTTTACAAGATAGAAGAAGAATTCAACTATTATCGTGCATTTCTAAAATAAACACAACTTTTCAATTGAAATTCTTTTTATCTGAAAAATAATAGAGTTCAGCAATGAGACGATAGGCAAGACATAACACGAATTATTGCCTTCTTTCCTTTGGCGGATCCAAGGGGGGCCATTGCCCCCCCTCTCGAGACCCAAGAGAAAAACAATAAAACGGCATAAATCTAATCTATAGAAACTAGGACGAAATTATATAAACAACAAAATATGGCTTCTTTGGGTTATGTGTGTAAAGCCATCCATGTTACTTGTACACGGGATCTTTAACCCGCTGGAAGGTGGGTGCTCCATCTGGAGTAGACTGAAGACGGTGTTGAGTATTCCGACCGAATATTATTCCGACTGCCCCCACTAGAATGGTTGTGCTTTATATTTTATTTCATTATTACCTTATCCATATCGATAATTTTTGTAAATAAAAAGAGACCGTAACTAAAAAGAGTTCCTAAAAGAGAAATTTTGACGCAGACCGTAATGTCCTTAATCCGCCCCTGGAGTAATGGGCCTAGTAAATCGACCCATGACCACAATAATAATGATAGCTAACATGAATAGCAATATCAGTCATTTCTTGAGTGAGGATAATTAATTACTATTACCAATCTACCCACTTACGGAATTTAATAAATGAACATTAATTAAGTCTTATTTCCATTCACCTCAATCCATTACAATTTAAAATTGCCGCTTCAAAACGGCAACTGATGTCAAGAGCAGCTTGATCAATAAACTGAATAATTATATATAATATTAGAAACTATATTATTATTCCTACTTGGATAGTAAATTGAAAATATATTCAAATAATAATGATGATAATTTAATTAGTTTATAAGATTGATACTGAGATACCTTATTCAATATTTTTATTTGTCAATCTGAGGAGTCCACCTAATTGGATGACAGAGAAGCGTTTACCGGCTGCATATTATTCCTACTTGGTTAGTAAATTGAAATATATTTAAATAATAATAATAATGATAATTTAATTAGTTTATAAGATTGATACTGAGATACCTTATTTAATATTTTTATTTGCCATTCTGACCTGACGCATCCACCAAATTGACGGAGAAGCGTTTACCGGCCGCAGCGCATTGCGCAAAGTGAACTTAACTTTTTCATTTCACGTTTTTACTTCCACCCACAAACGATGCTGTGCTTTGTTTCACTTGTGTCCTGGATTTGACGATTTTTGAAGGATTATTTGCAAGGTAATATAATATTATTAGTACTCTTATACAGTATGAAATGTTTCTGAAGTATATTTTATGGTTCCAAGACTTCTATCCTAGCATTCGGTAACTGTTCTGTGATAGTGCATCCATCAATACTATCACTTAATTTGATATATTAGGTGATTATTTAACTTGACTGTTTCTATTATAACTAATATTAATTCATTCATACGTCAATTGATTCGTTTGAACGTTTCAATAGTTCTAGTCTGAAGTTTATGTCCAGCCTATTCAAGCAAAAAGTAGATATCAACCGGGAAGTATCACTGGTACCGTACATTTAGCCTACTTGATAATTGCTATCCAGTGTGATGTTGAAACATATCAGTTGTAAGCGGATAAACGTTTTTATCACTTTTAATTAATTAAAATCTCTTTTTTGTGACCCGTGCATAAATTTTTGCCACCGCAACTAGTACGGTAATATATGGTATCGTATCTTAAAAATAGCCTTAAGTCTAAAATTGAGCCTGAACATAAAAAAATCGCAATCAGCATGCATAAGTTAGTGGGCTTAAGTAGTTAGGCCAAGGTTTCATTTTTGCACATCATATTTTGCAAAAAGACAACCTAACCTAAAAAAATGATAATTTAGGCGGGAAAGAGAATACTGTGCTCGAATATTCCAGGGGGCTGTCATTGCTGGAGTGGAACTATCCTATCTTCACTATGTTAAAAAAGGGAGAAGCCTGTGTCCATGGCCTTCTTTAGTTTTGTGTATGGCCATGCTGTGTCTCGATCTCATTGGCCGAATTCACTTGGACTGAATTGTAGCTGAGTTCTCATTGGCCAAATACACTCTGGACCGATGTCGGCCATTATTAGTTGACCGAATTTTGGCGCTGTATTTGAATTCAGAGCCATCATGTTTAATTTAATTTTCATGAAGAGTTTTGAAAGTTTATGGTATCTTTTGCGGTACAAATCAAAACTGTTGAGAGTGTTTACGGCAAAAATACAACATTTTTGTCGGATTTTGTCTTTTTTAGGCTAATTTGGGTAGAAGTTATGTAGATGTTTTCAAATACAGCGCCAAAATTAGATCCAATAATAATGGCCGACATCCTACTCCTCTGATTTCTCTTACTTCCTCTCCCTTAGAAGATGAGGTTATGTTTGTCAGTTCCCTGGATTATTCACTCTGACTTGTTTTTTTATCATTCTTCTTGATATATTTTCTTGTTGTTAATACAAATGCCAATAACTGTTATTGATGAACAATTATTATTTTTTGAATGGATATAAATAAGTATGAAATTATTACCTCAGGGATTTTATTCTTTAATAATTTGATTCTTTTGAATTTCACTTTACAAACATGATTAATTTAAACTTCACATTTTCAAAATATCACTTTAATTTAAGACAAATCTCACGTCTAAATCTCTACTCTGTTCGTGTCATGTTCCTATCTTCACGTTACAAAATAAACTGATCGAACTGTTTATCATAGTCTAATATTTTACACGTATAATCAATTTTCTTTTATTTATCAAAAGTTCAGCAATTTTCCGATTCATTTCTATTAATCATATTAGAAATACAACATTGACAATTGGCCTGAGATTTCTCTGAAATGATTGATTTTTTGGCCGTTACCTCTCGCTGCTCTAATAAGAAATTATTGAAGATTTGAATTCCTTCTGCATTTCGAAAATTTATCCGCTGTTGTCATTTATTTAGCTCTAATTAATTTTTTTTTTGTAGAAACTTCAAATCTCTGAACCTTAGGCTACTTTTGGGGTACCGCATGATCTTGAACAACAAGATTATTTATCTGATGTTGATCAGATAACATTAGATGATGATCAAGATTAGATGATGATGTTTATCGATGTAAATCCTTTCAACCTATTGAAACTAATTGGGTTATCATTAGGAAATTAGGTTATCAAGGACCCGGTAGGGCCTTCAGCTCAAGGCGAACTTCTCGATTACATGCTGATCAAATTTTCACTAGGCTACTAGAGCGGGTTCCGGCTCTAGTAGTGAATATAGTGGATTTTTGTGCAACTATGGTTCGAGCGAAAGTTATTGTCCTTTAAGTGGAGAATCATTTCCTTTCTCGCTTTTTACACGTGAAAAAACGATCTCAATGCAGGACCATCTTTCTTTTTTCGCTCTAGTTACACAAATAAGTATTTTTCATTCCATTATAATATTTTCTATGTGATACATCAGTGATTTATCTTCACTCAACATTCTCCTAAAAAATTTTATTTTGAATATTTATATTCAAAGCAATCTTTTTTTGCAGGCGACATTTTTGTGAAAAGATGGAGAGAAGACGAAGTTCCCGAAAAGCGGCTGAACGTGCCAAATCTAAACTTGTTGAAACCGTTGATCCCCTGTCAGAAGACGAAAACGAAATTGAATACTGTAGTCCAAATGCAACATGCGTGGAAATCAAACCATGCGTGATTTTGATACGTAATTTAACGAATAATAGTGAATCTTCTGATCTTGATCGCACAAATCAAGAGAATGCTGCTTCTGCAATTCTTCAGGAAGTGAATAATAACACGGAGCTAGTCGATAGAAATTTGTCTGATGCCAATGTAAACATCCCGCCGCCAACCAATGAATATGATGAGAATGAAAAAGAAAATTGGTCGTCAGAAAAGAAAGATTTCTGCGAGAAACTACGTAAATTTTTGAAAAAATCTGAAAATTTGGATGACAATGGTGAGTAGGCTATTATTTTAATAGGTTCATAAAAGTAGTTTTTCTCTTATTATGTTTTTCATGGCCAATTTCAAATTCAAACTACAGTAGTTTAAATTGGGCTATGATAGAAGGTTCTATAATCTTGTCTCTCTCCCATGCATGGAGCCGCTGATGGCCGCGCCACACCGCTTGTGAGAAACCACTCGTAGACCTGATGTAGCTTCCAAACTGATGCATTGAACTAGATGGGTGCTGAGGATGAGGTTGAACCTGGATATATTTTGAATCTGTTATTTCATGGTTTCTGAAAATAATTGTCTTCATACATTATATTTTCTTAGTTTCAGGTTTCATTGATCTTTTCAAAAAGAAGAAGCTGTACAGTCTGTGTCGAGAAGCTGCTAAATTAAACAAGACTGGTTCATTAAGATTTCTATCTTTTGACAAAATGGAATACGTTTTCGGTATATTAAACAGAATTATTAGCAATGGAAATGAGCTCATCGTCACATACACTGAGGTAAAGTACCTTTTTTGCATCCTCCATTGATTACTTTTCAAAATATAGGCATATTACAATCTTTTTCCAAGAATTTGATTAAAAATGATCTCCTTTGAATTAGATTGTCCAAGAATCTTATTCAATTTATATATGATTTCATTTATTCACTCTCAGCTGACGTTAAGCCCAATAGATTGTACATGCATGTAATATTTCTCTCATATTTTTTTAATACCATTGTTTCTTGGTGAAGTAAGAGCTTTTAAATATTTTTCTTTTTCCAGAAAAACTGATCAAATTTCCAGATTTAATAGATTGTGACATTAGAAAGGATCTTTGCGTTAAACTATCGATCCTCTTGTTGTATCAAATTATAAAAATATTCAAATCCTATATGAAAAACTGTTCCATGTTGGCTGAAAACCATTATAATCAATATCTAGATCGAATTGAAAATGTCGTCTTCAACTTTTCTCAGTTCACTGTGTATGAGGCTACATATTGATCAATTTTGAATTTAAAACTCAATTTAGGTAGCTATTCATGAAAAACAAACAATATGAAGTAGAAATATACCAAAAAACACCACCTGGAATCTGCTTAAATAACGAAGATGAAAATTGCATTTTTTTCGTTATTCAACAATGATGATTATATTTCAATCATCTGAAATGCCCCAGGAAAATCTTTTTTGAGCTTTATCTATTGTAGTTTATCTATAGTTGGTATTATTTTTGTATTTATATTTGTATCTGTATTTATACTTTTTATTGTTGTATTTTATGGAAATTATGTGTCGATAAATGAAATGGAATTTTTTAATGACGAACACTGACTACAAAAATACTATGCGGAAATTCGGTGAATGTTATGTGGTTCCTTTTGATGTTATCTGTATACTATTTTTTTCTTCATTACAAAAGACTCATGACTATTGAATAGAGGTTTAGAATATTTGAACTCTTATCATTCGTTTATGTAATGTTGAATGCTTTGCAGGATAATCGATATGCTTTGAACGACAGATCAGACCAAGTATTCAAAGCGATGTATGCTTGTCTGTTGCAACTGTATCTTTGGACAACACCCGGAATCGACAAAAAACTAGTGACTGACGATGGTATAGAAAATGTTACAATGTTTTTGAAACTTTGTTCGGAGAATATTATTTTTCCGGCATTCGATACGAGTTATCAAGAAAATTCAGGTAAAGTATCTCACATAAAATTCAAGTTTATTTTCCCATTCAGTACATACGAACATTATGACTTTATAACAGTCGAGAAAATAACTTATCCGCAAAGAAAAATCTGAGCGCGGATTCAAGTTCTTCTATAAATTATCTGGAAATTTCTTGGTTGAAGTAGAATAAGAATGTAACCTAATTTTTGAATAATTTATTTTTCAAAATTCGAGAGGGAAACAGTTTTGGGATGAGCCTGTTGTTCCTCTCTCCTAAAACAATGATTTGTGTCTGTATTAATAAATGAATATTATCACAATAATAGAAAAAAAACTGAAAAAATGATATCATTAGGCCTACTACAAAAATAGTAATTAATCAACATTGTACAAAGTAACACTACTACAATAATAAAAGCTTTTTTACTTTGATATTGCGGTGCTCAACAAAATGTTCAAAAAACATTTGTTAATTAGTTATTCACATTGCTCAGCCGTCCAAACTAAGTTCTTTGAATTTCATGTTAAGTAGAGTCCATTTAGGTAAAGGCTTGCTCTACAAGCACAGTGATGTTATGGAATATTAAAAAATGTTCTACATCAATAAACAATTATTTTTTCATACTTTAGGACTTTATGGAAACATACATTTTTTTCAAATGAAGTTCTAAGCGAAGCTGTTGACCTTTGTTTACTGGAGTGTTTTTCTTTCCAAAAATCTTTCAAATATTGTTATTTCGGCCACTATAGGGTTTCTTCTTCAATAGAAGCTTGAAGAATTGATTCTTGAGCTCGAGCTTGCTCTTTTGAGGAGATAACTTTACTCCGAATTCATTATCTATTTTGTGTCTATTATATAGAAAGTTTTATTTGATATTTTTTATTGTATTTTTAAAAGGAATATTTCGTAAAAATTTAACCGTTTTCTAGGTTCTAAGGAAGCTAGCTCAAAGGAGAAAAAGACTGGCAATACTAAAACAAAAAAAGAACTGCAACTGTATAACGATCTAACTGAGGTGTTCCAGCTTCTGGAAACCTTTCTAAGAGATCAAACTCTCATTGATACTCATATTCTCAGGATAGGTTCGTTCAGTATTTCTGCGTTCTTTGTGAATAACACTGAAAATATTCAACTTGCTTTGCTGAAACTTGTTGAATGTGTATTCAGCAAGTACATGAACCACAGGAAAGTGTTGTTGGATGGGTTTCTTCAATCACTGGAGAAACACGCAGTTGATCGCAAACAGCTTGCCGGTTATAAATTGGAAACCGGCGGAAAAATCCAAATGCATACGGCTCTTGTAATGAAGATGATACAAAGTTCCGTGCACTTTTCTCCTGCTTTATTGAAACAGGACAAAATCGACTTTGCAAATATAGCAACAGCAAAAATAAATGACGCGTGCAAAGCGGCGCATCATTTTATGCTGAGTTTGTACAAAATGTGTTTATCAAATAGGAATGAAGGATGTCGTGCTATTATTGTCTCATTCGTAAAAGATCTGTTAGTCACTGTTGATAGACCGGAGTGGCCTGCTGCAGAAATTTTGCTGAATATGCTTGTTTTGACACTGGTAAGTTGAATCTTCAAATAGATTTAAAACAAGTGTAGGCCTAGTAGTAATTTTTCAATTTGGCGGATGGCGAATGACTTTCATTTATCGTTTCTATGGTAACGGGTGATGTTCTGTTGATTTATTTTTTTAAATATGTTTTTGCAAGCCTACATTATTTATGAGAAAAAGTTCAATATAATATCAGTCATCAGATCACCCGTTACCATAGAAACTTTAAATGAAAGTCGGCGTCCGCCAAATTAAAAAATAGTTTTATTTTCTATATATAATATTATAATAATTAATTGAACGAAATTCCTAATTAATGCCATATATTAATTCATCGAATTTCCTTACTAGCTATTATTCTGTTGTCAATATTTGCAGTAGCAGAAGTCTTCAGAATATTATATGGCATCAATTAGGAATTTCGTTCAATTAATTATTATGATTTAACAGCAACTGTATAGTTGCAATATTTCAATTCCTTCCATCTATATATAATAGATTTTATTTATAAAAGTATACAAATTATGCGAATAAAAATATCAGTAGATAACAAAATGAAGCTAAAATCTGTCATACTGCTTCAAGCTGCTCTCACATAATATATATTATAATTACGAGGGTAGGCTGTCAAGTTATGCACACATGCTTGTTGAAGACTAAGAACAACAAGCAGCAAGATTGGGTGAAAACAAAATTATAGTATAACTTCAAAATCTTGTATTTATTTTTCAACATAGTCACCGCTAAGCATTAAACATTTTTCTCCCAACGCATTATTAGAAGTTTTTTCATTCCGTCTTTGAAAAATTCTTCTCGAACCCGGGAATCAATAGCTGCCTTTGTCTCATTGTACAAGCTGTAATGATTACCTTTAGGTCTCTCTTAAGTAGAGGGGGAATTGCTAGGCGCAAGTGAGATGAAGGCAGCTATTGCGAACTGGGTTCGAGAAAAGCCGGAAGAATTTTCAATGATGAAATAAAAAAATTCCAACACGATGAGAGAAATGTTTAATGCTTGCTTAACAGTTACTATGCTGAAAAATAAATACGGTACATGATTTTGGAGGTTAAGACTTGAACTTTTTTGGTTTCGACCCAATCTTGCTGGGCCCCATTGTTTTTGTTCGTCTTCAACAATAATAAGCATGTGTGCATTGCTCATCAGCCTACCCTCGTAACATTAATACAATGGAAATATTATAATTTTATAGCATTGCTCTGGTTTTGGGTTCGATTTACACTATGCCTGATGTGTGACTAAGTTAGATCTTGATTTCCATAGCTATTCTAGTTTATTCTAGCAGCTGTCCCCCAATAAATTCAGCGTTTTGACAGAAATATTGAGGTTTGAAAACTTTGTGATACAATGACTTTCGTTGAGCTAACCATTCTAACTATATGAAAAAAATTGAAAAGTCATTAAACTAATTTCTGAAAACTAAATGTATTACAGTGAAGTGTAATGAAGTTTACTGTAAAACTTGTTTTGAAGAAGCATGTACAGCAATGCAAAATGGCCATTAACACAAAATTTATAAGTAATTTTCCACTTTCTAAGTTATTTTAGTGTATATTTTTGATCAAGTGAAAAAGAAAGATTGCTGAATGTATTGTTTCAGAATGAAAATTATCGTGCAAGTCAGAAAAATAAAATAATGTCACTGGAACTTTTGACTATGGTCTATTCGGATCTTAGAAAAACAGCGCAGCATACAGAAAATATGCATAAAATTGATGCACTGTTCGAACACCTGCCAACGACTGATGAATCAGGAAAGGTAAGGAGTTTAAAAAAAATTTACAGAAGTACCATCCAATCACATTGAAAGATCATAAGATCAAAAAGGACATATATCTTTATTCGTCAATAGAATAACACCGACATTGGCTTGTGTACGGTACCGTGTTTGACAAGTATTAACAATTTTAAATTAATCTTTTTTTAATTGTCAAATCCCACTTTAATGACTGTAGCCTATAGTTAAGTGTAACATGAAACCACGGTTCTGTGAAACATTTAGGGCCGGTTCATGAGCTCGGGATTTAGCTAAGTCCTAGACTAAAACGGGTGGTCACAGTAGCATCGACAAAAGTTAGCCTTGACACTATGTACTAAGGGCTCTCTATGCTGCTAACCCACTAACATTTCTAGACAAACGTTTGTTGATGCTACGGTAGCCACCCGTTTTAGTCTAGGACTTTGCTAAATCCCGAGCTCATGAACCGGCCCTTAGTGTTCATTGAAGTTGAATTTGACAATTTCAACAAGATTATCAATCATGGGAAGATTCCACCACATTTGTTCTTTAAATTTTATCAAGCGTTAACAAGATTATAATACACTGTTACTTACTCGCTCCATGGCGCTACAGACTTTCTAGGGCCTTGGCCTTCTTATTACATCCTGTTGGATTATTAATTTGTATATAATTTTCAATGGCCTGATGTTTTTTTTAATTTTCTGGGCTGGGATTTGTGATTGTGTCTTGACTAAGTTGTTGATTATAGTGATGATACCACGTCTGCTAATGTTGGAGTTAATTACTTTTGGGTTTCAAAACTATTGTTACCTTTCTAAAGAATCAGAATGTATTGAATTTGTCGGTTGCATGAAAACCAGTAAATTTTAACGGCCGTGAAATGACGTCCTTTGACGGAGCTCAATAAGAATTTGGTTGCTTTTGTTCCAATGACGTCATCTTACAGCGATGTAATGTTATTGGCTTTCGTGCAATCGGCCGTAAGTGTATTTCAACGTAATAAATTAATACAAACAGTATAAAAGATTGTATAAAATATACTTAGACAAGTTAATATTTGTATATCGATTGGGTAGAATTACTGATTACTGTGATCGTAAGTTTCCTCTTCGACAGCGGTGTAGTGAAATTTATCCTTGTCCTTGATAAAATACAACAGTAATATGTGTACCTTACAATTTCAATAAATTCACCTATCGTATTTAATTATACATACATAATTATAAAACACACATTACAAATATGGAATGAATATTAGAACCCGCATAGACTAGTAGGTAATTTAAAAAAATCGCAATGTATTCTTATATATATGCGTTTCGTTGTTCTCCAAATAATAATTACGGTATGAGGAAAGCTTTGGCGTGAAAGTTATCAAGTTGATTGTTTATTAACGTTCATCCTGTATAAAATCACACTATAGCAAAAAAATTTAATATTTATTCACTGTTCAAATACTTGATTCATCATGATTGCAGACATGTGAAAAGCTTCAGCTGGATGAGTCGACAAAAGATGAGTTTTTACAAAATGCCTTGCTGGACTTCATTGCACGAAGAGAAAGCACGGAGCCCGGACTATTGTATGCAAGGCACTTACATTTGGCCCACTGGTATATTGAAAGGACACAATCACAGTGTGGAAAACTTGTGGAAAAACTCTTGGATGAGAAAAGAGAAAGCATTCTGGGAAAAAGGAAAACATCCAAAGGTAATCCTCATTAATATTTATTTCATTTTGAAAAAAAAACTTGATTTCTACAATAAATACTCTGCGTAGTCGGCAGCTACATTTTATGATAACTCAGTTGCTATCCTGGCTTTTAGAGCAATCTGTTGTATATTGCTCTTTAAATAGGTTTCTAACTTTATAATTTAAAAATGGTCTGGTTTAATTTCAATACTCTCAAAATTCATCTGTGCTCTCTAAACCGTAGTATTTTCTTCTAGTGGAACTAACTTTTCGGGTAGAACCTCTAATCCTAATATCTTTAAATATATCAGAACGATAATACTAGTAGTTCTGTGAACAGTAGACCTCACGAAAAAGCCATGCTAGCTGAAATCTGTCAATGCGTTTATCCGTAAATTAGCTGTTTTCTTGTCCACGTGTACAGAATTGGTCCTGTCAACTGTGTCGAGAGAGATGTTGTCAGGCGCCCCCCAAAATACGTTATGTACATCTAATTTATTTATTTTTATTTTTTAATTTTTTACATTTTTATTTATTTTTTATATTCTATATTTTTTCTATTTTTTAATTTTCATTTCATTTTTTATTATTTATTTTATTTTTTAGTTATTTATTTTTTAAACATACGCGACATCCCACAAGCCGCCGCTTTCGCGGCGCCCCTCTGACTGCGGCGCCCGGGGCGGGCGCCCCAGTCGCGCCGCCGCTTTAGCGGCGCCCCTCTTACTGCGACGCCCGGGGCGGGCGCCACAGTCGCGCCGCCGCTTTCGCGGCGACCCTCTGACTGCTAAAAAATGTTATGACTACAGCGAAAAAATCTTATTCTGACCCAGCTGATGATCATTCCATAATATGACGATGTTTATATTCAATTCAAAATAAATCCTATCACGTGTTCCATACAGCTATTGTATATTCCATATACATAGCTATATTCCATACAGCCATTCTCTTTTCCATCTATTTCGTCCTTAAAATGCAAAATTAAAAAAAAACCTTACATATACATCGTCGCGCAGTCTCAAAATGAACATTCCTGCCAAATCTTATTGAAATCTGTCAATGCGTTTAGCCTTAAATGCATTACAAACAAACAGACGAAAGCCAATAGACTTGAAACAAGACTTCACTTCGTTCAGACTGAGCTTCGCTCAGTCTTCTCTTCGTTCGGTCAATTATGATTGATGAACAGTCAATAATTTCTTTGTTTCAGTGTGAAAATTAAGATATTTCGCAAATAAATGGTTTATAATAATTATAATGGTTTATAATAATTGCAAATGGATCCAACTCTAGTACACTAATTTTCATAAATTAATTGTTAGATTGTCGAGTTTGTTTTGTTACATTTTTACAGTTTTTCAATTGTGGCTATTGAGCTGAAGTTATCCAACAGTTATTGACTACTTATGTACTCGTACATTGCACTGAGCAGAGATATCTGGATTTTCAATCAAAATTATGATTGTACTCCTATTTCACATTTTGAAAAAAAAAACCTTGATTCCGCTTTAGCTCGAATCATCGGAAAAACTATTATTTATCAATTTTTAATTTTTGAACATAAAAAAACTATTCATTGTCAATTATTTTTAATTTCAGGAGATCAAAAAACCGTCCATTACTATTTTTTTTCAAATTTTGGTTGATCGAAAACTATCCGCTATCAATTTTAATTTTTTAGAGATCAAAAAACTATAGGCCTACGTTATCAATTCTCAATTTTTGGGGATTGTAAAACTATCCATTATCTATTGTTTATTTCTGTAGATTGATATTTTGTATTCCAAATAACTTGATGTAATGGTTCAATTCAACAGGAAAAGCTCCTGCAAAGAAATCAACCGCAGATCCTGGGTTGTCACAAAACGATTCGAATATGCAAATGTTACTTGAAAAATTTCATGGCAGAACAGTTTATTGTTTCAATTCAAACGCCAATGAAGCCAACAATCTCTTTATTGATGCCGATGCTGCTCAATTGATTACGTACAACTTCCGATTGAAGCGACCACTGCATCTCCGATTCAAAGAGTACTTGACAATGGTAAACCTATTTTATATTTTGTTATTAATTTATTTCCTCATGAATTTATTATCATCTTAGCAAATTTTCCCCTTTTCCTAAAACCTACATAATTATAATATCATCACTCATAAAACCTTTTAACATACTCTTATAGTTATGACAAATCCTCGAAATATTAAGCCGACTGTTTATTGAGAATTATTTATTTGAATTTTTTTCCAAGGGGTATGCCCACATAAGCTCTAGGCTTGTGCTTGGTTAATGAGAGGGGTGATGACGAGAGATAACGTCTACTTTTCAGGCAGTTGGGAGTGGCCGTTTTATGGTCAAAATCTGTTGTGTCAACTGGGATTGATCCCGGAACCTTATTGAATTATCAGATCGGCTCTTATCGCCCTCGGCTAAGGACCACTCCAAAATTTAAATTTTGTGTTTCTATTCAAAATTTCCAAAGTGATCAAAACTTTAGTGTTGTTTTGAACTTTGTTAAGAAACAATTTCATATTTGAAATTGTTCTTCTCTAAGTGGGAATTAATTAGGGAATTAGCGATTTAGTTATTTGATATAAATATTGATTTTGATTGTTTGAGTAAATTGGAAGAGTAGGTCCTAACATTATTGAGAAAAAATTTTAATATTTCTATTCTGCAATCATTTTGGCGATATTTAAATTTCTTGTTTATATTTATTCTCAGTTGCTGTATAGACTGAAGAACGAAATTCCATCAATCTTTCAATTTAATATTATTTATTTTCATTTGTAGTATAAACTGGAGAACAAAATTTTTATTTCTATACTGCAATGATGTTGAGGATCCGTGTTTTCCAATAATTATATTTATTTTCAGTTGCTGAATGGGTTGATGGAGACACCAACTCCCGTTCGATTGAAGGCAATGCGCTGTCTTTCTCAAATGATAGAGATTGCACCAGAACTTCTTGTACTGAACAACGTTGAGTCCGCTATCAAGTTCGCAATCTATGATCAGTCCATCGCTATCAGGGAGAGTGCCATCGATATTATTAGTAAAATTGCGCTCAGCAAGTCGGATATGGATAAATGTCATGTCACAGTTCTGTCGGAAAGAATGATGGTGAGCTTTCCATTTCACTATTATGCCTGGTTGTTTGTACGTCTATTAAATTTAACCAGGCGATAAATCGAGGACAGCAGCATAGTGGAATCGATGACAAACTGAACTAATTTGAAAGGAAGAATTGAGACAAAATAGTGTTAGAAACCCTTCAATTTCATTGTTTTTATTTGCAAAACTACATTGCTCATAATTTTTATTAGATGTCTTTATTTGCAAAACTACATTGCTTATAATTTTTATTAGATGTTATTACAAAATAATATTCTGT
This sequence comes from Laodelphax striatellus, assembly GCA_017141395.1. Classification (NCBI taxonomy): domain Eukaryota; kingdom Metazoa; phylum Arthropoda; class Insecta; order Hemiptera; family Delphacidae; genus Laodelphax; species Laodelphax striatellus. The sequence continues at coordinate 15,074,346 of CM029540.1, forward strand.
ATACAAAATTTATGAACTGCACTCTGAGTAATTATCAATGAGGCAGAAGGTATCTGGTAGTGGAAAATACTATCAGCTGGTTGTGCACACATTTCAAATAATTGTTGAATTCTTTCTACTCCGTTAAAACCAGGGTTAAATTAACCGGTGCTGATTGATTGGTTAAATTTATCCAGTGGTTAATTTTTTTACATAGACATCAGATAAATATTTTAAAATCTTATCAGATGGAAAAGTACAAGTTTCAGTTTTACCAACCAAAAGTCTGTAATATTATGGCTTAATGCAATTTTCAGAGCTAGTTCGTTTCGAATGAACATGTAATTTATTAACGAATGTCAATGCAGTTGATTTTACTAGCTATTTAGCTAAAATAGATTGTTCTGGTAACACAATTTCACTTGAATTTTCAATTTCAAATTAGTTCAGTTTGTCGTCGATCCCACTGTGTTGCTGTCCTCGATTTATCGCCTGGTTAAATTTTTTACCAGACGTAAAAAATCATTTTTTACCAGAACGTCAATAATACATAAAAATCAACATTACAAACTCACTTAAACTTGAAATAGGATGGAGCCATAATTTAAAGCTAGAAATTCGGACATAACATAGTATGGGTGCTCAGTTAACCACTCCTCGAGCTTACGTCTAAAATGCCAGCCGGGTAATCCCTCACATATCTTGACAGCTTATTATAACATTTAATTCCAACAACCATATAGATGTTTGTTGATTTTGTCAAAATACTGCATGATGATAGAGAGATATATATTTTTTTTCATACCAGTACAGTATATTCAATTTTGTTGCAATGCAGAAATTGGAGGATTGCAATATTAATAAACTAATTCAAGATTTTATCATGTTAACAAAATTTACATGAGAAAATATATTTGTGTCATTTTATACCATTAAATTAGATCTCATTTTTACAATGTCGAAATTGTAAGATATCAATTTCAACAAATTAATGTTTCAATCAAAATATTAAATAATACAGTATATGAGCACTTCGAACAATTTAATTGAACTAACCTTATATTATACATAATATGAAGACATGTATCGAATATATCCCCGATTTATCTGTCAAATTCCATAATTTTGTTAGAGATGACCTTAAAGCTGTATTGTACTGTTCTATTGTTCCTAATGGGGACATTTGAAAGTAATTACTTGTTGCTTTTTTTTTAGAAAAATTATAGTGCAATGTGAATACACATAGTCGAAAATAGTTGTACAAAACGAAAAAACAAAAACTAGATGTCAGTTTTTTGAAATAATTATTTATTCATTTAAATTTTAGGATACCGGAGTAAGTGTGAGGAAGAAAGTGATCAAAACTCTTGGAGATCTCTGTTTGAAGTTTCCCGCCTCGGAGATGACACCAGAATTAGTTGGAAAAATAATGAAAAGAATCAATGATAGCAATGATGGTGAGTGAATCACGTGTATCTTATCAATAATTATAGCAGGATTCTTTTAAATTGTCAGAAAACAGCTGATTGATGTACGCTCGTTTACTGACGTTAAATCAGATGTTTTCTGACAAGTTAAAAGAATCCTGCTATAATTGCAATGAATTTGCTTTAAATGGATTAAAAAATATGTATTTATTTTTTGTTCTGCCTTCTGAAGAAATAACTACCGGTACATAAAGAGCATACAAAAGTGGATTAACAAACATTATCTTCTAAGTTATAAATGTTGAGTAAATACACTAATACAGTGTATTGTTTGTGAATATATATTTTTGATAGATAATAACCTAGAGGTCCCGGTGTGGCGTACCGCGTTGAGACCGTACTCGATTGAGGCGATATGACGTAAATATCCATGACGTAGCAATGACGTCCTAGCGGTTGATACGGACACATACTTGCTCTTGATACAGAACGATAGCGTTTGATACAGAACAGCTATAAAACTTAGAAACCTTTTTTCTATTTCTAATTGCTATTTCTCACTTTCCCTAAACGATATTTTATGACCTTATTTGTCAATATAAGCTAAAATAATTGATTAATTCACTAATATAATTCGAAAACCATAATAATTGCTTTTGACACAGAACGATAGCATTTGATACAGAACAGCTATAAAACTTCAAAACCCTTTTTCTATTTTGAATGACTAATTCCCACATCCCCTTAAATACATTTTATGCATTTATTTGTCAATATAAGCTAATCCTGGTTGACTGTAACGTAAGGTAGGAGCAACATATACAATTTCATTTGTAGAAAGCTGAAGTTTGTATCAATTTTATTCTATAAAGCTATGTATTTATTTGTATATTATATTATATATGTATTTATTTATGTATACTATTCTATAAAGCTATATTCTATAAAGCTATAAAGCTATTCTATTGCCAACTATGTATACAGAAAGTATTACAATACATAAGGGTAAATAAGAATGAGTTTTTTTTTTGTTTTAGTTTTTTTTTAATCGTATGGCTTTTATTGGTGGGAAGACCCTTACGGGTAGGTCCCACCTCGCCTCATTGCACAATTTTTTGTGTATTTTTTGTTTATGAGTTTACAGAGAAAGATATTATTACTTTGTAAAGCTTCAGATTGAATTCACATAACACATATAACATCAATCACACTAACTTGACAATATAGTAAGCAGACAAAATTGAGTTATCTTAGCACTAAATTAATAAATTTCAATGGTTTTCCCCGTGGGTAGGCGAAGGATGGGGATAGAATTAATTGACTGGACAGTTTTTTTTTTTTTTTTTTTAATCGGGTTGGGCTATGTAACCCTTAGCCACCGCGACCGCTATTCGATCTTTTGTGGCATCCCCTCTTTGGCTTATGCCATGTTCCATAATCCAAGGCCACAGCAGAATTTACTCAGGGCCTTGAAGTCCAGTTCTCTTGCCTCCTCTGGTAGGAGGGTTGCCTTTCCAAGAAGTCTCCTCCTCATTTGCAAGAGTGCTGGACATTCCAGCAGCAAATGTGCTGCTGATTTCAACTATGGACCCACCCTTCCGAAGCTGTTCAACTTCTATCGGGGATGGGTCTGCACACTCCTCAGATTCCATTGCGGAATCTTCAGTTGTAGTGCCTTCCTCTGCATATACCGTTTCCTGGCAGGTTTGAGTCAGCAATAACTCTGAAACCTGTTCCCACGAGTAGCTGGCGACTTATTCAGTCACCCTGGGCAGAGCTCCGCGTTCACCCAGGGAAGGCTTCTTGAAACTGGAGGTCGCCTGGTATCCAGAGTTCGCATACTCATGTCAGGCACTCCCCTGACCATGCAGCCGTCGGCGTATGCTGTTCCACCATATGTTGGCTTGGCTTGCGCAGTTGATGCTTCAGGTGTTCCTACTTGAACACCCTACTTAAGCTGGGACGCAACGGTGTTAGTTGCCAACCAGCCTACATCTACCACTTGCATCAGGAACCCGGAGGATTGCACACCCCGGACAGAATAAATTCTGCCCCCCTGCAGGGTTGACTGGACAGTTGAAAACTTTTTCTTTGACATTAGTAAAATCCTACAATTTGTTTTTTTACGTCCTTTGTTATTTATTTGTTTGATATTAGCTTGATTTTTGTTTGAATTGATGCTCTCACTCAGCGAACAGGGGTTTCCTTTGCTAGGTAGTGCCAATGGGTTTTGAAGATTTGTTTCTTATTTTATTTCTTTAAATTTGATCTCTGTGATTGAATTAATCAGGAGATATAATAGCTTAAGCTCATATTGAACTAAGTAAGATATATAACATTTTTTTATTTGGCAATAAATTAAATCTTTATTCTTTAAAATATAATTCAAAAAGATAAATCTTACCTTACTATAAATAGTAGTATGAAAAAATCAAACAAAATTTACATTCCCTTTCTTACTTGAACAATATTCGAAAATTCGTCGAATTCACCAACCGTGAGAACAGCGCTCTCGTGTTCCAAGAAATTGTCAAACAGCAAACACTATCATCTATCGAGTTTAAAGGAACAATAATTATTAATTGGCTTAATTAATCCTATTATATTAAGCGAGCAATTTCTGTATGTTTGTAATTATGTTTATATGTTTATATGTATGTCCAACGGATCTCGAAAACGGCTCTAACGATTTTGACGAAATTTGGAATATAAGAGGTTTGTGATACAAAAATTCGTTTGCGCCGGGTCTCATCCCTGGGATAACTCGCTAAAGGACCTTAAAAAGGAAAAATTGATCCTTTAAGAATCAGCTGACAGAAGAAACAAATCTCCGTCGGCTGTAAATGATGAGAAAGAGTGAGAGCGAGTCAGTGTGGGAGTGAGACAAGATTATTTCAGCTGCTGAGACAGTGCATTCCAATCACATGATCACTTTTTTGGTAAAACCAGATGTTCCAGTACTAGAATTGAGAAAAATATCGAAACACATAAGCTGCTCCTATTTCCCTTTTTATTTATGATTTTAATTTATCTATAAAAAATTAAAAGGAATTTGAAATTTTGAAAATATTCCATATTGTATTGTCATTTTTAAATCTTGTTGAGGAAAGAAACCATACGCTATATATATATATATTTTTAAATTTGAGGCATGAAGTTAGCCATGTGATCTGTTTTTATTTATTTGAGAAAAATCGTCAAGAGTTCATCAAAACAGCTGACCTAAAAATAGTGTTTCCAACCCATATTATTATTTCTATGATGGAGCAAAATTTTACAAGTGCGATTTTTCAATGATATGCATTCAAACTCGATTATTCATAATATTTCGAAAGCTCAGAATAATTTTTTTATAGTGCAATGATGAATCAGTGCATAAGACTGATGGCTGTACTTTAAAAAATTGTTTAATCTCATTTCTTTTTTTCCTTTAAAATTTCCATTCCTGTGTCTTTGTAGACCTACCCCCGAGCAGAGCTCGGTACCCTGATATTAATTATTAATTGACAAAGCTTCCAAACTAAGGGTCGTATTAAATTATGCAATTGAAAAGGAAAAGAAAAAAGAGAAAAAGAAGAAGAAGAAAAAGATAAAGAAGAAGAAGAAAAATTTTCCATTCCTTAACATTTTTTCATTCCCAATATTTTTCTTTCCTTATTATTATTTCTCTTCTCTTTTTTCTATCGCTTTTGGAAATTTTATTTTCTATCAATCTCATTGTATTTGTTGAGTACATCGCTCTTTTCATCTATTTTATCATATTGTTACCATTTCAGTTCATAAGAATTGAATACTCATTAATTACCATTCAGAAATCAACTAAAAATAATAATTCCGTGTAACCTGGCTGGCTCAGGTCTGGTGTCAGAGTTTTCAGGTCACTCCTGATCAGTTCAGGGTCTCTGACGTGACTTAACGACTGTTTTTAGGCAGCCGGGACCGACGGCTTATTAGCGTGTCCTCCGAAACACATGGAGTGGCTCGAGCTAAAATCTCACGGTCTGACCTGGGTTCGAACCAACTGCTCTTGTGGTATGAACATATAAAAAATGAGAAAACATCCCAATAAATTGAAGTTTTTACTTCATGTTAATTCTTTCCGTTTGTCAAATAAAGTATGTTAAATCATCGGATGCCAAAATATAATTCAAATTCTATTAGTACCGTATCTATTTATCCCACTAAAAAATGACAAACGAATTCTAGAAAAAATTGATACGTTTTGAAAATGAGATGAAATAGGTGTGAAAATTCATAAAAATAGATTAAATTAATACTTTTAGAAACTGTTCCATTCTTGTTTAATTATTGATAGGCCTATTATTTTTAATCTTCATTTTATCACTGTTTCGATCATTTGAATCAATCAATATATAATTATATGAATTCGATGGACAATTATTGGCACTGTAGAGCTCTGCTGAGGCATTAGGCTTTTCAAAAGGTGACATTCCAATAAAGTACAGTATTATGATACGATATTAATAAAAAATACAGCACATCCTCTCAAAATAATTATTGAAGAAAAAGTAACAGAAATAAAATCTATTCATGTATTAGTGTTGAGGTTTCATCAATTCTGATTCTGGTTCAACTTCAAGGCTACTAAGAAGCTCGTCAAAATCATCAAAGTAACATTGAATGACCATTTTTTAACAGAAATAAAATAGGAGATTAAAATTGAGTTAAAAGTCTAGGTAAGAATTTTGGATATTACTTGATTTCAATTGCTAACTTTATAGCTTCACATTTGAAAAATGCTTTTAACTCTGTCAATTTCGAACAGATTTGTCTGAAAATTAAATGGAAGGTCAATTGTATGGACAGGATCTTTCACAATTTTTGTATAATTTTCCCACGTCCCCTCCTCATTCCAGACCTGAAAAACCTCACGAGTTATATAGTGCTTTCAAATGTCGCGGTACGCTTGGTTTTGCGCGGCATTCGATATGGTTGCTGGAATTTTCCCGCGGACCAAACACTATTGGTGAATCCGTTTTGCCGCTTGTCACTTCAAACAACAATAAATCTGAAGACACTTTTATTACCCCTTCATTATAGAAATATAAACATTCTCATAAGAGAAGATGAATATTATCAGATTGAGGATGATGTCCTGAAAATCGTATGTGTAATAATAGACCTATTCATATTGATATTATAAAATTTAATAACATTATTCGCCTCTTGCTCATCTTTTCATTGTCAATGGTAAGTCAGAATCAGAAGTCAGAGCATTATGGTAATGATTTATAGTGAATGAGTAATATATTCTATAACACTATTAGACTATAGAATCATTAGCATTCATTTACATGACAGAGACGTAAAGCACTAACTTAATCACTCATTCATCAGGAGAAGTAAAAATCAAATGAACTGAAAACTTTCAAATTTTTTAGGCATGTTCAGTTGAACACCAAGTTTTTTATTATACTAATTATCAGCATTGCTCGTATAGGAGGTTCAATTCAGTCCTAATAGTCATAATAGATGCAATAAGTATTTCTTCTTATCGAAAATTTCATTCAACAGAATGAAGAATTAAGAATATATTGCATAAGCATTGTATTCAATTATCGATTATTTGTCGGTTTATTAAAACCGATTTTGTCGATTTCCCAATGTCCCATTACGTTCTTTCAGATTTTTGAGGGACGTGGGAATTAGAAAAGTTCAATTTCATACACAGGTTCAGCTTGGGCATTGGGAAACTTTTAGTGTTATTTCAGAGAATTTTAATGTCCAAATTACGCCAAATATTAACGGTTTTCCAGATATTTTCAATAGATATTAATGTACTGTATTTTCTCATCCTACGAAAATTTCATAGGTTTAATAATATATTATGAACTTATAAAGAAATTAATTTAATTTATTGATATGATCCGAGGTGAATCAGATGAAAAAATAGGTACTCTAATTGACTTAAACATGAAAGTAATTTATTGGTGTTCGATAAAATCCATCTTAAATGCAATAGAAATAAATTATATTCACAATGCTTTGAGAGAATTAAAAAATATATATATCGAGGGTACTAGGCCTATTGTTTAATGTTGAAGTCGATATTTGTATTTCTCAACTCGTTTTAAAAACTCATATTCGGTTAAATATATTTAAATGGTTTGCGTTTTCATAGAGGTGCAATATGGATGAAATGGGGTGGATGATAATGAATATAATGAAAATTAATAAAATTGAAAGTGAAGAATGAAGAAATTTTCATTCCAATTTTTTGTATTTATCAAACGTTGTAGTAAAAATTATTATGAGAGTAGCTTTTCAGTTTCATCAAAGACAATTTAATCTATAAATCAATGTAAAAAATTTAATCTACTTTATCTAAATAGTAGAATAGTCTTTGGTAATTCGATGGTGCTCTGTGTTCCGTTTGAATTGAATTTAGCAATTTAATTCGTGCTGCATTCATACACGCTACGCTTGTAACACCGTATCCCACTCCAATATATGCTGTATGTAGGCAGGTCATGAAATGAATGCAGCCGCTCCAATCTGTGCTGCATTCATGCACATCGCAGAAGAACATTCAAGTAGCGTACTGGATTGAGACATGTAACGTCCTATCCCACTCAAATTTATGCTGTATATAGGCAAGTTGTTGCTCGGTGCTGCGAGCAGTGACGTCATATCGCCTCAATCCAGTACGCCTCAACGCAGTACGCCACACCGGGTTCAAACCGCGTGTTTCGGAGGACACGCTAAGCCGTCGGTCCCGGCTGCCTAAAAAACAGTCGTTAAGTCACGTTAGAGACCCTGAACTGATCAGGAGTGACCTGAAAACTCTGACACCAGACCTGAGCCAGCCAGGTTACACGGAATTATTATTATTAATAGATAATAAAAATAGATAGGGAACATCTTTCTTGTATGAGACTATATTGACTCATATTAATATGTTACTGTACATTTATAGAAGAAACATAATCAAGTGGTCTGTTTACGATGATGCAAAAAAGAATGGAGCACCAAAGGGTGTTTGTATCTGGGTTTTGTCTTGTTTACTTTCCCGTTTAACAAATTATAATAAAATGAAATGTATATTTTTTCAACAGATCTAATGAAGATTTCAATTAACGATTTCAATTAACAATTTCTTTTAACGATTTCAATTAATATTGCGTCCTAATAACTGTTTATTTCTAGGTGTTCATAATATGGTGTTGGAATTCTTCTACAAGCTGTGGTTCCAGCCAATCGATGCGGTCACTGAGCCTGAGCTAGCTAACCAAAGGATATTGTTCATTATAAATGTTATGGATTACTGTATTACGAATAATGTCATGGGAGCTCATTTGGGACCATTTGAAACATTGCTGAGAAGTGTAAGAACTTTTTCAATTTTCTTTAAAGTACTGTGTAATACAGTAATTCAACACCTTATTTTTAAATTTGAACTATCTGAAAATCAACATTTATCGTACTGTAAACACATGAACCTGTTAGTAGGTCTCCATTTATTCTATTTAATCTATTTATTTTGTTTAATTCATGTGTCATTCAACACCTTATTGGACTTTAAACTACCTAAAACTAATTTATCCTTTATATATCTTTATTTAAAGGAATAAAACAGTTTTTTTTCACTGTAGTTCCATTCAAATCATCCACGCTAACTCTCATCAACCCTCTTATTACCATAGCAATGGTTTAGGACTCATGTGTGCATCCTTTGCGAATAATGAACGGAGAAATAATCCTCATCAGGTGATTGTCAAAGTAGTATATCAGAGGCGTCGGGCCGGGGGGTGGAGGGCACAGGCAGGGGAGCAAGTGACCCCCAATATCTTGTAAAAAATGCTTATTAAATCTGGAGGTACTTAATAATTGTTTCAGTTTAGGCCTACACATAATGATTGCTGAGCATTTTATTGAGTAGACTAATTTATAAAATTACCGATTTCTAGTAAGCTTCCCGGCTCATTTTATCCCAATTTTGATTTGTACCCCCCCCCCAAATTCATGGCCCACGCTACGCCTATGTATAAGCTCAGTCGACCTGGGCCCATTCTTCCCAGTAGTTGAGAGCACCATTCCAAATAATTGCAAAAAATGTTTAAAATATTAGGCTAATGATTATTTTTCAATAAGGTACCGTATTCGAAAAATGCCTTTTCTTATGATGGGCTCAATTATCACCTCTAAATGAACACCTCTATGGTGTGAATAAATTATAATTATTTATTCTATGAAAACCTCAAAATACAATCAGTTTATTATCAATAAACTCTATGTTTTGAGAGAAATTATAATTACTATTACATTATGAAGACTTCAAAATACAATCAGGGGCCTATTAAATGGAAATTTAGGAAACCTCTAATACAGGAAAAAACTGATATACATTAGATGTATGAATTTATTACATATAGCATTATTCATATATATTGTGTGTGTCTAGTTTTCCCGGTATTTAATGACTTATTTTCCATGAAATAGGCCTCAGTTGTCCTTTGACATATTGTTGTTGAACAAATAGGCAAACCTAGAAAATTATTGTGTAACCTTTCAAAAGTTTACAAAGCCAAAGATATGTTATTTAAAAAATAGATCAGTAACTTGGTCCACCTCGTAAGAAAGAATTCAATTAATTGGTTTTGTTTACTTCAATTCTTCCTTATTTACTTCTCTTACTTGTAGGCTACTTACTCACTCACTTACGTGAGTACGTAAGTACTCACTAACTCACTCACTCAATCACTTACTTGTTGGTTGAGTCGAAACATGATTAAATTATAATTTTGGTTTGTCGAGTTGCAAAATTTATTTGTCATTCATTTAATTTCAGTTGATGAATCCGAAAGAAGACGCTAGCAATAAACGAGGCTTGAAGAATGTCTGTGCAGATGACGTCATTGAAGTTTGCAAGGAAATAGTTGATGGGTTGATGAGAAACATGTCCGATGTACCTCGTGATGAAAAAAACTTGCATCGCCTCCTGTGTGTGATGGCGTCCATCCACTCATTTGCTAAAATCAAACCAAATCTACTGGTTCGGCACATTGATACACTACAGAAATCGTTGGGCGTCACTTCTCTGGTAATATAGTTTTTCTAATGGAATCTAAAATAGGAACTGTGAATTTCAGTTGTTTTTTTAAATTTTGGAATTGAGGAGGACTTACTACAATTTTTGTAATTTAAAAAGTTGGAAGTATCGTGACTACCAATTTTTGTAATTTGTCGTGATTTCCAAGTACAGTACAGTAGGCACTTTTCCCACTTCTCAACCATTTTTACTTCTCCTAAAACACGAACCCTAATAACTATTAATTGATTATTCTGTTTATATGTAAATGTATGTGACATTTTTGCCTTTTTTTAGAAATGTATTGCAATAATTTTTGGCAAATTAATAAAAATCATTCATTAATTTGTATTTAAATGATAAATAACTGAATGTGTTTGACCAACAGTTAAGTAAAATGAAAAGCCTTGAAGAAAATGAAACAATCATAATTATTTCGTGAATCCAGTTTCTCCATTTTTTAAAACATTTTAATAAATATAGTGAATTCTGAAGATCTCACAAAATACTGTAAGCCTTCCTTGAAGGTTTTGTTTAATCATCAATAAAAACTCATCTACTAATAATTATGTTGTTTAATTTCGAGTTTAATTATATAAATCCGTCTACACTCACCTTTTTTCCTGTGCAAAGCACGGGCTTAGCTAATAGTCTTTGATATTATTCATTTCAACTACTTATACTGTGTCTCCCAATATTTTTTTTGTAGATGGTTAGGTACTTGCAGATTGTTGAGAATGCAATTCAATCTGCAAGAAAGCATTTTGTTTGGTCATTCATTAAATGTTTATATTATCTGTTGTTTACAAGTGATAGATAATATAGTAGAATAGTAGTATAATACTGTCACCTACATTTTTTCTGATCTTTGAATGCCTTACAAGTGAAACAAAGAGGTATAGCAGGATTCTTTTAACTTGTCAGAAAACAGCTGATTTAACGTTAGTAAACGAGCGTACATCAATCAGCTGTTTCTGACAATTTAAAAGCATCCTGCTATAAATGATTGTCGGGCTCCTACCTTCGACTATCTATCATAATCTGTTTTATTATGATTGTGTTAATTTCTTTTATCTGTTTTATTAATTTGCTAATGTGCCTCTTTCTGTTACAGACCCCAAACAGTAAATTAATAATCTACATACTGAATACCATCGAGTCTACCATTCCATTGATAAAAAATATCAATAAAGAGGTGCTAGTTGGGTTGGAAACTAATTTTGAAAAAATTATACTATATCAAGATCGGACCGTTGTAAACTACTGTATACCGTGTATGCGAACGTTCACTGAAAATCTTCAAGTTAATTTCAACCTTGTAGCAAGTTTGATGGAAAAGTATTCTGGTAAGTTTCATTCTTGATAATTTTACAGAGACTGTATAATAACAGTGTGGCCATATGATGTCACACTTTTGATTGGTTAGCTCGGACAAATCCACCATACTTTTGCCAATTCCAATAAGATTTGCATTCAAATGATACGCAAATCATAATATATTTTTTTGCTGTGGTGATGCCCACATAAGCTCTTAGCTTGTGCATGGGTAATGGGGAGGATGATGATGGGACATAGGTGGACCTACAGCTTTAGGTGGGTTCCGAAGCGGTTTTGATTCTCATGAATGAATTACATTCAGTGGAAAAAGGCCTGAAGTGGTCACCCTTACTATGAAAATAACAGGTGCAAGTCTCTTATCTAATCTTGCGATTAGACAACTTTGTAATGTTGAGAGATTCTTTTCTTACCCACAGTTCTCCCTTTGCCAGTGTTAGTTTTCATCATTTTGTATAATTTTGTTTTTTCATTATTGTATCTAACAAATCGTTTTTATATTTTTTTTTGTTTATTTGGCAATAAATAATTTATTCCAATATAATTTATAACTCAGATATTACTTCTACAGAAATTATTCAACACACAGAGAGATCTAAAATTAATGAAAAATCAGTTTCATGAAAACTATAAATTTATTAATGTTTGTTACAGATGAATTGAGAAACTTCAGGACAGAGACTGAAAATACAAAATTGCCAAAGGGATGTAAGTTGTATATGTATTGGTTCTCTCAACTTCCTCTTACTGTCTGGATAAGTCATGACTTTTCATTTAATTTATCATATTAAGCTAGCTTTATTAATTTAGTTAGCCTTAAATTAAGGGGTTCAAGGTTTTATATCAACTTAATAAGTTTTGGTAATTTTTTGTTTTACTGCGTCGTTTTTGGACGTCTATTGATGACTTTCTGTTGATTACAGTATAAAAATTGAATTTGCATGGGGAGCTTCTGGAAGTTCAAATTTACTGGTAACTTCCTCAAGGTTGTTCCACCCCGCCGTATAGCTGATGAGGAATTTGATGGACTAACTATTGTTGATCAATTCCAAACCAATCATTATTTATAGTAATATTCTTTTAATTTGGAGGATGGGGAATGATGGTTATTCAACAAACAGCTGATGTTACACTCAGCTTTGACACGATAGTCTGCGAATAATCTGCGAGATTCAGCATTTGTAGGTTAAGTATGTCAAACTGTTTTCAAGTTGAAATTCGCATAAACATTGATTACGAATTCAAATGTTATAATATGGTCAATTTCATTAAATATATTTATAATACCTATACTTATTGTTCCTACTTTTAAAGTAAGATACAGTCGTATGTTTTTGGAGACAGACAAACGTTTGTACCCGTCGACAAAGAGCATTCGTATGTTTCTGCTTTTGTAATCAGCTGATCCATTCGCCAAATTCAAATAATATTACTATAATAATAAAGCAGGTATAGCAGGATCCAATTAACTTGTCATAAATCAGCTGATCCAGTAATAATTAAACAGTGATTTCGACACAATAATCAAAAGGCTTGAAAGTCTCAAAGACCTTTAAAGTCTTTAAAAGACCTTTTTAAAGAAGACCTTTCAAAGAATAACTTTTTAAAAGACCTTTTCAATAATCTGCGAGATTCAGCATTTCTAGGTTAAGTATTGTGATCATATGCTCGTCGATCAGCTGATTTATGACAAGTTAATTGGAACCTGCTATAACGAAATATTGTTGTGTGTCAATCATCCATAAGGAGTCTTCAATGTTATGCCGGCTCCATACATGCGGCATTAGTTACTAATTCATTGATTTCTCTCCATTATTGGTATAAAGCCTTCCATTCCAATGAACTATTTGATTTTGATATTTGTAATCTTTTTTTCAATCGGCTATGATTTCTATTCCAGGTGATGTTTCAACTGATGTCAAACAACTATTACAAAGATATTCGCTTAAAAGAGCTTTTTTTGTTGTTGGATTGTTAATGAGATATTTCAACTTCTGTGATAAAGCTGTGTACTGTGAAATGAAATCAGTAAGTTTTAAATTAATAAAATTTGAAGATTCAGAAATTCCAATCGAATTTCTGAATAGAAATTCTCTTATATTTTACAGTTACAGTTACAATGTATTAGAAAATCACCACTAAATTCTTCAATAATTCTCATTTTATTCATGATTTTGCTATTTTCATGAAATTTTAATAATTTACACTTCACTCGCAATCAAAGTTGAAGTGATAATTTGTAAGGATAATGTGTCGTAAAGATATTTGAATGCATCGAAGGTGATGAGATCGCAAGAGGAGGAACATGACCGTTACTTTCTCAAGATTTTTTTTCATGAATAATCAAAAACCTCTTTTATATGTTAACTGTCATTTTGCTGTTCCAATTCTTCCCAGTTTTCATCATTCTTCCATAACTATTCATTACCCATTGTTTTTGTGCTTCACAGTCTACAATAGCAAGTGACGTGGTTTCGGATTTGGACTGGTATATGCGTTCGGATGATGTCGAGTTGCAATTACATGCTCTTATGGCTATCGGAAATGTATGTATTCGGCACTGTAAACTAATGCAGACTGACGGTATGAAAGGGCTCTACTGCCATTTTCTTGCAAATGGCGCCAATGTTCTAAAAGTGCAGGTAATTTTTCCAAGTATTTTGTACAATTGTATATAACGACATGAATTTTACAGTAAATTTTTACACTCAAATAAATGAGTAAATTATAACAAATTACAGTGAAGTACACGTCGTTATCGATAACAGAATTGCACTAATTGAAAAAAATCAAAGTAGAAAAACATTAAACTCTCATTGTAGTGACTATCGTTTTGTCCTGTTGTTCGATATCATCATAATCTTATAATAGAATTTCAATAAGTATATCGTAATGGAAAACAGCATAAACCTTTTTATCATGTATTCTACACAATTGAACTTTTTTTGTAACCATATAGCTACAAAATCATTTTGAACATTATAAGTTTGGCAAAAGTGTAAGTGCAGACTTATAATTTTTGCTGTATCAATCGAGATTAATTTATGTAATTGTATCAAATTCATCCATTTATTGATTCGAATACTCGCCCATTATATTAAATCAACTGTTGGTTATACTCCTGACACCACTACTTCTCCAAAACAGTTGAAATTGTATTTTGACTTTCCATTTACATAAAAGTAGAAAAATTATTATTGAAGCCCCAATTGAAGTATTGATTACAGCTAAGTTTCAATCATACGTTTCAAGGAAAGTTCTGTCAAATATTGACTTTCAGTTGACTTTGTCATTCACTAATAGACTAATAATTTTTTTATTCTTTTGATACGTTTTAAGTGCATGGTACATCATTGATAAAATCAATGAGAATTGACAATTACTGAGAACCAAACATAAAGCATGTTAAAATATAAGACTTGAATTGCTGCCTTTCCTTGGAGGGCGAAGTTGAGGCGCAGCTGGCCCCCTCTTACACTCAACCCTCCTATACATTTGATACAGTTACAAACTAAGTTAATAATACTTCTAAGTTACAAACCAAGTTAACAATACTTCTAAGTTACAAACTAAGTTAGATTTGAATTACAAAAAATATATAACATTTTGAAAGAAATGAGGAAGAAAAGATTCGTAATGATACAAAACAGACAATAGAGAGATTAGATTAGACTAGATTATTCACTTTATTCATGTAGAATACAACATAATGTCAGCTTGAATTCTAGATAAAAAATTCAATGAACGTCATTTAGTAAATGTAATACAAGTAATAAAAGTAATTACAATATTCATTAAGTACGAAATATAAGCTTATTAAATAAAATGATAATATACAATGAACGTCATTTAGAATAAAAGTAATTACTAAATGTCCGCCAAACTAAGCGAACACACCCATAGACATAAGCTTTAATTCTAGATAGTTAATTACGTCTTGAATTCTAGAGTATGATACTTATGTAATGAACGTCATTGAAAATAGAAGTAATTTCAATATTCGATTCGACTGAAGAAAAAATAAACTATGAAAATTTATTTGATGATATGGATTAATGTATATGAGATTCAATATGCTAACGGTAATATGATGGTTTTGTATCTACATGAAACGGCGGAGTTTGGACATATAAATGTCCATTCTTGGAGAAGGATATGCAAGGACATCCTTCCCATTAACACTCAACCGAGAGAGAGAGAGATATTGATTAATTGCCTTTATTTAGGGCGGAGTTACGACTCCTGGTCCTCTCTTTCATACAACCCTTTACAATATTCATCATTCATAAAAAATATTTCTTACAATAAAATAGTAAACAATAATAAATACTGGAATAAAATTATCTAAACATCTAATTTGTTTAGGCCTCTGAACGGATATTACTGTCTGAATACAACACATTTTAGAGTCACTTGACTATGCAAATGATCAAATTAATAGAAGGTCTGAAGTTCTAATGTTTAATAATTGATGTGTATAGGTGATGTACTGACATATTAAAATTGTATGACATTGTATTAAAGATGAGTTTTCAATCTCAACTCATGCATAACGTAGTTGTTTGAATGCAATGTAATGCTGTGCATGCACGTATTATTGTCATCTGTTCAAGAATGGATTATTATGATTTTTTATCCTACTTGGATAGAAATACATATTATCAGAAAGCTTATCCTAATCTCGCAATAAACTATTTTTTGGAGCTAACATTTTTGTATGTATTGTATGGTTGTACATGAAGTGGCTTTGATTTTATATAATTTGAAATTGTTTATTTCTAAATAAAATTTGCAGGAATAACG
This sequence comes from Laodelphax striatellus, assembly GCA_017141395.1. Taxonomy (NCBI): domain Eukaryota; kingdom Metazoa; phylum Arthropoda; class Insecta; order Hemiptera; family Delphacidae; genus Laodelphax; species Laodelphax striatellus. Next base: position 15,090,939 of record CM029540.1, read on the forward strand.
CCAATCAGTCCAATGATGAGGATTTCTCAAATTATAAGTATGAATTTATTTTAGGGCTTTTGCATGTATGTGTTGGTTTCAGAGCGGATGGACTTTTATATTATTTTGTTGGTTTTCTCTCAAAAAATTCTTTTGCTATTAATTTGTTCAAACAAGTTTTTCCTCGCCATTTTTTCTTCATAAATTGTATCATATTCTATCATTTTACAAGTTCTCTCGAACTATAGGAACCAAATTTCTGAAAGTGTGAAAGTGAATGATCATGATGTATCCATCATTCACTGATGTTTCTTGAAATTTGTTTTTCTGATCCTTTTTGTGGCTTAATGGAATAATCTGGCTTAATAGTTAGATCTCAAGTATCAATGTAAAAAATAATATCTTAGAAATTACATGTTTCAAACTTGATCAAGTTAAATTGTAAATGTGGGACTGATAAGTTATCATTGGAAACTGTGAAACAGTATTGAAGCCCTTTAAAGCATCTTCAAGTATAATCAGATTCATTTAATTTAACGCTTGGCATTAGATAGATATTATTTCTTTGCCATCGTACTCTACGGTCATTAGCAACGTCAAGAAATAATATCTCTCTATCTATCTAATGCCAAGCGTCAAATTAAATGAATCTGATTATAGCTTACATAATATATGCATGAGAGTTGCACGCTTATGCACCTTGTATGTTATGTTTTATGTGTAATTTTATTTTGCATGTACAGTGCTAAGACTGACAATGAATTACCTCATTAAAGCTTTTTACAATGATGAAATAACATGAGAATTCATCCACTAAGATGCAGACATATTGTAAAATATGCAGCCATATTCTTATTGATATTGTATATTGGATGAAATCTTACACAACATGTACAATTCGAACATGGTGAAAGGCTTTAATGAGATGTAATGACAATTATTCATTCCCCGTCCATATGCTGCAGCAAAGTGAACGTTTCAGCTTTACTTATTAACCTTCTAGCTTTAAAAGTAACTTAGTTTTGTAACATCGTAGATAGTATCATTTTTATAATTCATTTTATTGTCTTGTGGATTTACACCTTCTTTCCACTGATTGACAGCTTGTATTAAATAATATTGATACTTTAAATTTATAATACAGTATGTAATTTTTTACAATTTGAATTTTTTTTGCTTAGGTGTTACAGAATTTAATTTCCTTCTTGGCAAATGAGTGCCAACGAACAATTGCTCAATACAATAAATGTAAGTATCTTTTCAACTGATTTTATCTCTATGCATGTTAATTTTTATCAACTCCATAATTATGTGTGAAAAAGCTTACTAAGAAATGATATATTGGTTTTAAGTTTCATATCTATTGAATTGAACTGTTTTAAATAATTTAATTTCCTGTATTTCAAGTAAATAATTAAAAATAAGGAAGATGCTCACTTTACTTCATCTGCTGCTGGTTATTTATAGGACTTGGTATTACTGCTCTCCTTTCTTATCACTCACTTAATTTAACAGTCTCAGTTATGAAATCACACTAAAAAGATTGAGATAATGCAAAATATAATCTCTCACCATCATTTATTTCCTTTTGAATCTATGAATGTTCCGTCTTTTTGCAATTAACTTTCTTCCTTAATCTCATTTTTATATTGTAATTGATAAAAATGCTATTTCATCATCAGTTTTAAATAGTATTTTTAATAGTTGTTTAATTAGTATGATTTGTTATCTAGTACGTGGTATTTGTTTTCAGGGGAGGAAAACAGTAAAAACGAAAGCCTGAAACTCTTGGAAGATGTCGCATCCGGGTTCTCCAGCATTGTGATCCAAACATTTTTGAAGGAAATTCTTGCACTAACCGTGCATATGCACTCTGCTGTGAGACATGCTGCTATGAATCTGACTCTGATTATTCATGAACAGGGACTTGTCAATCCCTTTAAGGTAGAAGTTTCTTAATTATTTTATTCTATTTTTTTTAAATTATAGATACAAACCAATACTACACCTAATAATATTATGTATTGTATTTATTACCGTCAAAATCTAGTACAAGATAATTTGGTAACTTTTATTCCGAGAATTTTTATATTTTTAGATCGTATATAATTTATCATCTTCATTCTCCTTTTCCTTGTATTGAATGAAAAAATCATTTTTACTGGTTCTGGTATTGTACTGTTTTCAACTTAGATGAATCAATTTGCACTAAATATTTTAAATAATTATTAAGCTTATGACTTTTTGAGGCGGGGAGGCCCTCTCGCATGTTCCGCCTCACCGAATAATAATCCAATGTTCCCTAATGAGAAATATGGAAAACATATAGGTAAATTAATCTAACACTGAATCATAGTCTGTATGGAAGCTAGAAATAAATTCAATTCAATTGGTATGGTTGCTTACAAACTGATTAACAAAAATGAAAAATTATCAATAACAAAGTAAGCTCTAGAAATACTGTGTGCTGGTCCAGACAACAGAAAGTAATTAATTTTTTTTCATGAAAGAAAATCATAACGATAGTAACATAGAAGAAACTAATCTTTATGTAAGATATGAGTATAACTAAGAGAATAATCAGCAGGTCACACTTTTTTTGAAACCTTATTAAAACTGTACCATGACATGATAATATAAATACTGTGATATACCATATACCATACTCGTGATATGATGATGAATAAAGACATGTTTTACTTGAAGTATTATCATTTTTAGCCGTAGAGCTTCCGAAGTGTAATTATGAGCTGAGTGAAATTATTTATTTATTTATTCAGTAATGTACACATAATACTAAATGAAAGGTTCAACAGGCTTCAGCCCAAAACTGTCCCTCTTCAAATTTAGAAAGAAGTCCAAAATTTAGGTTATGATGATCCATATCATTATGATTAATTCATAGTCATTATTCAATTTCAAGAGTAAGTAGTCTTAATTGGATAAATACATGAAAAAATGGTCAATATTAGATGGAATTTATATATGGTACCTAACAATTCCTAAGTCAAAGAATTTTTTATTGCATCTCTTTTTCAATTTTTTTAGCTATAATTCTAGTGATTTTTTATGATAAAAGAGGTTGGCAATTTGTTGATAAAGAGTTTATTGCGATAGAACATTTGATGGTTATTTACTGATACCTGTCTTTATCGTCAATAACTATCATTATTCACATTCTATTTTTTTACAGTTAGTCCCATACCTGATCGCTATAACCACAGAGGACAAACCTGTCCTCCGTTTCCCTGCCGAAAAAGCCATTCAAGAATTGGCGATACGCTTTCCTGGTTTCATCCATACGGAAGCGCAGTCTGGAGTGAAGTTGGCGTTTGATTTGCAGCGCAATATTCAATCAAGTAACGAAGTTAAAGGATTTCGAGACATTAATGGCCAACGTGTTGCTTTGCTCAACACACTCTACTGTGCTCTAGCCAAGCCACATAAGCGAGCGTTCATATCGGCCTTTATAAACTGTTTCGAGGAAAACTCGGCAAGTAACTTTTATTACATTTTAAATAATTCTCAATTTTATAATGAACTAGCAGGTCACCCGTGCTTCGCTAGGGGGTCTCAGAAATATTATATATTCAGTCTCTGTAGTCCAGAGGATATGGGAGAAACCCCAAATAATGTTTCTCATATTAGAAGATTGAATAGTAAATTAAAATAAATAACACGCATGTTCAATGTACTATGCCCATGTAGGTAAAGCTGAAGAATGTTGAAAACTTTTGTGAATTCTCTTGATTACTTACCAACTCAACTCGTCTAGGCAAGCCTAATTAATATACAGGAAAGGTGCCTGAACACTTATTTATGTATCTGTATCATTATAATAATGTTTACCTACTATGCCCATGTAGGTAAAGCTGAAGAATGTTGAAAACTTTTGTGAATTCTCTTGATTACTTACCAACTCAACACGTCTAGGCAAGCCTAATTAATATACAGGAAAGGTGCCTGAACACTTATTTATGTATCTGTATCATTTTAATAATGTACGGTATCTACTGTATCTATGATAAAAATTAACAATCTTCTTTCAATATTATTGGTTGATTATTACATAAATTTATGAAAATCAATCTATTTTCTCCTACTCATTAATTAAGTTAATTTAATATGCTTTATTTTTCTCCACAGAATAATGACTCGAAAATGTTGCCGTTCTTAGTTGAAAACCTGGCTTATATGAATTACGAGTTGATGGGAGAACCTTTGTTCGTAATACATAGTATTGACGCTTTTCTGTCGGTCCATGGCACGAGTGCTCTACAATCTTTCGAAGAGGTAAGAAGCTTATCAATATTGAACAATTTCGTTTTCATTGAATAAATCGGATCAATAAAGTATTTGTCTAATGAAGTCTAATTACTATAGTAACTTTCATGAAGGGATGGGTATCGATAGAAAAAACATCGATGTTTTTTCCTCATAAACATCGATGGGTTAAAAACATCGGTTGAAAAACATCTAGGCTATGTTTTTGAAATTCAATGCTTTTCATCATTTTTTAATTGATTCACTATTGTGGGGTGGGGGGATGTTAGTTCCGCTGCACCGCTGCATTGTCTGATATCTTATTATTTACACAATTTTAAAAATAATACTTGATGAATTTTGTAAATTTATATTGATTTATAGGCCGCGAGGTGAAACATGGATCTCAACCCCTCAAACGGTTGAAGAGTGACTGGCATGGTAGGGATGGGAGTGTCTCTCTCACAAATCATTCGCTCTTACTCTGCATGCATACGGTCAGTGTAGAACACTTTCGGCTCGCCTTCCCCTCAGCTGTTGCTGGATTCGAGACACTCAGGTCACTGCCCTTTTCTCCCCTATGTTTTCTTTACAGACAATAAAACCCACCCGGACTCGAAGCTAAGGTATCGGCTGCCGAGAACGAACTGACCAAACTTCTACCCCCACCCTAAAAATTTCAGTTTTTGGTCACATGTAGTGGGAGTCAAAGGTCCATGTCTTACCTCGCGGCCTATACCAGAAAATATTTGTTCATTCACATTATTTAAGTAGTAACTCAGTAAATGAGTGAGTGAGTTACTACCGAATTAAAGATCAAAATTCCCAGAGTTTAGACGACAATATTAATGACTCTCACTAGGCTACTGCTACTCTGGTGATGTGCTAATTCCTGGTTATACTGGAACTTATGCCTAATTCAACCAAACCGGATTTTGCGCTGAGTGTTAAAATCGGGCTTATGAGCTCGAGATTAGCATGTCAGGCGTAAAACAGCAATATTACCGCAAGGAGAAATCAGAGGTTTAAAAGTTGGGTTTATGAGTCCAACAGCAGATCATCTGGAGTCTAAAAGATAAACTAGGTGGATTCGTAAATCCCGAGCTCATAAATCCACCTTTAGGGCCGTTTAGCCCAACGCTGCTTAAGCTATACATCTAGCTTAAGCCTCATTCGGAGAATAGGAAAAGTATAGAAAAAAAATATTGAGCATCAGCTGTTGCGCTTAAGCAGCGTTGGGGAAAGCGGCCCTTAGAGATTTCCACTCCAAAAACTATGCAACAATGAATTATTTTAGCTTTAGCTCAGGTAAAATTTTTTTATTCTTTTATGCCCGGTTTTTTAGTCGCTCAATAGACAGTTTATGGATCCAATAGCACTATTGAATCAATAACCATGTGTTTTCAAATGCAAAAAAAAGTTATTGATTCAACAAGTTTATTGAACGACTGAAAAACCGGGCATTATTGTGTTTAAATATGTGATGGTGTCCACACTGAGCTAAATATATCCATCTGGAGGTAGCACAAGCTAGGGCTGCTATATGAGACCCGTGTTCCACCTATTTTTTTTTATCATGCCCTAATCATTTTATGATTAGGTGGGATGAGCCAGCCACTAATTTTTTAGGGTTGGGGCATGATAAAAATAGGAGGAACCCAGCTTGTTCATTCATTCATGCTCTATTACTGTACTATTCAAAATATACTGTTGATTTCAATTTATATAATAATACCTAATCTTGTATTAAATGTACGAAAATCTGTAAACTTGTTTGTAAACGTTGAATAAATGAAAAGTATATAATTATGTTATTTTCAGGCGCTGCTCCCAGCTGATAAGACTGATAATGTAGCAATGGAAAATGCTGAAGAAAACAAAGAAGACGAGGAAGAGTGGTTAGGGGAAGAGAGTGAGGACGAATTGTTGAAGAGGCTCCCAGAAAATATTCAGCCTCTTGTTGACTGTCTCAAAACCTACAATAACTATCTGCTACTTAGCCATCTCAACCAGTACTTGAAAAGAGTTTTCAACATCTCTAACTGGTAAATTATCATTATTAATATCACACACCATGATCTATTTCCATGATCTTGTTTTAATATTGAAAAAAAAATGTTTATCATTGTTTTACACTTCTAAAGAATTCACTTTCGAATTTGAAGAAGGTTGTTGTTTCTGACCATATCAAGTAAATAGGCGAGTTAGCGAAAATATTTCTAGATCACACGTCAAAAGATTCACTTTCAAACTGGAAAAACAATTGGTGTTATTTCTGTCCACATATGAAAGTAAATAGGCGATGTATTTGTGAGGAAAATGTTCCTATAGTCATGAAAGCCGTATCACATTTAACATAAATTTTGGCTGGCAATTCAAAAAGTATATAAATATTGAGTAAAACAGAAATCAAAAGTATATATTTCATATCAAGTGCGTTGCGTGTATAATGTATGGTGATTTGAATATTCAGGGAAATTCCTGAAGCATGTCACAGGATTTTTATTTTTCTTCATATTTGAATTAGAAATTGCATTCATAATTTTATTGTTAGTCCTTTTAAAAACTTTTACATTAAAATTTACTATCGCAATCTATTTAGATTTTTTTTTATATTTGATAATTTTACAGTTTGATGTCCGAGTACCGGTCTATCTCTACTTTGGAGTCGTCAAAAGAGTACGAAACACCAGCTTTAAGAGTTAGAAAAATCAACTTTAATGTGATTGCTGTCGTTGAGGAAATGGAAATGTCAGATCATTCGAAAGATGCAAGAAAATCTCTGGTTGAGAACTATATCAAGGTTTGTTTCTTTCTCTTTCAAGATCGTTGATACAAATGTTTTAGGTTATTATACCGTAAAAGAATATTAAACCGATTTCACTGTCTTGAAAACAATATCATTGAACAATCTCTGAACGAAGTCATTCTCTTACTTTTTAAAGCGCTGACATAATTGCTATGCTCGGTTGACGAATTATTATAATTTTATATTTAAATCTATTGCTCTTGACTTCAAAATCAAATAATTCTTTATTTTGGAAAAAATTGTCCATGTATATGATATATAGATTATAGGGATACGAGTATTTTAGAAATATTATAAATATAAAAAGTAATAGAACAAAATAATGTAGTTTCTTTTATAAAGTAACTAATAACAGTATCATCCGAAATAAGATATTGCCTGCTAAATTCAATTAGAATTTGTTTGCAAGCAGGATGGACTTGCTTATTATTATTTGCCGGTTATTTTCTTTTTCTTCTATACTTGAATAAAGTAAAATTTTAGTAGCGATGACTGTGCTTATTAACACTATAATACTCTCAGTTACTCTCATCCGCTACGTTGAGCCAATAATTTTTTTAGAATGTCAACTATCACTGTCGGAATTTCTCCTGCTCCATTTTTATTTTCGTATTTCGTCTGATCATAAAGTACCTTACCTCAGAAACCTATTGGTCTCCTCTCCAGTGCTATGTTCCGATGTGACTAAATGGTTTCTAGAAACGTAATGGAAAGTTACGAATAAAATTTATTACACATGAAAATTTCATGTCTAATACAATTTTATGATTTTTAAAATTCCCCAAAATTTAGAAACAACGTTCATTGTGTATCTGCAGTCATTGAGTTGAGTTGATAATAATTTTAACGATTGTATTTTAATATTATCTATTATTACTTTCTACAGTTCAAACGTGGCATCAATCAATTAGATTTCAACCCCTCTGCTTTTGATGAGATTGACATTTCAACCAAGTCCGTGGTCGAAAAAGTTATTAAAGCTATTGGGAAACTCCCGAAAACCAAAAGACGGTCTTCTACCAAAAGCAGAAGCTCAGATGATGAAGATGCTGATGTGAGACACGCCCCAAAAAGTAGGAGGACATCTGGAGGCTCTTCTTCACGAGTCAATAAAAGACGGTCTTCTACCAAAAGCAAAGGCTCAGATGATGAAGATGCTGATGTGAGCTACACCCCAAGAAGCGAGAGGAAATCTGGAGGCTCTAATCCAGAATCCGGAAAGGTGATATACAGAGTTATTTTTAATTTAAAATGTGGTATTGTGCGTTAAGTTTTAGTGCTCTGAATCTATAATCTATAAATCAAAATAATTCAATTTTGAAGATTTTTGGAACTGATTCGTGAAAATTCAATGTTGGACTACATAACCTATATCTTTTCCACATTTCCCATTACGGAAATTGGATGATTCGGCGAAGCGGAACACCCGAAAGGGTCTCCCCGCTAATAAAAGCCATAAGCATAATAATATAGAGTTATTTTTAAGTCATTGCTGAAATAGAAAATAAACAACTCATTAAAATAAGTTACTTAAACTAAAAAGTCTCATTTCGTTCCCTTCCCTCTGTTTCAATTTTTTACTGTCCGAAATGTTCGGTAATTATTATTATTGCATTGTTAAATTGTCATTTGTCTCATAAAACTTGGCATGTGAAAAACGTCAATCAATCTTAATTTAAAATTCACTTTTTCTTGAAATTTTTATGAACATGTCATTCATAACAGTCAATGACTTGATTTCATCTTTCCCTAAAAAGGTAATTTTATTACCTATACATTGCATTCCATTTAACTTGTCTTTCCCACTCCATGTACGAGTGATTTTTTTCAACCTATAATAGAAGCTATATAAATATAAGACAAATATTGATAACAAAATAAAAAAATGTGTACACTTTTATAGTACTTCTTGGTAAAATTATACTCAATAGTTTTTCTCCGTTCACTTCTAACTCATCTAAACTTCTCTTCTAAATTCATTATTTTTCTGTTCCAATTTTTTATCGTGAAAAAAGCCATAAGCTTAATAATAATAATTGTCCAAAGTGTAGCATACTGTTATTATTTTTATTGTATTGTGAAATGCTGTAGAATATAGGTCTCATAGGAATCGTTTAAATTTGATTACTTCTGAATGCATCAACTTGTGGGGGGGGTTTGGTAATCTCTTCTTTCGTTTAAATATAATGAATTAGTAACTCTGGTCTGCGCACAGGCACTAGCCCATGCAGACCATTTTCATATAAATTCTTATTGTACTCATCTATCCTCTTCGTTATCTGTCATCGCACCTTTTTTTCATCATTCACACTTTTTGTTTTTCATTTATACTTTTAATTGTGTACATTATGAGTAACATGTATTTTGCAATGTGTGCTTATTTGTATCACAAATTTATATTGCTTTTAGAGGTGTGTAGATGCAAGGATGATTGTGTGATTGCAATTTGTTGTACTTTCATCCTATGTTTCAAGTACAATATGTTTATTTTGTATTCTATTGATTTTGGAAATAAAGAGATTTTTGTCATTTGTCATTGTCATAAGACCTGGTCTGTAATATCAATCAACCTTTTAATATTCATTTTTCCTTTAAGTCGTTCACAATAGCCCCCCACTATGATCTCTTACTCAGAGATAATTTCATCTTACTCTTACTAAGATAATTTCATTCTTACTAAGGTAATTATTACCTATTCATTGCATTCTCCATTCACGGTTCAAACCAGCCTTTCCTTCCGGTTCAAACATTTTTTTCTACGATTTCCAGAAATCTTCATCCAAGAATGGTGAAAGCAGCTCTACCGCTCCTGGTGTACCTGTCACAAGGCGATCCTCTAGATCTTCGGTTGCAAACGAGGACGATTAGATCTGACAGAATATTAGTTTCCAAGTTCTTTCTGGTATTTACTTCTCATTTTTTTATATAATACCTTTTATCGAAACATAAATAATGTACTCAGATAGTGTTCAGTATCATATAACTTGAATTAGCATAGACAATATATGTAGTAGCTTTATTATTATGATTTATTTATTTATCGTATGGCTTTTATTGGTGGGGAGACCCACTTGATTATGATTAATTACACAGGTTGAAGAGTATAATAATTATCTTTATTGACTACATTGAAATAGAAAAGTATTGAATGGGAACCAAGAACTGAATATGGATTGTATATGAATTGTATATATATATAAATAAATATACATATATAAATATGTTAGAATATTTTACATTTTGTAACTAAGCAACAACAGATTATGATGATGATGATGGAAATTATACAGATGATTTGTAAAGATATGAATTATTCAGTTAACAGATCTCATAATACTCTACATAACTACATTGTATATTGGTATAATTATGTTTAATTTAGTTTTATTCAGTCTATTGTTTATTCCATTAATATACTTGACAATAAAATTTAAAAATTGGATCAAAGACTACAAATTTTTGAATATGAAAATTATGTACTTATATTCTGTTCACCGAAACAAGTCAGTAAATGTAACAGCTGGGTGAGCTTGTGTGAGTGTATTGCATGACGGCATGTTCACAATTCAGCGTCTGTAAATAATCGCGTATTAAGCCATAGCCTCCTCTAATACAATCCTCCTGTACAATCCTCCTCCTAATATCCTCCTATAATCCAATACTGCAATACATGAATGAATTGCTGTAGTTAAGACCAATTTGAGGCTTTTAATGAGCATTTACTTATAAAGGCGCCATCTTTCCTATAAAAAAATATTCAAGTGTTTTGGATTGCTCAAATTTCAAATTGGGTTATTTACTTAGTATTTTGGTGTAAGGAAGATAAATGTATGATTAAAATGGAATTTCTTATAACACTTTGAAAAACATCCGTTCTTTATGCGCCACTCTGTATTATACAGAGTCCGTCACGGGAAACGGACGTTTTTAAAATGGACAACACTCCACTATTTTAAAGTTTAAAAATAATTTATTGGCAGAAATACGTTTCTTAGAACATGCAATTTGACTAACCTATGTACAAGAAATAATGTAATCAAGATGGTGTCCATTTTCACGCTGACAAATGTGGAGATGCTCTCTGAAGTTTGCTTCTACTCTCTCCAATAGCTGTTGATTATCGATCTGAGCGACGTTCTGCTCTATAGCTTGTTGCAGTTTGCCCAACGTACGTACGAGGCTTGTTTTCATACACGTGAGACTTTAGAAATCCCCACAAGAATAATCACACATCGAAAGGTCTGGAGAACAAGGGGGCCAATGCAGATCACCAAATCCAGAGAGAACACGATTAGGAAACATATGTCTAACTGCAGCTATAGACACTTGGGCAAGTATGGGCCGTAGCTCCATCCTGTTGAAAATAAACATTTGGCAGATTGTTCTGTCGTCGTCTCAGTTCAGGTTTCAAGAAGTTGTCGTCTTTCAAACTAAACATCTTGGACTAGTTAAAGTAGCCTGTCTTACACGTTCCATGTTTTCCGGAGTTCGAACTGTGCAACATGGTCCCGGTGGCTGCCTTGTCATAAACTACCTCCTCTACAAAGGGCATTAACCCATAGCAAAATGGTGTTTCAGCTCGGTGTGTCTCCATGCCGAGGAATGTTTTAAACCTTTGTCGAAAGAGGCGTTGAACTTCCATTGAATCATGAATTTAGAATAATCTATTGATAGTTTATGCAATGTTTGTATAATGAGAGCCTTTAAACGACGAGTGAGATACCGAGGTTTAAATACGAGCTGCAACGCCGCGATTCATTCTGAGGTATCTCAAGAGTCGATCTACGACCAACAAAAACCAATAACATCTACATTATCAATCTTAGGGACATGTCATACGAGCGCTGATAACGGTCCGTTGATAACGTAGCGCTAGCGCCGTAAAAAGTACATGTCATACGCAACGAGCTAGAATATAGTAAACCAGTATGTGGTATAGTGGTATGTGTATAGTGGCTATACTGGTAAACCAGTATAGTAAAGTATAGTGTGAGCTACTTCTCAATAAGATTGTATTGCTAATAAATGATTATCATTATTATTACGTTATAACACGGTCGTACATAAAAACCGGTAGCAGGTAACAGGTAGAACTTTTTCTAAAAGACTAGGTATAGAAATCCTTATTTGATTATTCTTTCAATTTTTGTTAGTATATTAATTTCTCAATTTTTCAAATTATCAAAATAAACTTCATAGTTTTTGCTCATAATCAAGTTGAGCCGGAATTTGAATCTCGCGCTTTTCTCTTGCCAATATGACCAACTGTATTGAAAAATATCAATGCTAGATGGTAAATAATATTCTTCGATTTGCTAGTTAAAATGATTAAGATATTGTTAATTATTTGACAATAATATCAAAAAAATTGAGGTAACATTTGGTAAAGTGGTTTGCATACAACGGAATTATTTATATATTGATCATTGACATTTCTGACGCAACGGCGCATGCGTACAAACGCCAGGTGTGAAGTCTGATTCATTTCTTTCTGGCTCTGGCATTTTTTGGCGTAGTCTTGTCGTTGTGTGTGCGTAAAAAGTGTTGTCATATGACCAAGTGATGCACGTGACAGATTTATTTACATTTCGATGATCATAAAAATATTCATTCCTGGCGTAAGGCATTTTATGAATCATACAAGATATTCCTCTAACGCTTCGATCAATTATAACGTTTAAATATGTTTGTAACAGTTATGAATCTTGATCCGCTTCAAGATTGCTAGATTGTTTTGAAACAACTAATAATTGCTTAAAATGGCTCTGTTTGCTCGTTTCTTTTCTCAACGAAGAAATGTCAAGAAAGAAAATGTAACTCAACAGTCTTTCATCAATAAGAACACTCAAAGGTAAGAATATTACATCTGTTTTCATTGGAATTCTAACCTAAATGTCTGCCACCCTGTTGTGAAGGTTAGCTTGTTCAGACAGGAAGTAGTTACATTCCTCCAGGAACTTTTTTGGAACTTTATACTGAACTGTGATTGCTTGACATTAGATCATATCATAACTCAACTCGTAATTGCGGTGATCTTCTAAAGCAGTGGTTGCCTAACTTTTGAGCTTGTCAGCTAGACATCTAGTATAGAATTTATAAATCTTTTAGTGAGCTACCAAGAAATATTGGACGAAAGAAAGTATGTGAAATGAAATTTTCACACTTCTATTGCCTACAAAGATACATTTCTAGTATTAAAATCTATGTATGTCATAGGTATAACAAAAAGTTGGAATTTAGTATACATTTCAATGAGAGCAGTCGAACTCTTTTTGCTTTAACAATGCAGTTGTTCAAATGTTTATCAGTCAGTCTGTTTCAATATCAATTCTTTATGAACTTAATACTTTGAGAAAATACTTCACACAACTACTAGACAAGTAGGTGAGTTGAACATAGCTTTCAACCTCAATGCAATTTGAATAATATTTGGATAATTTTGTTTGGGTACTAGAGGTCAAATATTTCTAGTGGTAGAAAGAGATCTGAGTCCACTCTCGTCTTTCGGAGGTAACAAAAAACAAAATGGGTCTAGAGGGGAAACAAAGCATTTTAGGACCCATGTTTACTGGAATTTTTTTCATTATTTTGGTGTCAGGAATCAGTATGAGAAGTTTGGCAGATTCCTCCTGAAACACTCTGTATATTCTCATCTTTGTATACGTTGTGGTAACGCTAATTTCTAGTTTAAGTGTAATGATGGACGGACACTGTATAGTTATAGTAAGCCTATGACACCATTCAATCTACAATCGGTATGAAAAGAATGAAGAATTTATGATATGTAGCCTAAGCCTTTGAACGAATCCTTATTTCTATTTCCACAGGAGACCTTTTGATTTGGAACTTGATCAAGTTCGTGTACTTCTATTTCGCGAGTGCGATTGGAGAGGTCGTAAGCTTCTTTTTGACTCTGGAACTAGACCAAAAGCTGCCCCTGACACAAAAAGCAATGAAGTCTCCAACGATAGTAGTAGGGTAAGTCATCTCGAATTTGTTATATTATCTAAGATATGTTTCCATCACCAATAGTACGATTTCTTGACATAAGGGATTTTCAAGAGTATTAAAGATGATTATTTCTTGATCCATTACGAACTGCGATGTATACACTATTGTTTGTCACTTTACTACCAACATGCAATCATGTTTTTTTTCTGTAAGAAAACGAGATAATATGTTACTTACTGACTGGAGCATTATACATACAAAATAAAAGGACATGAACTAAACACAATAGAACAATTTGAAATATATAAATACATCATTCTCCACAATCAAGATATCCTAAACGAACATATAAATTTCAAATCAAACAAACTATTTGATCAAATAATACAGTCACATGTTTCTCCTAACCTGAGACACATCCGGCCGACCGATATTCACTTTTGACAATGGGTTTATTGAAACCCGAAAGCGCTCCAGTCAGTAAGTCCTTAGTACATAGAGTCGAGGACAACGTTTGTCGATGCTACGGCGGCCACCCGTTTTAGTCTAGGACTTGACTAAATCCCGAGCTCATGAACTGGCCCTTATTTTCTGATTTTCTTTCATTATCTAAAATTTCTCTTGTTCATTTATGACAGAAATCTAGCGAAGTTTTTGTTTCAGTTTGATTGATAATTTGACAGCTTGTGATACTAAACTTCCTAATTCTTCTTATTATGAGAATATTATAATTCATTAATTTAAATAAATTACTAAAATTAAATAAATATGAAATTTTAATTAAATAATATTATTAATTATCAAGTTATACTGTATTAGGTCTATATTATTAATATTTTTAAATAATATGATATTAAATTTAATAATAAATCCATTAATTTATTATAATTCAGCTTGTGAGACTGAACTTCCCAATTCTTCTTATTATTCTTTTATTAATGTGTCATTTTTTTCTTTTGAGTCACCTATTTAAATAAATATTATTACTCTATGTTATCATTATCATGCCTTTTGCTGTCAGAGATGGAACATGTCACGAATCAACGCATGATTTCAATATTGAGCACTGACAATGTTTCATTAGGAGATAATTCCGCGAATTCCTATGTACTTTGATCAGTCATCAGATGACGTATGATGGAGTGAACTTGAAAAGAATTATCATTTTTTGTGACGTGATAGGTAGAACGTATCTGATAGCTGTGTTCAATTCGAGGGTCGTGAAACACACATGTCTGAAAAATGATAGCGTTTCTGCATATTCGTTTTTTACATAATTTTCTATGATACTGTCGGTAACAAGTGATGCAATATAAAATTTGTTTGCAAATACTAATTCACATTCTTTAACTTTTGAAACAATGTGTGATGAAATCGTTTATCTATTTACAATGTACCTAAAAACTGTAGTTGTAGCAGTGAACTGTACCAAAAGCTTCAACTGATAACCCCTATTTAACATGTGGTTAACTAGATTGCTCTTGATCTTGCTCTGTGTCCTTGTTTTAAAACTTCGGTTGCGAATTATGATGTAATACTGTTGATAACAGTATGTGTAAATAGTGAAAGATGAATGAAGAAACAATTCAAGGTCGGACGCTACTCGCTATCGTACCTATACTATGATTAAAACTGCTTTAGGATTGAGACCCGCTTAGCCTAAATGTTTGATTTAGAAGTTTAAATCAAAGTATAACACACTTCCTTCAAGAGTTTGTATGATGAAAGATGAAATTCAATGTCAGTTCATTATTTTACTTCCAAATCATTAGATGTTTATGATACAATTGGCTCGGGAAAAGCAGACATCATTTATTTCTAAAGATGAATCAAAATAAGTTTTGGAGAATACGTATTTAGTTATCCTAGGATGCAGTCCCCCACTGGACCTTAAATTAACAAATAAATACTTTTTATGCCTATTCTTTTCGTAGACCCTCATACTATTAATTTTGTTTTCCTTATGCAACTTTTATTTCATTTTCTTTCGTCTGGGCCCCTCTGGAATGTGGATGGGTAGTGTAGACCTAAATAGCTTTGAGGCTCTTGGCTTGAAAATAGTATATAATTATGTCTAGAGTAATTTTTTCTGCTTACTGAACTATTTTCAATTTGATCCGGTTTTTAACAAATGTACTTCAAAATTTTAAAAGACATTGCATCTTTTCTCTCACCCTTATACTCGTAGCTTAGGTCTACCTAAAATTTTACCTTTACCTTTAGAAAGGTATAAAGGCTCATGATAGAAGATTCACACCTTCATGAATAGAAAGAATTCATAAATATTAGAATTCATAATAGAATTTATATTCATTAGAATATAAAGAATTCATAAATAGAATCTTCATGATAGAAGATGAAGATTCACACCAGTTCAAGGTGAATTTCGTGTGTAGAAAATTAATTTCAGATTTTAGTATAAGGGGGGGGCTCACACCCAACCTCTGCCCCGGGGCCACAAAAGGTCTGTCGGCGGCCCTACCGCTAGCTGAGAATTTCAGCTCTAAGAATCAATAAGTCGAATCACAATACATGATAAACTATTAAATTTCAAACAAAAACAAAAAAAGGGGGAATAGGCATATAGCAGGATCCTTTTAACTTGTCAGAAAACATATGTTTTACTCGGCCACCAGTATAATACTTAACCTACAAATGCTGAATCTCGAAGATTATTGAAAAGGTCTTTTAAAAAGTTATTCTTTGAAAGGTCTTCTTTAAAAAGGTCTTTTAAAGACTTTAAAGGTCTTTAATGCCCAGTTTTTCAGTTGCTCAATAGACAGTTTATGGATCCAATAGCACTATTGAATCAATAACCATGTGTTTTCAAATGCAAAAAAAAGTTATTGATTCAATAAGTTTATTGAACGACTGAAAAACCGGGCATAAGACTTTTAAGCCTTTTGATTATTGTGTCGAAATCACTGTTTAATTATTACCGAAACAGCTGATTTCTGACAAGTTAAAAGGATCGTGCTATACTTATTAATATGCTGTGAATTATTGAGTAAGTTTATGCTTTGAATAATTATCAATACGCTGTAAATTTGTTTTGATTATGCTTTGAATGTGTTTTTGCAGAATAATAGTGCCGCTGACGCGAACGCACTGGGCGAAGCGGTGTTTGGAGCGGTGGCAATGCTGCTGGCTGGACCAGCAGTCAAAGTGCACACCCTTAGCACGCCGCGACGACTCATGCTCTCATCTGTGTTTCGCTGTCCGCACGCGCGTACTCGCACAAGGCAGGTTAGGTAAGTTATCAACGACGAATCGCTTATTATCTTCACAGTTAGACCAATAGGCCTTTGTGGATAGGCTTTGAATTAGAATTGTTATTATTAAACATGGAGCTTACAAACATAACCTCTCTTCTAAGGGTGAGGAAGTAAGAGAAATAAGGGGAGTAGGATGTCGGCCATTTTTATTGGATCTAATTTTGGCGCTGTATTTGAAAACATCTACATAACTTCCACCCAAACCAGCCTAAAAAACACAAAATCCGACAAAAATGTTGTATTTTGCCGTGAATGTTAACTATATTCTCTTAACGGTTTTGATTTATACCGCAAATGATACAATAAACTTTCAAAACTCCATGAAAATTGAATTCAACATGATGACTCTGGATTTAAATACACCGCAAAAATTATGTCCATAATAATGGCCGACATCGGTCCAGAGTGTATTCGGCCAATGAGATCGCGCCACAGAGCCAATGAGATCGAGACACAGCATGGCCATCTTTAGACAAAACTCAAGAAGGCCATGACACAGGCTTCACCCTTTTTTAACATAGGGAAGATACGACACTTCCACTCTATTAATGACAGCCCCCTGTTATTACAATAACAATTACTATTACTTTGATTACTATTTAGCTATTATTACTAAATTATCACTACAGAGGAACCCCGGTCTCACGGACTGAAAAAAATCGTAAAAACGGAGTGTAATATACACTATATTCAGTGTTTTGTACGTTTGAAGGGGATTTGAAATAAATACGTTAAATCGGGGTTCACAAAACCGAGTTTCTACTGTAAAACAGTCAAATACTACTACAGTAGAACCCCTCTAATCCGACCTCGGGTGGTCCGTCGCTCCGGTTAGTCCGACTATCGCTCCGGAACCGGTCGGTGACTCATCACTTGTCAAAACGATGCATTTTAAAACCTTTTGTTAACTTTAAAAATCACTTATTTCAGTATACCACTTATTTCAGTACATCACCATAGATAACAGATTAGAATAGATTTCCCATCGTACGTTAAAATTTGTGACCAGAAATGAAGGGGCCGATCCTAGCGACATCTCTTAGAACTCAGAGTAACTAGAAAGCGTACGTGTAGACTCGAAACTTGTTTAATTTCGTCCAATTAATTATTATGATTTAACAGCAACTGTATAGTTGCAATATCTCATTTCCTTCCATCTTTATAATTATCTGGCTGATTTAGCTAATATCAAAAATGAATGCTGCTATACAGAAGATCTCCGGTAGTCTAGAGGCTAGGGCACTGGTCCGGCAAACCAGAGGTGCTGGGTTCGATTTCCGCCCGGGGAAAAGTTTTTTGTGCAGCAGCATTCATCGAATTTCCTTACTGGCTATTATTCTGTTGTCAATATTTGCAGTAGCAGAAGTCTTCAGAATATTATATGGCATTAATTAGGAATTTCGTCCAATTAATTATTATGTTAATTTATTATTTTCTTTTGATTGCAGCGATCGTAGCATTGATAGTTCTTATGGCAGCTCCATTAACTCAGCCAGTGAACTTCCAATTGACAATAGTAATGGAGACCTGAAGCAATCCAGTAGTTCCAAGTTTTTGGTTGTTGCAAGTGAGTATAACATCACAATTCTCAATAGTATGTAAAGCACTATACATGAGCTTTACATTAGAATTATTCTGTAATCATAGTTTTCTTTTGAATAAATAATGCATATGAATTATTTTCAACCACAACGAAATAGAAAATAATATGTT
Organism: Laodelphax striatellus; assembly: GCA_017141395.1. Lineage (NCBI taxonomy): Eukaryota > Metazoa > Arthropoda > Insecta > Hemiptera > Delphacidae > Laodelphax > Laodelphax striatellus. The sequence continues at coordinate 15,109,929 of CM029540.1, forward strand.
TAAATATCCAGTTTGAAATTAAGCTTTGTGAGTAAACGAAAATACGTGTGATTGGAGTTTTTTTTGCTGGGGATGATGCCCACATAAGCTTTAGGCTTGTGCGTGGGTGATGGGAAGGATGATGATGAGAGATGAATGGACTTACAGCTTTAGGTGGGTTTTGAATCACCGGAAAGCGATTTTGAAGCTCATAAAATTGTATTTAGAGGAGCCGGTCACCATTACAACAGGAGTGGTAGGCGCTGTCTCTTATCTAAACTCACCGATTAGACTAGCCTGCTACCATTGGGACAACCGCATCCCTAGTAAGTTAGCTATATCTTCCCATGTTCTACTGTCGTGAATATAATTTTGAAAGAAGTTGCATTATTGTCGTATCTTTTCAAATCATGTGTTACCATCTTCCTCATCATCATAATGGAGTTACTTAATAACGAAATATAAAAATAAGATAACAACTCACAATTCACACCTTTATATTCAGTTCTCGGGTTCCATTCAATATATTCCTATTCAATGTATTTAATAAAGTCAATTCATTATCATTTTCAATCCACGTATTTAACCATAAAAATTATTTATTTTGTAATTTTCAGATTCAGTTGACAAACAAGAAAGTATTGACGACTTTGAATGCTTCAGCAACTGTCCGCTTCATAACCTATCAATACCTGACTATGGAAGTGCCACTACTGTCAGCAGTAAGTAATGTGTTCTTCTTTGATATATCCTAATTCATCTTATAATAATTAATTACATTACCAATAAGTTGATGAATTAATCATTGAATGAATGAATTGATTAATACATTAAGGCTTGCTCAAGGTAGTTTTTGATTGAATAAAAGTTTTTCTATTGAGAACGAGACTTTAAGCCTGGTTTTCATTAGTAGAGTTAGTGGTAGAGTTCCCTGGGCAAGTACTAACTATCTTGTGAACTCTCCCAATGAAAACGTTCATAGTAGAGTAGAGTCATGGTAGAGTACTTGTTTTTAGTAGAGTAGAGTGGGATAGTACTCTACCACTTGCCTTCCCCCACCACCGCTTCTCACTCTACCACCACTATTCTAATGAAAACAGTCTCGAGCTAGTAGAGTAGAGGTAGAGTAGAGTATTCGTAAAGGTCCTTTCAAGGTGGGATTTTTAGGTTTACTTCAACCTTTCAGTGATGCTATTAAGCTTTTTTCTAAAGAGTCTTATTATATTTATTTTGGAAACTTATTGATTTATTATTTTATACCTTTTCTGGGGTTGAGGGTATCAATGAATTTATGGGTAATGAATGTTCCGTATCGACATTTTAAGGTTAGATCTGTCGGTACTTTCCTGTTATAGGACACGTCTACTCATCTAGAGATATCGATAGTCGATATCGATAACCTATAATAACCAATAAGGTTATGTTAACCTATAGGTTATGTTAATAACCTATATTTTTCTCATATCGATGAGTATCGATACTTTTGAAGCTCGATATCGACTATTAATATCTCTAGATGAGTAGACGTGTCCTATAACAGGAAAGTACCGATCTGGTCACTAGACAACACACTTATGCCCGGTTTTTCAGTCGTTCAATAAACTTATTGAATCAATAACTTTTTTTTTTGCATTTGAAAACACATGGTTATTGATTCAATAGTGCTATTGGATCCATAAACTGGCTATTGAGCGACTGAAAAACCGGGCATTAACCTACTATTCTCAATTGTACTCGACCAAGTAAGAGTAGAGTTAGCTCGGTAGTGTTGGTATGCCAGTTACTCGACCACTAACTCTAAATAATAAAAATAAATAAAATAGCGACTAACTCTACTAATGAAAACCAGGCTTTAGAGTTGCTGGCGATTCTACCACGATTCTTCAAGGATGAAAATCACTATTATTAATGTTTATTTAGGTACTTCCCTGTTATAGGACACGTCTACTCATCTAGAGATATCGATAGTCGATATCGATAACCTATAATAACCAATAAGGTTATGTTAACCTATAGGTTATGTTAATAACCTATATTTTTCTCATATCGATGAGTATCGATACTTTGGAAGCTCGATATCGACTATTGATATCTCTAGATGAGTAGACGTGTCCTATAACAGGAAAGTACCTTTATTTATTATTTTATGTTATTATGAGTTATTTTATGATGTCCTGTTTTGTTTGTAGGTGGTCGCTCCTCGTCGGGAGGTAGTTTGACCAGTTTGCGACGCAGATGGCTGCGCAGTACGGCCACTGCTGTTTCACGTCTGGACGTGCCCGGTGCAGACGCCGCACCAACATCGTCGCACTCCAGTCGATCCCGGGGAAGCACTCGGCTCGCTATTGCTGTCATCATCACCTCAGACAATGATCAGCCTGGGTGAGCTTTTCTCACAAAATTAACAGATCTGATATGACTAATTTATAGTAAAAAGTTGATATAAGTTGAAAGTAAAACAACAAAAATGAGTAAATCAAAAGGCCGCATTCTCAGCGGTTTTTTTTTTTTTGGGTACTTTCCTGTTATAGGACACGTCTACTCATCTAGAGATATCGATAGTCGATATCGATAACCTATAATAACCAATAATAACCTATAATTGTAACACTGATGATAGCACCTAAGGTGCTGAAACATGTCTGTTTCTTATTATTAAAAATCGTGATAATTGACAATATCTTGTTGTTTTTTCATAATAACCAATAAGGTTATGTTAACCTATATGTTATGTTAATAACCTATATTTTTCTCATATCGATGAGTATCGATACTTTTGAAGCTCGATATCGACTATTGATATCTCTAGATGAGTAGACGTGTCCTATAACAGGAAAGTACCCAAACTACATAGAAACATAAATTATTTATTTAGCTTATGGCTTTTTATAGTGGGGAGACCCGAGTAGGGTTGTTCCACTTCACCAACAACCAATTATCCCTTGATAGGGAACATGGTGAAAGTTTGTTTCACTTAGAAAACAGACATCAGACAAAACAGAAACATAAATAGAAACATAGTTTATACATGTACAAATAACTCTATAAAGCTAGTTTGTTGTAAAAAAAACCCTGATTTTTAACATGAAAACTGTCTTCAATTTACGGACATTCCTAGTATTTTCATCCAATCCACGAGTTGATGATGCAACTTTACAAAGATGAGATTTGAAATTTCTATTCAGTGGTATAAGTTGAATGATTGTAGATGTTGGTGATAGGACATTCTGTAGATGTAGATGTAGATCCCCCTAATAATGTTATTGGTGTAAGTTATGTGTACTTGAGTACTGTGAACCCTCTTGTAACACCTAAACATTTTTAGGTGAATTATTTTAACTACAAAGAATTATAGACATTAGAATAGATTATTACATTAGACATAAGATAGATCAGTCATAGATAGACATTAGACATAAGAATTATTAACATTTTTAGGTGAATTATTTCAACTACAAAGAATTATAAGAAGCACATAATGAAGCTAACTGTGAATAATGATACATGCAGGCGTTGTGGCTTGGCACCTGAGACAATTCAGCACATCATGTCTCCTTGCCAGTCAATGGCATCCACAGACTATTTAAGGCGCCATAACTCTGCTGCTGGAGTCTTGCACCAAGATCTTGCCCTAAAGTGTGGACTTGAGAATGCCATACTATTTGTACAAGCCTGCCCCAGTGTTGGAGAATGACACAAAAGTATCCAAGTATCTCCCCTTGGTTGCTGAGATCAGGGATGTCTGGAGGCAGGAGATAGTGTCAACTGTTCCTGTCATTATTTCCACAGTTGGGGTGATAACCAAAAAAGTGTCAGAAAATCTCGGAGTTTCAGAAAGCGCAAATTATAACATGCAGAAGGCAGTTGTACTCAGCACGGTGTCTATGGTCAGATCATTCCTTAATATAACAGTTTAATAAAGCACCAAAGTCTTGCTAAGGCCGACTTTGACTGCAGTACACACTCACTTATAAAGTGATGAATGAGAATGATAATAATAATAATGACTTTATAACTATGATTGTCAATTACGTTGAATTGTTGAATATAATTGAATATTGTTAATTTTATTTTTTCTGTTACAGTGAAATGGAACAGTTTCTTCTGGAAAGAATTCCACTGATGGTGCAAATGATGACAACAATCCAGTACAAAGCAGAAAAAGCGTACATGCATAAAGATGGCTTCCATCAGATCATGACTGATGCCAGCGCTGATGCTGCACAGGTAAGCGACAGTTTTCAAAAGAAGTAATAATATCTCAAAAATATCTCAAGTAAAAAATAGTTGTCAGAATTAGGATTTAGAAAATCACAACAAAATAATTATAAAATAAACCTAGAAAGCTTGTGACAATTAAGGAAAAGAATGAGAAGTCAATGCAATTACTAAATTAATGTGACATAATTATCTTACATAGATAGAAAAAGTGATTAAGTATTTTAGTAGCCTAATTAATTGATTAAGTATTTAATAGTATTTAGTTATTAAATGTGTTTTAAATGATTGTATATTTTAGTTATTAAATTTAGTGATTAAGTATTTTATCTTGCTTGTTCTGTTGGTTGAACGTATATTCTGTTTTATCTTGTAGGCTGTCCATGATCTATTTTGTTGTATGCGCATTGAAACTCCTCTGTGGATGAGCATTACATCGAAATCTCAGCACAATACTGAACTTCGGCTGGACCTTCTAACAAAATTCATTCGGGACCTGGGATTCCTTCTTCAAACTCTCGACACAAAAAATTCAAACTTGTGAGTTGGTATTCAATTGCATTTTTTATTATTTGTAAGTGCTGTGAACTCGATTCATACATTAATACTGTAGAAAAATCTTCAAATACTTGCTCAGGCACAGAAAATTTGAAGGAAAGATCTAATAAAAATTATATCTTATCTAATTAAAAATAAGGAATGATTCAATGAAAATGAAGGAAAGATCTAGTGAAGCTATAATGTAATAATAATAATGTCTGGTCAAGAAATCAGAAGACTATTTTTCTCGCATTGCTCTTTTCACAACAAACAAATATTTGAAAATATTTCAATTTTCTGTTTCAGTTTCATGAGTACTCTGTTGACAGCAGTGCTAACCCATCACTTGGGATGGGTATCAACAGTTTCTGATGAAAATGAAACTAGCGGCGATCACTGTTGCTCCAAAAAAGGACAGGTTAGTACTCGAATGTAATAATTATTATTACTTTTAGTACTCGAATGTAATAATTATTATTACTTTTAATGTAATCCAATTTGCTACGTATGGTAAACAATTGATGTTACACATCAATCAGCATCAATAACAAAGTAACATTGGTTAAATTACCTCTTCCAATAACTGACATTGTTGGGGATTGTTGAAGCTTCTCCAATATTCAAAATTTTAAAAGTGTTTCGTTTTTGGAGTGAAAAATTGTTACTTTGAAAGATATGGAACATAACCTAGATTTTGGACTGTTTTCTAAATGTGAAGGACAGTTTGAGGCTTAAGCCTGTTGAACCTTTCATTTAGTATTATGTGTACATTACTGAATAAATAAATTTCCTGACAACATTCTGTGCAACATTTGATTTATTTCATTTGTTTAAATAATAATAAATAAATAATCTAAAAAAGGCGGAAAGAAAAATAATTCGAAAAATTCTTGGACCGAGAAGAACTGAAAACGGTTACAGGTTACAAAAAATTCAAAAGTTGAAGAATTTTCTAACATACATGAAAACGACGCCTTAAATTTTATGAGCATATCATGAGGCTTCCCAATTACAGGATAGTCCAATATGTGTCTTCCTTGGCCTATGGAGGAGAATGGATCGAAAACTAGTACTTGTTAATAATGACGAGATTAACAGTAAATATAAGTTTGAAAGTTGAAAAGTGGCATAGCCAGAGGTAAAGCCGAGAACCGGCACTAAATGGAGCGATGAAAGAAAGGCTGCTTTTGCACAGAGAATGAAAAGTTGGTGGGCAAAAGAACACCTCTAAGTCCCATAAATGTATCATTTTCACTCATCTTCCAATTAGGGAGCTCTACGACAAATAATATAATAATAATAATAATAATAATAAATAAAAATACTGTAAAAAACATTGCGGAAAAAATATTTTATTTATCTATGTATAATTATAGTTGTTCATCAATGAAAAAATATGGATTAATTGTGTGCGTTTCTGTTACAGCTATCGGCACTGTCCGAGTCTCACCCATACAGCGCACTCTGGGCTCAGCTGGATGATTTGAAAGGAGCGCTGGGCACTCCCTCGAAAGTGGCGCGAACCATCATTATTGGCCGGTCAGAGTCGCTTGTCGTCAAAGTGCTCTCCGTTCTCAGCTACTTTGTGCGTTGCGGACGTGTCCAGAGTAGAAACGAGACAAAACTCGACAACAGCGATGAGAAAATGCTGCTTGAGACAGAAATAAAGACTGAAGACACCCTAAAGAAGACTGAACTGTTGCCTGAACACGATACGAAAGTGAATTTCCGTAGACGGAATGGTTATTTTAGTAAACTCGATCGACAGAATACTTTCAGAACTGTCAAATCTGGAAGCAACCTCGTGAAACAGGGGGCTGAGTTTGATCCGGTTCTGATTTCTGACAAGGTTACAAAACTCTGTAGGGTGCCGAGATCGGCCGTAGAGTACCATGATAGTCCTCCCATTGATTTATTATCGGTGGAAAAACGTCTATCAAACTCTCACTTGATCACACCACGGATCGAGTGTGAGAAACAACGGTCTTGTGTTGAAATTAAGAATTCCATCAACTGGCAAAACGATAGTCGAATTATCGAGTGTGATTTATCGGTTGTTGTTGAGTCCCCCAAGACGAACGGTGTTGTTTTTATGGTGGGAGATGATGAAAGATTAACAGACTTCACCAGATTGGGCAACAATAACCTTGAAGAAACTGATAAACCTAGCGATGAAGTCGATTTTATCAGCAGTGATTTCACAAATAGTTGTTCGTCAGATACTGATGAGAAGGATGGCTCAGACACCAAGTCGAAACCGAGTGAGCATTTGGAGAACAGTCATAGCTTTCCGGATGTGTTGCGCGCGAAACAGCAGCTCGATAATAGTCCTAGGCGGTCCAGTGATAACAGTGGCGTGTGTAGAGAAGTGAGACCGTTACCTGTTGATCGTGGCAAGGTGATGGGGAATGGCACATTAGCTCAATCCACAAACGACTGTCCTGCTGATTGCAAGGAAACTGATAAGCCAAATGTAGACTGTAGTAGGATTTATTTAGCAATACCTGAGTGAGTACTATTTTTTGTATTTTATATTTGTCTTTTCAATGAAATATTTAATTTATTTGTTGTTTTAATGATCAAGAAATGATACAGATGATGTCTAACATCATTATTTACACTCAGGCTAGGCGTACACCGGTTAGTCAAGACAAGACAAGACGAGATTAGTCACAGTAATCATGTAGAGTTGCACACACCGATGCAATGACTAATCGGTGTGTTGCTTTATACAAATATAATGACTAAACGTGACTGATGTCATCTTGTCTTGACTAACAAGTTTACACTCAGATTCATTTAGTTTTACGTAAAAATTTTTCTACGCTGACCGTAGAGTACGATGACAAAGAAATTATATCTCTATCTAATGACAAGCGTCAAATTAAATGAATCCGAGTGTAGTATTAACTCTATGTAATTTCACAAACACATGTTCAATACTCGACAAAGTCTTATACAATCTTGAACAACATTAGATCAAATTGAATTTCCCAATTCTGAATTAAATGATATTCTTATCATGATGAGCACTAATTGATAGCAACTATGATACAACATAACAATGAATAGTTCCTGTAGAGTTTTTGAAGCATTGGATTGTCTTGTTATAGTATTGAAGAATTTTACGGAATGACGAATGACTAAATTGAAGGTGACAAAGTAATAATGTAATAATTATTATATGGGTAGCAGAGTAGTAATAACATTTTAAGTCTACATTATAATTATAATTATTGTATAATTTGACGCATTCATGTACATTATATGTATGTCCTGAATAAAGATGATTGATTGATTGATGAGAGATGAATTTAACGACTGTTGTCGATTGCAGATCAAGGAGAGACGAAGAAGAGACTGAAGTGGAGCTGGCGGCGAGCGTGGTGGGGGGTGTGAGCGACCACTACGTGCCGTGCATGGTGCTGCAGGGCATCGTGGAACAAAACGCCGAGCCTGCCGTTGGGAAGTATCGCAGCTGGGAAGTCGACTTGCGCCGCGACCTGTTGATGGAGGTGCGATCGCCGCTACTCAACCAACAGCACGACGAGGCTCTGTGCATCATTGCTGACCTGGATAACTGGTCAGTTAAGTCAAATTTCTTGGCCTAGAAATTTTAACGATTGAGATAAAATATGGGTGGCAGTGGTTATAGGCTAATAAAACTGGTTTCATGATCATGCACCTATGAACTCTATGAAATTGTAGTGCTTCTATCTACACCTTTTCCAACAGTATTTGAGAAAGTGTCAATTCAATTTGAGAAAGTATCAGTTGTAATTGAGAATAGTGCTTTGAAATTGAGAAAACATCAGTAGTAAATGAGAACGGTCAATTGTATTTGAGAAGATATCACATGTAATAATTGAGAATGGTGAATTGTAAATGATAAATCGTCACATGTTAATGAGAAGTTAAAAAGGTCAGCTTGTTCTTTAATTTGATTTCTCAATTACAACTGACATCTTCTCAATTTCAAATGATACTTTCTCATTTACACCACCATTCTCAATTACATGTGATATACTCAAATACAATTGACCGTTCTCATTTACAACTGATGTTTTCTCAATTACAAATTAATGACCATTCTCAATTACAATTGATACTTTCTCAAATACAACTGGAAAAGGTGTAGTATTTGTATTCGACTTATTTATTATCTTGAATATTAACGCTCATTTATCCTTTATTATTGTAATGAAGGTGGAATTTATTCCTTCAAATTATCTATTAATTCTTGAAATTGTGATAAAAAATCGATTAGATGGTTGCCAGTTTTAAGTTTTTATAAAAAATTCCACTTGAAAAGTATAACAATAATGATCTGATCGTAGATTATTAACTTTGAATTTCAAAAAGTTGATAATAAAGCCGAAAGAGTAATAAACAATTTGGAAAGTCATGTCCTTTTCGCACCATCGATCCTAAGCTAAATCTCTTAGGCTAGGCGTACACCGGTTAGTCAAGACAAGATTAGTCACGTTTAGTCACAGTACTTCACATAGTTGCTTATGAAGCAACACACACCGATTAGTCATTTCATCGGTGCGCTGCTTTACACAGCGTTGTGAATTACTGTGACTAAACGTGACTATGTTTTGTCTTGACCTGTACCTTACATTAATTCAAGAATATTACCGTGAACAAGTTAGCGATTTAGGGCTTATAAAAATTCTATACCTCCCATTCAAATGATTCATTATTTTGTAAATTTTTAAGTTGAATGAATATTTTTCTTATTCTAATTGTTGTTTATTGTATTGATTAATGTTGTATTGAAATGGCGTTAAAGTGAAGTTCGTTCAATTCATTAGTTTCATATTCTATTCGCTGTTTATTGTCATGATTAATGTTGTATTGAAATGGTGTTACAGTGAAGTTCGGATGATGTCCAGCCGTACTCCAGCCATTGAGAGGATCGCAAACGGAGGATGCAAGAGTGCAATGACCGCTATCATGTCTCGACTAGTAGCTGATATGCTTGAGGCTGTACTACATCTTTGCAAACTGTCTGTACCACCTGAACTGGTAAATATCGCTCAATGTTATTCCCTTACATTTCGGACAGTTCAATCTTTATTGCCAAAAATAAAATAGTAATAATTTTGACAAATTTCACAAGAGAAATGAGAAACTCTTTGCATCATCCAGCTTAGTAAACTTCTGTCTGCTAGATTTAGATTCAGATTTATTACTTTATTCATGTAGATAATAAATATGACGGCTTAAATTCTAGATTATAATAACAAATATACGAGGGTAAGTCAATTATTATCCGCAATAAAGGTATGTTTTTGTTTATGTTGGCAGTACTGTTGTTTTGCGTTGGTGACACGTTTTTTTAAATATTTGATAGGTGATCTGCTAGGTGAAAGTATCAGATCTAAATACCAGTTCGGAACCCACCTAAAGCTGTAGGTCCATTCATCTCTCATCATCATTATCCTTCCCATTACTCACGCACTAGCCTAGAGCTTATGTGGGCATCATCCTTAGCAAAAAAAAAAAACAATCTGAATTCATAACAAACTATCTTATTTCAATTTTGATGATCATTAATACTATTTCTAATAATAATGGATTCATTTGATCCAATTTAATTTTATTCAATGTCAAATATCATGCAAATCTAGGTTGGATTGATTGTAACTGTTGTTTTGTTTTGAGAGCTGAGTCACCAGTCGTTATTATTTTAATTTTGATACTTCAAGTTATTGATTAGTTAGAAAAATATATCATTTTTATAGTATTTCTATTTTAAAACAATGAATTTGCATGCATGTTTTTAAAATACCTGTCAAGCAGCCTTTATAATGCCACATTTTCACGTTGGCTTATGACAGTCCAGAGGTTGCCTGTGCTCAGCTTATGAAATGTTAGATTATGATTTACGAACGTCATTCTATTTTCTATTAATTGTCTTTTAAGCAATATTAAATACTGTGGTATCATGAATGGTAGTTATAAGAATTAGAAAAAGACTGCTGAACGCGCTCCTTGAATTGCGGTGTTAACACATCAGGCTGGCGGCTTCGAGACCTATCATTAACACTTCCTGTTTCACGAAAACGTATCACAGTATCATAAACTGTTGTTTTCCCTGGGATGGAAACATTTTACATTGTAACATTTTACTGAAAAGTATGCTTCCAATAATGCGACTCTCTGCTCTTGCGTAAGCATCGTGAAGGACCGACAACAATTCGCTATCTGTCTGACACCAGCGCTTGTGGTGGGGGGTGTGTGCGTGGAGAGTGGGATATGTTCTCGAAGGACAAAGCTCTCTGACAAAACAAACAAACAAAAGAAATTCTTATAACTGTCCAACTGAACTGCATAACTAGTTACAGTTCTGACTTATCTGAATCAAATCAAATCAAATCATTTATTTATCCTTGAAACAAAATACAGCAAACTTTAAAGAGTACAATGAAAAAATATAGAATTAATAATACAATAGATATAACATAAAATAGTATTAATATACTGTATTAATAACAAGGAAGGTCCCTGCAAAGGCAACAGCCTGATATTGGGACATTTTTATGAGAATCACCTTGTATATGAGATGATTGCGTTATAACATGGTTGTAGATAAACTTCTTCTTGTAGATAAACGTTCTAATTTAATCGTTATAGTGCGCTGAACACATTGAGGCCAAACTGGACGAGTTGGTGATGCGCAGTCGCACATTGGCCGAACTGCTCATGAGCAGCGCAGATCTGATGCGCATCGAAACACTGACCGCCGCCCTGGATCTGGACCAGAGTGACGTCACACTGCTCATGGCCATCGCCTCAGTTCACACGCCTCAGCTGGCATCGCGCTACGGCATCTCATTCCACTGATACCAAGGTAAATAGAATAGAAGGCAGTGTTGTTGAGGGCATTGTGCAGTATGGTAATATTCATTTAAGTTGGCGGATGGCGTATAACTTTCATTAGATAGATATTATTTCTTTGCCATCGGTCTCTACGGTCATCAGCAACGTCACGAAGTCATAATTAATTGAACGAAGTTCCTAATGCCATATAATACTTTGAAGTGATCATGTGGTTAAGTAACAAACATTCAAGACCGCTCTCGGATGCACAAAAACTTGTGCAATTTGGCGAGGTGGAACCTACCCGTAAGGGTCTCCCCATCAACAAAAAGCCATACGATAAAAAGAATACTCTAAAGACTTCTGCTACTGCAAATATATTGACAACAGAATAATAGCTAGTAAGGAAATTCGATGAATGCTGCTGTACACAAAACTTGAGCCCGGGCGGGAATCGAACCCAGCACCTCTTGTTCGCCGGACAAGTGCCCTTGGGTAGCTATAGTGCGATTCACGTCAAGAAGTCAGCATTGCTTAGATGGGAGTTTGCTATCCTTGTTCAGCACAAGGCAGTTGCTGATGTATCTATCCTATTCGCACTGTGCATAGTTGCCGCACTGTGCATTGTTGTCGCAGTCCCAACAAACACGTTTGGTGCAGTTTTCTCTTTCTCAATGAAACTTGACATCAATGCTCCTCATATAAACAATGCTGACTTCTTGACGTGAATCGCACTATAGGTATTCTGTTGTCAATATTTGCAGGAGCAGAAGTCTTCAGAGTATTATATGGCATTAATTAGGAATCTCGTTCGATTAATTATGATTTAAAAGCATTGGAATAGTTGCAATATCTCATTTCCTTCCATCTACATAATTAGTTGTTTTGTTTAAAAATATTTTTAACAATTGCTTTGCAAAAATATTGATGTTCTCTTGACATTGCTGATGACCGTAGAGTCGAACGGCTAAAAATAATATCTATCCATCTATCTAATGCCATCCACCAACTTTGAATGAGTATTACTGTATAGTAGGATTCTTTTAAATTGTCATAATACAGCTGATTGATGGACACTCGTTTACTCACGTTAAATCAGCTGTTTTCTGACAAGTTAAAAGAATCCTGCTACAGCAAGATTCAGTCAGCTGATCAGTGTGATGTCGTGTAGATCTAGAGTTCGATTTCACCTAGCTCTACAAACACCTTAGTTTTATAAATAGGTTTTTAATTTCACCTATCTTTTACATGTTAAATTAAACAACATTATATGTATTGATGTGACTGGAGATCAAGAGTTCGATTTCACCCACCTTTACAGCAACTTATATGCTTTCTGAAAAGCTGCATGTTTCTAATCCACTGCAACCTCTCCTAGACTTCATTCTTCATTGTGTATTCATTCCCAATTCTTTTTAGTTACTATACATTGTAAATTTATTTTCAATTTTTCTTTCATTCATTCATTCATTTATTGGCAAGATACATTACAATGTGGGAAGAATCAACACACATTTGTCCAAAACTGCTTCTTTCCCAAATTTTGATAAATAGTCCAGAGGTTATGTTGTTGATTCATCTTACTGAAATTGTGAGTCCAAAAACTATTAACTAACAATAATTTTGAATTTCTAAGATTACTACATGACAAAGTCAAATTAATTGAACAAGAATAATATTAAAACTATTATTTCAGAACATTCGATTATGAAAGAATATTGAAAATAAATTAAATTATTAAATTGAGACATATTAAAAATATGCCTTTATTATTAAAGGCGCGCACATCAGATTGGGAGTAGGATACTCTCGATCATCAGTTTTTCGAATCGGGTATGCTTGCCATTAAATAATTGAATGTCCTGAAATATTTAGCGGGCTGATAGCATGTAAACTATAAAGAATTGACGATTGAATGAATTGAAAAAAAAGAAATGAATCATTTAAAGAATTGAATATACAAGGAATCCCATAAGACATTGCGGGGGCTCTACAAACGTGTAGTTTTCGAGAAAAATATATAAATATAATTGCTCAATTTAAAGTGTAAATGATAGAGAAGTTCTTGATCCTCAGTCACGTCACACAATCAGCTGGCTTAGAACTTTGAATAGACTGGGATGCGTGTGAACACTACCTTGTAATCTAATTACCTTGCGTGAAACTATGGAAACCAGGTATTAGCAGCATCCGCCATTTTGGTTCGAGACTTCAGGCAGCTGTTTATGAAAAAGCTTGAGTGCTTGAAAAGCTTTAACATAAGTTTGGAAGTTGAAGCTGGGTTACGTATGGTCCAAAATGGTGGATGGGTGTGTCTACCACTGAGCTAAATAATTATACATGTAGAGGTAGCATTAGCTAGGGCTACTAACAAAATGAGTGTTCCGTCTAATTTCGTTATTTTGGAAATCAAGTGACGATGAATTTTTTTATAACATGTACAGGGTGGCGGAGTCCAAATGACCACATTTGAAAAGAACGTCTTACCTTTAATTTAAGAGGTATCCAGATGAAAAAATCACAATTTGTATATGAAAACAAGTTTTATTGTAATGCACAAGAAATACAGTATCAATTGTGGAAAATAATTTCTGATAAATGCTGTCCTTCCACGGTTACGCATTCCTGTAGACGATCTTTGAAGTTTCTCATCACATCGCCCAGCATTTCAATCGGTATTGCCACCGATTTCACTTCTTATGGTTTCTTTTGATTGTGGAATTGTGCGTGGTTTGTCTACATTATTACACTTTTGACTTCAGATAACCCCACAAGAAGAAATTACAGGTGGCGAGGTCGGTGATTAAATGTCCGAAATAACGGGCCTATTTAATAATGTGGTCATTTGGTCTCCGCCACCCTTTAGTACAAAAAATGAAGTTAAGGCTAATGAAAATTGAATTGCCTGATTGAAATTAAGGCAATGAAGTGAGGATTGAATTTTTTTCTCAAGAACAGTATGCTAAAAAAAAATCTTAAAAAATAGTAAACTTCAATCAGTGCTACCTCCAGATAGATATTTAGCTCAGTGGTGTCTACTCCGTCTTTATAGAGCCTTAGTAAAAGGAGGGTAGAGTGGAACGAACAGTATTGACAGCTATAGTCTGTTGATGTAGGTGTAGGCAATTTAGTGGGTGTGAATAAATAATTGAACTTTATGCAAAAGTAACTTTATTTACTAAATTTATACAATTAGTTGTTCACATTCACTGATATCCTCTATAAATTGACTAAAGTTGAATTTTGTTCCATTATTTAATTTGGCTTTGTTTACCATTGTTTTAGTTTGAAATACATGCAGTATTTTTGTTCGTTAGGTTTAATTGTAAATAATAGAAATGATTATAACATCAATATTGTTATCAACTTTCGAGTTTGAAATTATTGCTATTATTTGTCATGGAATTAATTTCAGATAATTGAAAAATCAAATATTGTATAACTTGCAGCTTCTACCGAAATTCATGGATCCATACAATTCGCAATGGTAATTTCAAATTCCCTTCAAGTTGAATTGATCGAAATTTCATGGCAGTGTCCTGTATAGTCTTCAGTCTTTCATGCCCGGTTTTTCAGTTGTTCAATAAACTATTGAACCAATAACTTTTTTTTGCATAAGAAACCACATGGTTATTGATTCAATAGTGCTATTGGATCCATGAACTGGCTATTGAGGGACTGAAAAACCGGGCATCAGAGTTGTTAATTTTCTCTACTGCAGTAAAATGTATCCGTGTTATTAGTTTACTTCATGAATTCATCTTTATCAAGTTATTATACTGACTCTGGTGATTATATTCCTGGTTTCTGTTTAATCTCCATTACAAAAACTCAACTTGATAAAATATTAAAATCTTCATAATCGAATTTATTTATTGTTGATAGTCTCACGAAAAAGAATCAGTTATAATATTTGATTAACAGTACTTTGTAATCTTACTATTTTACTTCAGTAAAGAAATGTCATTTCATTTTACATTGAAGATATGCATAGGAGAAATTTTAATTTTATTTCAACGTTTCTCGAGTTCGTAAATGAAATTAGACTACTATAATTATATTCCCTCATTACCTAGAATAAGTGTTGATTACATATAAGAGACTGGAGGACGAAA
Source organism: Laodelphax striatellus (assembly GCA_017141395.1). Classification (NCBI taxonomy): domain Eukaryota; kingdom Metazoa; phylum Arthropoda; class Insecta; order Hemiptera; family Delphacidae; genus Laodelphax; species Laodelphax striatellus. The sequence continues at coordinate 15,125,609 of CM029540.1, forward strand.
AGGTTGGCCTACACTAAGAAAATTAATTATATTTTACTAATGTTACTCAAATAATGTTCTCAAGATATTTATACCAAAATGTACAATTTGTGCTCGATTTATGTCTGGCCAGATATGCACACAATCAGTATTTTTTATACCAATAAAATCAGTATTTCCTATTAAATTGTAAAAATTTCCGTGTTTGAAATTCAATTGTTATGTTAGCACAAATATGTTCCTTATTGGAAAAAATTGTCATCTCTCCTTGTTTCTACGATAAATAGGTAGATAATCAAGAGGATTATCGTTTTGAAGATGCCTCGCATACCAAAGGAAATGAATTTGTTGAAAAATCCTGACGTATTGTATATTACAATATTAATTACGAGTATTTAGGTTTCTGCTCCTTGAATAAACAATGCTTGGCTTAGAAAAAGGATTTCATAGTCTAGTAATTCGTAAATTCTGAATTAAAATGATTTGATTATTCAAATTTCCTATCAATGTACAGTATTTATTTTATTAAACAGTTTCTAAAGGAAGAATTAATTCAGTAATCATCCTTGTTTTTTACTAGTCAGCAATTTGGTTCGTTTGAGTTGATTATACGCCTCTTGTCGTTATTATTTAATTTATTAATTTATTTAATTCAATTATCTATATTTATTTCATTAACAGACAGTATTTTTCTTATTCATTTCCGTCTTGGTTCCAAATCTGTAATCGGGACTGTTTCATAAAACTTATGAATTACAAAGTACAGGAGAACCTCTTCTTATACAGGAATTTCTGTTTCATATACTTCGTATATTTGTGTTTCATATACTTCGTATATTTCATCGTGTAATCGGGACTGTTTCATAAAACTTATGAATTACAAAGTACAGGAGAACCTCTTCTTATACAGGAATTTCTGTTTCATATACTTCGTATATTTCATATACACACGTAAAACAAAATTTTGGGGGTGAATCGTCTATTTTGAAAGTAACAAGAGAATCAAGTGATTGCATTTCTTAATGAGTAAATATTTTAACAGCTTTATAACGTACTTTGGATGTATTCTAAGTTGAAGTAAAAGTTGAAGACTACTTTTTAAAAAGCAAATAATTCTATTTTCCCGGTTTTTTGAAATTATACTACGACATTAACCTGTCTCTTCGGAACGGCTTGAATTCACAGCTAATTATTAATTAATTAAAAATGAATAATTAATTAATTATTATAATTCACAGCTAAATTATTCGGAGCCTGTAAATCGTGTGATTTCGGAATGAATTCTAGACACCCAGGTTTCTGTATTTCTTGACTTCTAAGTTTTATGAAACAGGTTTGAATTATTCAATGATTTTTAATGACTGATACCGTACGGTATTCCTGAACATATTTAGTATAATTATTTATTCATTTTATAAAAACCCCGATATAACGTAACTCGAGGGACCAAGTAAAACATCCGTTGTAAGGGGATACATATTCTTAAAAATTGTGTCATGTCAAGTGTCATTCACAATGTTTTGAGTGGAGTAAAAATAAAAACCTTATACTGGGGAGTTCGCTATATCGGGGTTATTAAAAACTAGGCTCTACTGAAATTGAGAAGAGTTTTCACTCTGTGAAAAAGTATTCTATAGTGTAAGAATATTATTTATGAAAGTAGATGATCTCATCCAGTAAAAAGTATAGTAAAATTAATAATTTATTATAACTTATTTGTAGAAATCTTATTGATGTTGAAAATAATAAAACAGTGGAGTTGACAATATTATCTTTTAGTGTTCTATTTAATTTATTATAGTTTATAGATATAGTCTTAGGATTGGTTACAAGTTTTTGGTTGTTTTCTTTTTTTGTATGAATAATTCTATTTTTCCATTTCCTTATTCTGTAAAAAATAATTATAGATGTGAGATACAGTTGCTTATATTCATCAGTATATTCAATATATATTTTCTAACGTTTAATCATTTTCTGTAGTTGATTTTTCTGTTCGGAAATATTTTTTCTGTTTCATTTAAATTTTTTATCTGCAAATTTTTAGTTGAAATTAGTGCTTCGAGAACATTTCTCTTCATCAATCCAAAGAGAAATAAAAATAAATTAATTTTTCATTGGTCTTCCTTCTCTTTTACTCATTGAGTATCCTAAGATTTTGAAAAATCAAAGTTCTAAAAGTTGTCTCCCTTCTCTATAGCTGTAACCATTTTCACGAGCATAATCTCATTTTCGAATCGAAATTCTAGATTTCATAATTTTGTCAGTGCAAATAATAAATTGATGTGTTTAATAGTTGTTAACTTGAGATCATGATTTCCATTTCTAGATCATGTTTTCAACATCTAAATATTTTTCATACTTCTAAGATTACGCCAATAAACAGCTTTACAAGCTCTTATTGAACAGGTCAACAGCACATTAGGAATTCACTTTGTTTTTGGTAGCTCATAGATGACGCTTTTTCATCCTATGTACTTTTTATGTTACCCTAACCAGATTAATTATGTTTGTTTTAATAACTAGATGCTCTAGAAACAGAAATTCATTGTAGCAAGGAGCAATATTGATAATATTTTTCGTCTTGAATAAACAGTATTTATAAAAATACTATCAGACATCTGATCAAGGGGTGTAATCTGGAATGAGAGATAAAATGGGCACAATGAATATGTCTAATGATTTATAATAATAATATTGCATTCAGATTGATTTAAATAAATGATGAAGATAAACAGCCAATTAATCTGAATCTCATTTTAAAATAAACTGAAATTGATATAAGAGCGCACATAATTTCATTCTTGTTTTCATAGTTTACCAGGTGTTGAAGGATGGAAGAACTTTCCAATCGATTCTTCTGGGTGAACCTTCTTGATTAGACAGATTCAGAATTATCTTCGGCCTGTAAATGAACTTCTGTAAATATTGAGCTATTTGGTTCGGGTCTGTAAATGTTTTTCTTTACTTGTAAACTATTTGTATGAACTTACTAGCTGTAATAATTATTTGTTTCTAAGGAAGCAATTGGGTTTCGTTAATAGTTTGGATAGAACTTGCCTGAATCTAGTCTACAGAATTCTCAAACAGTTCTCTTATATTGAAAATTAATTCCATTACTATTATTTAATTAACAATAATGAGAAACTATATTATCGATTCTATAGTATTTTTGGCTATTTCATTGATAATAAAAAAATATTTCCTATGATGCAAAAATATGTTCCTACCAAAGAAATTCATACAGTATACTATCACCACAATAGCGCTATTTATTTGAATTAGAAAATAATTCCAGATCTACTGATCTGTTAACCCATGCCATTCAAATTAATGTTTTTTTAATAGGATAAAATAATGCAACATTTTGTGAAGAAAATTAGTTTTGGTTATACATAATTTTATTTTGACAGTAATAATATAATTCGTGTAATACTTCAGAAAAGTGGCAGAACTTTTCCAGAAATGTCTTTATGTTAAAGCGTCGTTATACCCAATGATAACCTGGATTATCTTATAACTTTGAAATGGTGAAGATTGGTACTCTATGATTGTACAATATGATTTATTTAGGCACTCTATCAGTAACCCTGGAATCATAGGAACTAATATCAATAATTAACTGATAACCCAATATTATTTACTGTTGAATTGTATAAACTTATAACATCTCTCATTGAAAGTGTACCAAATTGTTTTTGTTGGAAATTTTCACTTAAGATTTGGATTTTTTTTTTTTTGAATTCTCATAACATATTTGATGCTGATTTTTCAGCCTCCTGTTGTGTCTGGTGCATTACGTATGTGGTGTGAGATGAGGATTAATTGGTACAGTTGCTACTCTAGGCTGCATATAAAAGTTTTGAAGTAACGTTTTGAGTTATCAGCTTTGGGCATAAGCCTGTTGTACTCTCCTTTGTAGATGATTGATTGAAGAAATATTTATTGAATATTTGTGGCAATGTAATGTAGAAAAAACCATAATAATATTATGTTGAATGTTATCGTAGAACTTATTCATAAATGAATAACTCTTTTAAAGCTGATTTCTAAATCTCATGAAAACAGATTCGACTTATTAAACGAAACAAATACATCCACAGGACAATTCTCTCTAGTTATCGTTTAATGTATTACCGCGTGTTTCATTGTATTCTCAAGTACTTTAACTCTAATTCTTTTCACAACACTTGAATGCCATAATCCAAGTTGTTTATTAGATCTGTATAATTTCTTGGGTATTTTTGAAGAAATTTTTTAGCTAATAAGCTCTGAAAAGCTTTATATTTACTATAACTTACTGTTCTCATCATATGTTCATAGCTAACTTATTGGTGGGGAAATCCCAGTCACCCCATTATTCTTTTATTATCAAAAATTTAAACTGTGATTTATAGATAATTTTTTTAATATGTTAGTACTGGTTTAGTTGAAACTGTTTTCAAAGTCATGGAGTTATCCTTAAGTTAATTGAGATTTGTAATTTTTACATTAAATTGTATTATATAAAATGTGAGTGAAGTTACTTGATTTTACCCATTGTTTGAAATTAGAATATATATACGTTTAGGAGCCTCTGGTAAAGAAAGTTCTGGTAAGTAAAGTTTTGGTGTGAGATGAAGTTTTGAGCTAATTATCAACAGCTAATTTGAAGTTATAATCTCTGGATTCTAACTTTCCAGAATAAAACTCATTAACTATTGATGAGAAGCTCAAAGTCTTCAGAAATCCCAATCCAGAAACATAATTTGGAACTATTTTCCAGAAACATTGGAAAATAGCTTAAATATTGGTTGAAGTTTTTAAAATGAAAGAAATAACTTAAATGAAAATGAAACAAAATATTATTTTACCGAAAGGTATTTGAATTTCCCGCTCGGAAAGACATAAACATCTGTTACTGATATAGACAGCTTGAAAATTACGCTAACTGAAATACAGTATAGCAGGATTCTTTTAACTTGTCAGAAAACAGCTGATTTAACGTTAGTAAACGAGCGTACATCAATCAGCTGTCTTCAAACAATTTAAAAGAATCCTGCTATTTGAATTTTTCGCGGCAACCCGCAAGGAATTCCCATGGAAGAATTAATACCTCCGTGGTGAACGAAAGAGTTCAGTTGTATCTCTTCGACGCTCCTGGTTGCCTGGTAGAATTTTCGTGTACAGAACTATTAGCCCGGGACACAGCTTTTACTTTTTAGACCGATTTGCTCGAGACCAAGGATTAAAAATCGAAGTAAAGTCGATAATCGCTGAAATTTTGTCCATTCGTGTATTGTTGGTTGCCTATCCTCGAGCAAATCAAGGCGCTCAACAACTTCTTCATAGTTTTTGCTAGGTCGGGTTGTTTCTTCTTAAATTCTACCCGGCAACCAGGAGCATCAAAGAGATATAGCAGGATCATTTTAATATACCCGAAAACCATGCGTTACTGAGTTAAACGCAGTCAAAGTTGTCAAAATTGATTATTATTTTATTTTTTTATGAAGTTAGATAAGGGAATTAAGGCTAAAAAAATTACTCATTTGATGCATTTTCATCTGAAGAATCGTTTAAAAATTGTTACAAGCATGTAAATGAAACATTTCCCGAGTAATCGTGAAAAAACAATATATCCTATACGTTTTTTGCAATAAAAGAATTTTTACTCAAAAACTACTTGAGATACATTCTTGAAACATACCTAGATCGATTTATCAGATGTATTTACATATTAATCGACCTTTTCCAAGTTCAAACCGAAATGGAAAGCCGTGAAAAGCTCAAATAAGCATGAAAATGCACCGAACATTTGAAACTGCCTCCACACAACTTTATCTGCTCTGCTCTGCTGTTGCAGATAAGAGTCTTCATTTTTTTATAAATGTGGTAAGGGGTTCCAAGATTCATAATTAGTCTTGAATTATGCAAATTGAAAAGACAAATCGTTTGAGCCCAGTTTCAAGGATGTAGCTACAATAAAGAAGGACACTCCCAATTTTTGGTTCTTGAAATAAATGGGTGATTTCATCTTTTCCATCGATTTAGTGATCTTACCATACATGAAAATAATTATCAATGTTAATTATTAGAAGCGTTTGTTAAAATTTTGAATGGAATAGTAACATCTCATTTGAAAACAAAGCCTGGGTCTCTTTTAATTTTACTCTTGTTCTTTTCTATTGAAAGTTGTATTTTTTCAAATTGTCCCGTTGCAATCCGTGAGATATAATCAGATTCGTTTAATTCGAAGCTTGGCTTGGCAATAGATAGATATTATTTCTTGACGTTGCTGATGACCGTACAGTACGATGGTAAAGAAATAATATCTCTCTATCTATCTAATTCCAAGCGTCAAATTAAAATTATTTGGATTGGTCCTTAGCGGAGGGCGATAAGCGCCAGTCTGATAATCCGAAGAACCTGGATTTCGGAATCACAGTTTAGAGAACGGATTTTGACAATAAAAACTGGCCATTCCTGAAAATCTTTCGGAGGAGGCGAAAAGCCGTCAGCCTCACTGCCTTGAAACAGTCGTCATCTCTCACAATCACCTCTCTCATTACCCACGCACAAGCCTAGAGCTCATGTGGGCATCACCAAAAATCAAACGGTATTAGGACAATGATGTAGAAAAATAAAAACACAATATTGTTACTAATACAAAATTTTTATATAAATTAAAGCTCGAAAGCCAATATTCCATCAACACTGTAACATCAATATTAATGTGTTGAACATATTTAAAAGGCATTCAAAATTTATTCATTGAAAAATAACTCCGGGAAAACAATATGAGATAAGCTTAAAAATAATAGTTTGATTACAAAAATTGCTAATGGTAATGAATACTGTATTTACAAACATTGAGTAAAGGAGGATAATATATTTTTTATATTTTTATATAATATAATCAAGAGAATTAATTATTTTATTCATTCATTCATTTATTGGCAAGATACATTACAATGTGGGAAGAATCAACAGACATTTGTCCAAATTATTTTTATTTTTATTTATTGATTTTAATAAATGTTTAGAAATATAAAAGAAACCTGTATAGAAAGTCGTAATTCTTTTTTCCTCCTCCAAATCATCTCAGTGGAGTTTATTATTATTTATTGAAATACAATAAAAGAAAGAGAGCCTTGTAAACTGAGATGTAATAACAGATTTGGTTATAGAAAAATTGACTAATATTAAGGTTTCCTGGCAATATTTTTCAATAAACAGTATTTAAATTTTCAAATATATTTTGAAATTCTTCATTGAATTGAGAATATTGAATAGTGATCCTCAAGGTTCAAAAAATTGTACAAGTCGAAATTGTATAATTAAAGTCAGAGAAGTTTCAAAGTAATATTGTCTCGATATTTTGTTACAGCTAAGTTTTTTATAACAAAAAGTAATTAAAATTCAACATTAGAAACCTGAATATTACCATAGATAATAGATTAGAAGCATACTAATCTGATTGCTTTCAGTAAAATTATCAAACCCATATACTGCCCGAGTCTAAGCTTCGTGTCCCTGGGAGGAATGCAATACGTAATCGAAACCCGGTTTTTGTAGTGTATTTCATAGCACTCTTCGTCTCACCTCTTCAGCCGTCAGGGACACGGAGCTAAGACTCGGGCATTAGTTAGTAGAGTTTGAACATAGATAAAGCATTCAACAAGCGCATTTAATTCATATTCAGCCTTTAAATAATATAGTTTGAAGGGTTTTAATGTTTGAAACCAGAATTTCAAGATTTTGTACCAAACACAACTAAAGTGTATTGAATATTAATTTCAAGTGTGGGTACATGAAAGCTGAATTATTATAAACGGAATACCAATCCTAAGTACAGTAAGCTGTGTAATTACTATGTGTTATTGTATCTCTGTGTAATTACTTTCCATTTTTTTTTAAATTTATAATTGATTTATTGCCTGGAGAAAAATAATACAAACATGTATTACAATGTAACAAAATGACAATAAATGAGCTTGCTTAATCCTGAGATCCCAGGATTGACATCCCTACTTCCAAGATACCTGAAGCTGCAAATTCACAGATTAATTTTCGATGATGCTCCACCAGCTGAAATAGTACCAGGAGTCCCTGAAGAACGTATTGAGAAGAAAGAAACATGCGAGATATCTAAGGCTAGGCGTTCACCGATTAGTCAAGACAAGGCAAGACGAGATTAGTCACGTTTAGTCACAGTAATTCACACAGCTGCTTATGAAGCAACACACACCAATTACTTATTGCATCGTTGTGTGCTGATTCATAAGCAGCCATGTGAATTACTGTGACTAAACGTGACTAATCTCGTCTTGTCTTGTCTTGACTAACCGGTGTACGCCCAGCCTTACAGGGAATGATGGGAAGTCTAAGTGCAGTTTGGCTATTTGTTGTCAAGTCAAAGAAGAGTCAGCATACAATGTGCCATAGAATTTGTGTGAAAACTTTGTAAGTATTTTTGCTTGATAATAGGCCTAATTGCTTTCTATTGATCGATAACTTAGAGAGAGATTAGTTCAGTTACAGAGATGAAGTAAGTACTGATCAAAAGTATTTATTGGATATTTCTATCGCTCTATGAAGTAAGAATTGCTTAAAAGATTTTTTTGTTTATTTGAGTTGCCTATTTATTGTACTTTTGTTCTCACTTATGTTGATTTTATGCAGAGATCAAGTCAAATTCATTATTATTATTATTATATGATTATAAGTTCTTATTTTACCTTAGGTCTATGTCATTCATTGGTACAAAGGAATGATTCGTTTTGAAGTACTTATTTTTCATGTATACTTTTAAACGAATTTACTAAAGGATAGTTGTATAATTTAAGCTCGGCTCTAAAAGGGTTTCTTCCATATTGGTGGTGCCGATTTTCAATGAGGCTTCCCAACTACTGTTTCCTTAATGTATTTCTTCTATATCTTGAATATATATTTTTAAATGGTATGTAAATAAATGAAATGAAATAATATACTCTTTTTTATAATCCACCATGTTTAATGGCGCATAAAAGTATGAATATAATATCTAATGAAATTGGTGAAATGAGTTTTTTCATTATAACAACCCAACTGTTTATTCTTATTAAATTGGTCCCTGGACCAACAGGCCGAAACAGGCCACAAAAATTATAGTGGGGGGGGGAGCTTCAAAGGCTGCCCCTCTTCAAGTCCCCTGCTGAGTACAGTATTATATTCATCAGTGATGATTGGTGATTAAGTCTCCTCCATAGGTGAATCATCTTTTCCCAGAGACATTCCCTCTTTTTTTATCGTATGGCTTTTATCGGTGGGGAGACCCTTACGGGTAGGTTCCACCTCGCCTAATTGCACAATTTTTTTTGTGTCGGTCACCCATTCCCTCATTGAAGAGTTACTTTTTATGAAACTTTAATCTTTCAGCTAAATCTTCAATCTTATCATCTCTATTCTTATTTATTTATCTTTATTATTTGTTTATTCAATAAATCTTTGGTCTTATGAAATTGATCCTTGTTAATACGGTCCCTAGATTCATTGCAAGGTGCAGTGGAGTAAAGGCTGCTCTTTGAGCCCATGCTGAGTACAGTATGATATTCATCAATAGCATATCTTGAGCTGAGGCCGCACTGCTGGATGGTTAACTGGATGCTAGATGGTTTATCTATAGCTCATACAATATCCATAATAATACAACATGTAGAAAATTATCACAGCCTTCTTGATTAACCGTGTCAACCATCCATCATCCACAACACTGAGCTAAATAATATGTCCATCTGGAGGTAGCACAAGCTAGGGCTGCTAGCGGGATTAGTGTTCCGTCTAATTTCGTTAGGTTGGTAATAAAGTGAGGATGAAATATTTTTTTTCTAATACAGTATGTAGTACCAAAAAATTAAGTTGGCAATAAAGTGAGGATTGACATTTTTTTCTCAATAACAGTATGCTATTGAAAAAAAATAATAAAAAATAGGCGGAACCCAGCTTTTTCAATCAGTGCTACCTCCAGATGGATAATTTAGCTCAGTGGTTAAAGCTACACTATTAGTTAGAGCTACTAATAGTGTAGTCTAACATTACACTCAATCTTAGTAAGTAATTTGAGATTACTTTACTATTAGGGTCGGTTTCTCCCAAAGATGGTTTAACTTAAATTCAGTACATTCCAAACTAATCTCCAGTTTCTCCACAAAATTTGTTCAGTAGTTTAGTTTATACCATCAGACATTTCGGTTGGCTGCCCTGATCATAAATTTGTCTGTTCAGCTGATTTCACACAATACAATGCAGTCAATATTTTATGGTTAACTTGCTTTGCGCTACCTTAATTTGAAAACCTCGTAACTCCACTTTTTATCGAAAATGAGATTTTGATGCCAACCTATCAATAATAAATAGTTCTTTCCATATGTAAAAACTCCAGAAAAAATTATTTGATTTTATATTCAGCAAACAAAATCCCTCGTAACTCCATTGGTCAATTCTTTGGTTGGCAAACCTTGTAACTCCTAGTTGATCTGTAGCAGTTGCATTGGATTGTTGCAGCGTAATGGCGCCATGGTGT